>BSBK01007431.1:570000-962500 GCA_027943335.1 Chamaecyparis obtusa
TAAGTTCATAATTCAAACTTACTAATTGAACAATATTTTAATTAAAAATAAAAATAATTAATAAATTTGTAAAAAACTATTAAAACTCTATAAAAAATGATTTTATTTAAAAAATCATTTATTCCTGCCAAATTTTATAAATTTGGCAATTATTTTAATTCAAATTTTTTTTTTAAAAAAATATGAGATTTGAGGGGCATAGTCATCCACGGGACCGTGTTTGGTCGCCCTTAATTTCGGTTGAACCTATTCCGACCGAACATGTTTCGGTCGAACCTATCTAAGTGGCATCCCATGTGGCAGCCAAATAAGCAAAAAAAGGCGAGTCTAAGAAGTTCTCACTTCTGGATCTGAATTCTCTATCAAAATTTAACTTTCTATAAAATCTAAAAATACCATTTTGTAGAGCTCGGAGTCAAGATTACGGTCATGTAATTTTTATTCTGTTTTGATTTCATGTAATATATTATAAGTTGAAAATACTTCAAGTAGGTATTTTAACATTTAAGAACACGCTTGTTCGAAAAATAAAATAAAATAACAAATCATGTCAGAAAAATTTAAAACTTATATTTAACACTAGAGGAGAGAGTCCTCTTCAAGAATATATAGTTTTTTTTTAATGGTGTAGATTTGATAGGGAAAATTTGGTGGGAACAAAAAACTATTGATTTCGGGTAACATCGACTTTGGATAGTTATAACAGATAAAATATATATCGAAATCCAATCTTTTTTTTTTATGCACTAGCTATACATGTCATCTAAAACATATTCTGAAATCAGAGGAAAAAAATATTATTTGCATATAGTTTTTTAGTGGGAACTAGACCCTATATTTTCAGTATATTTCAGCAATAAAAGAAATGGACTTCAAAAATTAAAAAACTATGTCAATTTTTGTTTCATTTTTAAAACAAAATTATAAGCATAAACTTCATCAAATTTTACACATTTCATTAGTTTACATCATATTCAAATTCTAAACACAAATACCACTTTTATGTCGTTAAAGTTGAAAAATTTGCATGTTGTTGACCTTTTCCTTTATAAAAGTGTGACACAGGTTTGTACTTTTACCCTAAAGTGTTTTTCAACACAATCTACTTTGAAATTCTTTGTAGTAATGACTTCTTGTCTAAATATTTTGTAATTGGTCATAGGCACACTACTTACAAAATGAAGTATTTAGACACACTGTATGAGATATTATCTCTCCTCTCAACAAAAGGGGAGTCACCCTTCTTATTTTTGTTTTACTTGATGAGTACTTAACCAGAAACTAAAATTTAGGTAGAACAATAGATCACTTACTATTTTTAAAAGAATGATACTTTGCAAACTTAACAAACTCCTTACATAATACTTCATTAAAAAGTACCGATTGTAACAATAATACCAATATACTCCTGATTAAAGGTAAGAAGAATTGGTACCATACCAGTTAACCTATCTTAACAAGGAAATCACACAAGCCCAAAGTTTTGTGTGTTTTCCCAAAATGATTTAACAGTAATGTGCAACATATAATAGCTCAAATTCTATTAGTATAATGCACTTCTAATTTTGTGTGAATAAGAAGGATTGTAGCACAATTTCTTCCAATTTCTTCTTGTCACTAGAACTTAACTTAATCCTCAAGATTGCAGCACAAAGCATACAAGAAAATAGATTTGAAGCTTTATTTATAACAACACAAATAACTCATATACCTCTCTCAATAGATTCAAGATAATATCACTTTTGCGATGTAAGAACAGAAAGATAATATAACAAGTTCCTTCAACACAAATTCTAAAAAAACACTCGCTCTTTTACTCACTTTGAAAATATTTTGCATAGTAAAAACACAGTTTGTGTTGTTGCAAAAAAATGACGTAGTCTACGTGCTTGCATAAAGATAGATTCTAATTACAATGAACCCTCCTCATGTGTGTGTGTGTGTGTGTGTGTGTGTGTGAGGAGGTGTGAAAAAAAGGTAGGAGGATTCTAACTAATTGTTGACTTATTCAACATTGCAATCCTATTCTAACTTGACTTGTAATGCGATTACATGTAACTGTACTTTACAATTCTACATGCAATGTGATCACATACAATTACAATTTCTAACTTTACATGTAATATATCAAAACTAAATTACATAATACAAATTCTATTTCCTAGAAAGCATAAGATAACTAACTAAGTGTCTGGATACCCTTCTTCCTCCTCTTCATTTATAGCCACGATTCCTAGACTTTGTGGATGGATTCTTGCACTTCTCCAAGATTCAACACACTTGTGTTCCTTGCAATATCAATTGCTTTGATGATCACATTGAAACACACTATGATTGATATCTTATTTTATTCAAGAATAATTTGTAACTAATCAAGGGAAAAATGATAACTTGTGAGCTTGCCAATGGAAGTCATTTTTAAATGATCTACATCAAGCTCTTGGAAAACCATCTGCAGGAGTCCATAAACTATGGTATCCTCAAAAATCAACTCTTGATTATCATTTATCATCTTGCAAGATGTTTCTTCAAAATTGGTACTAATTTCATGCTCCTTTTCAACACAAGTTTCAATCATTGATTCCACATTTGTAACCATATCCTCAATGAATTGGCATCTATTTACCATATGTTCCTTATACTCGGCTTATTTCTCTCATGAAGGTATTATTACATTTTCACATATTATCTCTAGCTTCAAATCTGAAAACTTGAGCTAAGTTTCCAAATATTTTTCAATAGACTCCAAGCTTTGAGTAAAAGCTTCCAAAGCTTCTTTCAAATTGGTTTTGACTTTTTTAGCATATGTCAAAACTTTAAGTGCTTTTCTTTATCAATTGTGTTCTCTATTCCACTATCTTGTTAACCCATGAATCTATGGCTACAACCTTCTCTCTAGACTTCTTAGCTTGCTTGATGGATTCTTCAATGATAATGGATGCCAAAGGATCAAATTCTTCTAAATATTTGGTGATCTTTTGAATCACCACCATAAGTTGTTCATTTTTTCCCTTTCAGTCAGTATTTCTTCTTTAGCTCATTATAGTCTTGGGATAAAATTGCTACAAACTCTTGTGTATTAATTCTAATTTTATTACATGTTTGTCTACCCAGTTCAACCTTGGTGATCCTAAAGTCAACGAGTTGTGTTCCTCCCTCATGTTTATCTACATGTGGTCCATGTGTACTTTGTTTTGTCTTTATCCACCTAAACCTTTGAGATTGTCTTTTCTTTCTTTGCACCCTTGCGTATAACTTGCTTCAGTTGCTCAAAATCAAAGTCATGAAGAGAAACCTCCTACTTCTTCCTCTTGGGAACAATAGCACTTATCCATGGAGGAAGGTCATAATGAGTGGCTTGGGTGTCTTCAAATGCAATGTGTGATGGACCAAATTGGGTTTGTATTGTGGTTGAAACAATTAATGGAGTTTCAATTTGAACAAAATAGGGAATTTTTTCTAGGTGACACATGGCATAGATTCAACCATGAATCTATCAAAGTCACTTAGGGTGGAATAACTCTCAAAAAGGGGTATAATAGGAAAACTTGGATTAGGCAAACTTGGATAAGATTCATATGAAAATAAATTAGCCAATTTTTCATGTAGTGTATCTAGGATGAACTTAGCAACTTGTGTAGACATAGAAGGTGCAATACAAGGGACCAAGACTGTAGAGAAAGAGTCAGAATCTATGTCCGTAGTAAAAATAGAAGAATTCATAGGAGTGAATACTTTAAGATCCTCAATAGGGATAGATCCTACATCTGGTGTAGTCAAAGGCTCTTGTGCTTCTTCTTTTTTATCATCTTCCTCTTCAACAATTTCTTTAATTACAAGTTGTTCCTTTCCTTTACCAAAAGGTTCCTCTTGAGACTTCTCCTTTCGTTTCTTGAGTTTGATCTTTATTTTGGATCCAAAGGAGGAGGAATCTTCTTTGTTGTTATTCCTTGCCTCTAAATTCTACCCCACAATTTTGGTTATTTCATCTTTTGAGCCTAGCTTGAATTTGTTCAAATTAATACCTTTACTTTTGAGCCAAGTATTGGTATTAGCTAAGATATATTGGAATCTATCGAAGATGTAAGCATTTTATTTCACTGACCATTGAATTAGGGGGAGATATTGATCTGCAACCCTTTTCTCTTCATACTCTAGATCTAGTATGTCTCCTTCATTCTCCATTCCTTTTGAAATATTGGCCAAATCTAAATCAATGATCTATTCTAGTGTAAGTCTACAATAGTCCATTTTCTTGACATCCTCATCCCTACAAAGACCTATCCAAACATATTCAATACAATGATCATAAGTGAAAGCCCTTTTATTTTATCCTTCATCCCCCGGTAATCAAAATCCCTTTTGATGTTGAATTTCTTTGGCTTGATTTATTTAATTTATGTCTCCATAGCCTTTTCTTTGACGAATGTCAATCAATATCTACTGATGACTAGGGGATGCCAAGTAGAAAGTGAATTTTTTTTCTTATGAGTAGTACATTGCTTGACATATAGTGACATTAGTTGTCTTTCCAACTCCATTAGAATGATTTTATTAGCTGGGTACCTTGGTAGGATGTATGTATGATCACCAAAATATCCAACCCTCATGTAGGTGAAATTTGGGAACTGGAGAAACAAATACCCATAATCATTCACATTCCTCTAAGATGCCTCATAAAATATCCTATTTTCTATTGTATTGTCAAATAATCACATGAAATGATCAAAGAAGGAATCTTGAACCCTTTGGTAATGATGTCTCCATGTCCCCATAGTTATTTGATTGTAATAATTCCACACTGGCACTTTAGTATTATCACCACTATTGGAGAGTCATGGAAGATATCTAAAAAAGAAACCTATTGTTAGGCTCAAAGAAGACAAGAACAACTAAGAGGGGGGTGAATCCATTGTACTAGACTTTCAAATTTAACACACTTAATTCAATTAAAATAGTAAAACAAGATCCAAAACACATAACTCAGAACACCATATTTGTTCTCAAGGAAACTCGGTTAAGGGAAAACCCTAGTGGGAGTCAAATCCACAAGATAAACGTACTCTTCTAAAAGTATTTCTTGATTAATTGAAAATGAAAACAAAATAGGAATGCACATACATTCATAGGCCAACTACCTAGAGCACACTTCTCACAATACAATAACAATTATCTGACCATTAATCGAGTTCACCGATCAATCTCTGATTACAATTCACCAAGGTGGAAAAACTATCCAATACAACTGAACTAACTTACAACATCTGCAATTCTAATACAGTTCCAATGAAGCACAATTTCTACCTCAGTCACATATTACATACAATAACTCCTCTATCTTCATCTACATTCGTAATCACAAATGATTGCCCATTAATACATATAATAATGAATAATCAACAACAAGGTTGACTAAGACCTATAAGAACAAAAGCTATGAACAATATGCTGAAACTAAAATGTGATCCAAATCAAGCCAGCCAAGACTTAGATAGGAACCAAAACATCATCCTCAAACATGCAACAACTTCACCAAATCTGCACCATGAATCACAACACGTTACTCCACCAAGTCAGCTAGGGCCTAAATGAAGAAACATCAAAATGATAGAAAATCATTGAATGTGATCACCATGACCAATGCAAACCATCAAGACTATCATAAGATGATCCAAGAACATCAACAAGAAGCAATAATAGATTCTTGAACCTTTGCATCATCTCAACCTTGAAATCCAAACTCATCTTTGTACTGATCATCAATAATACTGAACACCGAACTGTGTCACACTAAAAAGATAACTTTCTAAATTTTGAATCATGAACAACATCAGTTGAGGAAATAATAATAAGTCCCAAATTTACCACCAGCTTTACATCAACCAAATCAACCAATATGAGCCATACCATAGAAAAAACTCAACCTTTGACACATCCTGAATAACTGGATCACTAAAATACAAGCAACTGATAAATCAATCATAGCTCACTCAAACTATCATGCAAACCTTTGTAAGTTGACTAGAATCAAATAGAGACATGTTTGAAGCACCATCTATAATTGCAACTAAAACCATCTATACTGAACAAATTAAACACATTGTCTGCAACAACAATAGTATGTGGACATCAACGACAAAACACTAATGCCAACATACATAGTCAAGGTCTAATCAACAATATCTGACATGCTCAATGATCTTCCAACAATCTCCCCCTTTGGCATTGATGACAACATATGATGTGAAAAAATGATCAATGCACAAAGACATCAAGAGACAACATATCCACCTGATCACTCTGAATATCTAGCTTCAAAACACTCAACACAATTTCTCCCCAACACAATCTTTCCTGATTATCCTTTTTTCACACAATCTCTCCCCCTTTGACATCAATGGAAAAGGGCCAAAGACATCAAAATAACTAAACTTACCTCGAAAGGCTGATGTGAAGTTTGAAGTTCCAATCCATAAGATCCATAAGATTGCTCCCCCTAAGGAGTAGTCCTCAACTCATCAATCTAGAGAATTATATTCTGATAATGTTCTAGATTGATGCCATCCCTAGCATCATTAGCTCTGATTAGGAGGGGATATAACCCCAAGCTTATCTTTGATATACTCAAATGTATCCTTTGGTAAATTATTTATAAATATGTCAGCAATATGTTCCTTGGTAGATACAAACTCCAATCTTACTTCATTTTCACTGACTTTATCCCTCAAGAAATGATACTTAATAGAAATATGCTTTGTCTTTGAATGTTGCATGAGGTTCTTTGAAATATTTATAGCACTTGAGTTATCACAGTAAATAACAATAGGTTTATCAATGGCTATAGTTAAATCCCTCAAAATTTTCTTCATCCAAATAAATTGAGTGGAATTGTTAGTAGTAGCAACATACTCAACTTCATCAATGGATTGAAAAATACAATCTTGTTTTTTACTAGCCCAAGAGATTAGTCTCTTTCCCAAGAAGAATGTACCACCACTTGTACTTTTCCTATCATCCACATTACCTTCCCAATCAACATCTTTATATGCACAAAGCACAAAATTGTTATCCTTACCAAACCATAAGTCATAGTCAATTGTTCCTTTCAAGTATCTAAATATTCTTTTAACAAAAACAACATGTGATTCCTTCGGTTCTGCTTGAAATCTTTCCACAACACAAACATCATTCATTATATCATGTCCAGTATGAGTCAAGTATAGAAATCCACTGATCATTGATCTATATCTTGTTTGATTTTGACAAGGGGACTCATCATCCTTAGTCAATTTGTAACTAATCATCATAGGAGTTCCAACCCGCTTTGAATCTTCCATACCAAATTTCTTGAACAATTCTCTGACATACTCTAGGAGCTTTCTTCAACCCATATAATTCTTTTTGCAATTTACAAACCATATCTTCTTCATCGGCTAGTGGAAACCCCTCAAGGTGCTCAATATAAACATATTCCTCTAACTCACCATTCAAGAATGCAGACTTAAAATTCATCTGATATGCTTTGAAATTTTTGTAAGATGCATATGCAAGAAGTAATCTAAAAACATCTATTCTAGCTACAGGGGAAAATATCTCTTTAAAATCAATACCTTCCATTTAAGAGTATCCTTTGCATACTAGTCTAGCTTTTTTTCTGAATCACCTTTCCATCTTCATTTAACTTGTTTCTAAATACCCATTTAGTTTTGATCACATTCTTATTTGTAGGTCTAGGAATAAGAATCTAAGTCTTTTTCTTCTCAATCTGATCAAGCTCATCTTTCATCTCTCTCACGCAACTCTCATCATTACATGCTTCATTTACATCTTTAGGCTCAAATTCAAATAACAAACATGTTTCATCTCTAGTAATTATTCCTCTAGTCTAAACACCTCTATTATTATCACCAATAATAACATCTTTAGAATGATTAAACCTTACATACTATGGAATCTTAGGAATAGGCTTTATAGAAGACCCTTTAGTTTCAATTTCTTCCTCATCAGCCACTAGTTCATCTTGTTCTACCACACCATTCTCATCTTGAATATGAGTCTACACTTCCATAATCTAATTTTCCTCTTCATCTATGTCATACTTACAAGTTCTTTATGATCTCTGCACATTCTCATCGACTCTAACATTTTCACTTTCAATAATTTTATTCATCTAAGGTTATAACATTTATATACTTTTATCTTAGTAGAATATCCAAGAAATATCCATTCTCACTTCTAGGATCAAACTTTCCAATATCCTCATCTCTCTTAATATAACAGTTGCTTCACAAAATTATAAAATACTTCACTGTAGGAACATGACCTTACCAAAGTTCATAAGGAGTCTTACTAGTTCCTTGCCTGATCTACACTCGGTTAAAATTATATACTGAAGTGCTCATCACTTCTCTCCAATAGATCTGTGGAACATTTCCTTCATTCATCATGGTTCTAGCTGTGTCTAAAATAGTTTTTTTCCTTCTCTCTTCAACGCCATTCTATTGTGGGGTCTACAAAGAATAAGTATTCCTCTTTATCCCGTTTTCTTCACAAAAAGTATAAAACTCACAACATGTGAGTTCTCCTCCTCTGTCCAGACTCTGTCTCAACCATCATCTTGAATATCTAAAACTTCTAAAAGGCTTATGATTTTTCTCTCAAAAATGTAACCCACATCATTCTTGAATAACCATCAATAAATAACATGAAGTATCTATCTCCATAATAGTTTCTTGTCTTGGTAGGACCACACAAATATGTTTGCACCAAATATAGCAATCCATTTGAAGTGTATCTCTTACTCTTAAAAGTAGATCTAGTTAGCTTTCCTAATTCACATTCTTTGCACATATTGTTAGGCTTCACCAGCTTAGGAAAATATCTTACAACATTAGTAGTGTTGACCTTCACCATATTGTCAAAGTTTACATGGCAAAGTCTTCTATGCCACAACCAACTACCATTAATCTTAGCAACCAAGAATTTATTCTCGACAATTCTCAAATGAAATAGATTACCCATAGTCTATGTATTAAATGCAGTTAGCTTCTTAGTGCTTCCAATGATTTTTCACATTCCTTCTATGAATTCCAATCGGTGGCCCTTATCTAGTATCTATCCAACACTCAACAAGTTATGTATTAAGCCTTCAACATACAATATTATTCTTATCATCAAGAGTAATAGATCATTTTCCTTTAACCAAACAAGGACTATTGTTACTGAATCTAACAACACCACCATCATAATCTTCAAGCTTTACATATTTATTTATGTCTGGTGTAGGAGTACCTAGGACACACGGGTTCACTACAAGGCCCTATTGGATAATCTATGAAGGCATTGAGTTCAAGAGGTCTATACAACCATTTTATGTTGTGATCATGGATAATAAGGCCATTTGAAGTCCTATTGAGTCATTGAACTCATTTTGACAAAATATTTTTATGTGGAGCAAGGCCTAAAGGGTCATGTAATGGGCTTGAAGGGTAGATTAGGAGTTTTAATTAATTTTTTTTGTTCATAAGGTCTTGTAAGACCATTTCAATGTAATAGGAGAGGCACTCATATACTAAAGGTTTCAAAAGTCCAAAATTTGTTAAGTTGACAACATGGTTCAAGGCTACAAATGCCTAAAGTTAGTTGGATGGGTAGTTGAAGAGTTAGTTTCTGGTTTCCATGAAGGGAAAAAGTCTATAAAGGTCTTGTAAGACCATTTCAATGTAATAGGAGAGGCACTCATATACTAAAGGTTTGAAAAGTCCAAATTTTGTCAAGTTGACAACATGGTTCAAGGCTACAAATGCCTAAAGTTGGTTGGTTGGGTAGTTGAAGATTTGGTTTCTGATTTCCATGAAGGGAAAAAGTCTATATATGTTTGCAATGATCCAAAATGAAAAGAGGAGTCAACGTAATGGATTTGATATCAATACATTTTTGGTTTTTTACATAAATTATGATTTATCTTAGAACAATAGTCTGTTACATACCTTTTTTCTTGTTAGGAACTTAATATTTGGTTCACTGTCCATTTGATTTAATGAAGGGTTGAATAAGATTTATTTTGGTTTTTATTTAAATTGATTTCATTAAGTATTAACAGAGATATCCCAAGTTTGGTGTGTCAGGGAAACCCTCAATTAGGGTATACAATGACTTATAAAATGTAGCATCTTTTTGTTGTATGTGTGTCAGAGCCCCATGATTGGCCAAAATATGGGGAAATGTGTATATTATGCTTTCACATTATGTACAAGGAATCATGCAAAGGATTGCACATTTTTTGATAAGGAAAGGGTCTACAAACTATCTTATTCTAGACAGGACATTGGTATGAGGGTTTGATTATGTTTTTGTTCCTATAGGGGGTTTGTAAGAAGATAGCAATTTGGTGATGTGTAAGGGAAAGTCTTAAGGCATTCTAGTGTTGGAGGATAAAGGAACACATTGTATTTGATGATATAAGTGACTGTCTTAGAATGAATGAATGACTATCATAGTTTGACAGTGAATAGAAGTTGTGTAACTTGATGGAGTCAAAGATTGGGATTGATTGAGTGTGTGTATTGTCTATAGAAGTATGAGAGGAGTTTTCTACCTGTGAGTGAATTTGAGAGACTAAAAGTGCAAGGGTTGATCCAAAGCATAGGTATATGAAAATATGTAGCAAAGGTTTGTTGAGGGTTTGGGATAGTCATGGTCATGTGAGTTTCTCAATGAGTTAACAAAGGTTTGATGTTGTTAATAGGCCATTGTGAAGTGTCTTGAAGTATGGAAGTGGTTTAGTTGAGTGAAGGTGAGTCTAGGTTGTCATCACAAGGAGTGGAGCCTAGTTGTCAATGTAAGGGTTATTGAGTTGACAATGTGAATGATGTTTTCATAAGGAATGAGTGAGTATTCCAGTAATAAGGTTCATATTATAGTTTGGTATGAGGATGTTGTTGATTGAATCAGAGTAGGAAATGGAAACTTTCCTAGTAAATACTAATGGGCCCATGATGCTCTACATCATAGTGGTATCAGAGTAAGGTAGTAGGTCCTTGTAGATGAGATATTAAAGATTGAGAATAGGATTTATATCCATCATGGAAGAATATGAAGAAAGGAGGGCAAGGTATGCTCAGAGGAATTCTATATTTAGAACATAATGCAAATGAAGGGGTAAGGTATGCAAGGTTGTAGTTGATAGTGGTTCCTTTAAAAACATAGTCTCAATAGAGATGGTTGAAAATTTGAACCTACCAAGGGCACCTCATGAGACACCTTACATAGCATATTAGTTAAGTAATGATAAATGGATTGATGTTAAAGAAAAAGCATATGTTTCTTTCAATATTGGTCCATATTATGATACTATCTAGTGTGATATTATGCCTTTGAGTGATTGTCATTTAATCTTGGGAAGATCATGGATATCTGATAGGTTTTCCCTACATGATGATTGGAAGATAATTAATTTAGTGGTAGGGGAAACAACCACTTTAGACTTCTTACCTTGAGCTTTGAGTTCTTTCTACTCTTGTTTTAATTTTGTTCCTTTGGCTTCCTCTTGTTCTTCTTTGTACCCTTTTGCCTTCTCTTTCTTACTCTTTCCAAAAACCTTTGTTGTAGTAGCCTTCTTTTCCTTTATGGGCTTAGGTTTAGTTTTCTTTACTATTCTTCTGACTGAAATCTTAGTTGGAGGAGAATTTTTCTCCTTCTTGCCTGCTATTGCATTCCTTATCTGTCTACCGATTAAAGATCTGCCTATTGAAGATCTACTAGTTATAGAAGAAACTACTTCTACATCTTCTGCAATAGCTCTAGCTAAAGTACTAGCTTTATCATCCTCATGTATGGATTTTTCCTTATCTATATCTTCCTGTGTGACACCTTTCTATCTAAATAATTGCTCCACCTCATTTCTAACTTTCTTCTCAATGGCTAGTGCATTCAGAGTATCTGCAACATCAATATATTTATCCCTATATGTTCCAAATAATTTTGCAGTAGAGTCAATGAGGTTATTAAATAGCTCATTAGAATAAGAAATTGCTATGTCAACTTCTAGCTCGTAACCCATAGGAATAGCCCATGATGTCCTAGGTACTACGGCCTCCATTTGACATGTATCAGTATCAATGATGAAACATATATTATCTTTTTATTTCTCCATAATATGAGCTAGAATTATTTCCCTTTCATGCATTCTCTTTTGAAAATCCTTCAAATATCCCCATACCTTCTTAGAAAACTGACTATCGAGCATCTTAGAACAATTTTCCATTTGAACCACAACTAGTGTACCACCTACCCAATTAACCGAAGCAACACTAGGAAAGAACTTTTGAAAGTAGAAAAATATACCTATAAGCAATTGACTGTACTTAAATACTTGTCTTTTGTTTTTCTTGATCTTCTCCATGTTTATAAAGAATTGATCTCTCATCACAACACATAATTCCTACTCTACATCTTCCTTCACCATCTTATATGCACTATGAATCACATTTGTAGGCACACTGTTGACTCTACTTGAGTAAAACACTTTGTATCCAACCACCATAGATGAAAACACAACTTCCTTACTAGGAATGTCCCATTTCAATTTGGTTAGTTCTGTGACTACATCTTGTGGGATATATCTTAGTTGCGGTGTCTCTCTAGTAGCACACAAACCTATTACTATGTAAATGACCTATTTAGTAATATTGTAGGGTTGATCAAGCCATATAAATTTATCATGAACACTTCTCAACATATATCTAATCTATCATTCTTCAAAGTTAGAAGGAAAATGAATTGCATGCTCAAAACCTTTATATGCGATCACTTTGTATTCATCTTTCAATACCAAATCTTTGCACAAATATTTGTATAGTGATCGTATGTGAGTTTCACCTAAGTCTTTGATCTTATATTGAATGTATGATATGACATCCTCCATATGCAATACACTATAGGGCACATTGGTTAGGGCACCTTGTGGATCATTCTTTGTTGATTTCTCTGGATGTCTTTTAAATACTAGCCTAGGCTTCTCTGTGATCTCAACAATAATAGGAGTATCAATCCTTAAAACAACACATTTTAGCTTAGATATCTCCAACAAATACCTTTTGAGTCACCGCATGAGGACCTTTGCAAACCCTCACAAGTTTCTTCACCAAAATCACTTTAAAACCTTCTATAGATGCTTCAATCACTATCAATATGCTAAAATCTCACTTCTATCACTCCTAGCTGTAGCACTTGAATGTGTAGGTGCAAAATAAGACCTAAAAGCACCTTTTATCTTCCACCACTCTTAAGCATTAAATGAATCACCAGTTGAAAACAAATAACATATATCTTCATGGATCTTATTAGCAGTCATCCAAATCTTCATGTAGCTCACCAAAAATTTGTATCATATTTCGAAACAACCATATGCATCTAAATATACAAATAGAACTTACCACACATGCATCTAGGGGGTCTTCAAAGGATTAAACAATGCTTTCTCCCCTCTAAGTCAAAGATGACTTAGTTTGATGATGAATTCTCCACACTTGGAATCTTTAGATGGTTTTCCTTCACTATTTTTAATCCAAATATGATTCATCTAATTCTTGGCCTCTTCAACATTCACAATTGACTTTACTTTTTTCTTGTCTAACTGATGAACCAGTTGGTTCACCTTGTTGCTCCTTTCTCTACAAAACCTTGCAATGTGTCCTATCTTACTACAGTAAAAATATGCCATACCATTTGATCTCCAAGGACCTAAATTACCTCTATTTTTCTTCAATATGTTTTTAATCACCATGTGATTGTTATTATTGACAAATGGATCCAAGATGACATTCAGGAGCTGCGTACTACATGCATAAACTTGGAAGCCATGAATGCTTCGCTGGAGGAGACCATCGATAAAATGAGGAATGATGTTGAGATGTATAAGAATGGTAAGGATGTTTTTGAAAAGGTAACTGAAAATATCACCACGTTGGAGGAAAAAATTAATAAGGCTATTGAAAATATGATAAGTCCGATAACTAATAAGATAAAAAATAATGACACTATTATGAGGAAGATGATCACCCTCTCTAACACGGGCATGAACACAACTGTTGACAATCTAAAAGCCCTATATACCCTTCTAGAAGGGAATAACACTAACAGAATGAAAGAGGATGAACAAGGGAAACAAGATATCTAGATGCTAGGCTCGGGATCTAGGACCAAATCTAGCACTAGAAAGAAGACTGCTACTAACGCTAAAGATATATCCAATATGAGGGAATCTATCCAAAAAATGTAAAACCATATGCAGGAATTTGAGGAGTTCCTCAAAATGATGAATTGACTCTATTGCTGGGATTTTTTTCTTTCCTATTTTGCTGGTAGTTCTTGTGTTGTAGTGCCCTGCACTTTTTGTTCTAGTGCTTTATTGTTATATCTGGGTTATGTCCCTTCCAGTTTATGTCTTCTTCTATGATAGATTGTTGTCTTTTAGCACTTCTATGCTTATTTTCGCTATTCTTTGTTAAAGGGTTTCAGGGCCCCTTCAAAACTTGCAGTTACCATAATCAAAAACATCCCACCGGTTCTCATTATGATAAGGACTATGTTAGTTGATATATTGCCTCTAATTTTTCACTCTTATCTTGCACTCATTAGCTCTATGACCATATTTATTGCAATTGTAACAATAATCATGAAAAATTCTTGTTCTAGCATTAGATCTAATACTTGGAACACTAGATCAGATATTTTTCCTATATACATTAGCTATATGTCCAACCTTGTGACAATTAAAAAAAATTGGTTTATAAGATCTCTTTTCAGATTTCCTTTGATTCACCTTAGGTGTAGATTTATCATCTTGTATGGCCTTCTTGGTACCTTAAGATTCACCAACCTCATAATTGGTGTAGCATAATCAATGGCTCTCTCCATGCATTCTCTAATTCTTGAGTTGTTCATCAAGCTTTGCAGAACTTTCATTGAATTTCTTGAGTAAATCATTTGCAGTCTTCAACTCACCTTTTAGTTTCTCATTTTCCTATCTCAAATTTTCATTCTCCATTAGGACCTTTTGATTTTCTTCATTTGTCTCATGTACATGTTCATGCAATGTACTAACCTCTTGTTTAGATTTGAAAATCTCATCCACCTTAGATTTTAAGGCTTCATCTTTGGCTTGTAGGGCTTCCTTTGCCATTTTCCTTGCTACTTATGCTATCTTCCTTGATTCCATTTCTTCACCCATTTTGATTGAGAAAGCTTCTAACTCTCTTTTGATGTTCTTTTTGTCTTTATGCAATGATACATTTTCCTGAGATAATTCTTCTTAAGCTTCTTGTGATTCCTTAGATCCACTACCTTTAGATAGTTGTTCGATGAGATCCTATCTTTCATTGAATTGTTCATACAATTCTTTTCTCTTGGCTCTTAATTTCTTGAGTTGCTCCTTCAACTAGTTAATGAATTCCCCTATATCTACAAGTTTTTTTTCAAACTACTTTTGATAGCTTAAACTCTCCATGTCTACCTTAAGGATCTTCCCCAAGATGTTAGGCTTCTTCAAGGCCACTTCGCTCTGATACCAATTGTTAATGTTATAAGGCACTGAGAGGGGGGTGAATCAACACAGATCTAAATAATCTTTTCATAAACATGTCAATTAACCAACATGAAAATGTAAATATAACATATAAGCATAACACATAAAACATCCACACACAAATAACACAAAGATACCAAACATTTTGTGTGGAAACCCTTGTTAGAGGATTTTGACTGCAAGCTTGTTAGAACTTTCCTTGAGAATGAACTTAATAAGAATGATCTGAATGTAGCACACTCTACCTGACAAATTTGCTTCAACACTTCTCAAATCACTTTTCTTATCATATAAAATTTTCCTTCAACAATCATAATAATCACAACTAAAAAACTCTTTTTCTCTTTGATTTCATCTCTTATATACATGTTTAGTTTAGTGCAACAAACCTAAATTGTGTTACTGATGTTGGCCTCCAAAATCTATCAAATTTCATAAGTGATCAACACAAAATAGGAAATTGAAATACTCTAGGTTGACCCTCGACAATATAATTCAAAATAAAAGAATTACTAACTCTTATCCAATTGCTACCTCGATTTCATCACCTTAACTAGACTGGTTAATTGTTCTTGCTAATAAGACTGATGTTTCCACAAAATCTCCATCTGTACTTTGAATCTACTTATGTGATCATAGATATAGGTTGACATGACTCTGTAAATTCTTATTTTCCAATTGCACCACAATAACTATCCATATCATCATCATGCATCAAATCTACCACGACTGAATGTGTTATCACCAATATACTAGATATTTAGAGAATTCCTTATACAATCAAATTGATCACTAGTATAATTTATTCTGACATAATATATGATGGATAATGGGGCCTAAGGCACTCCCAAGATCAATCCTACTTGCAAATTAATAACTCAGAAGCAACAACACAAAGAGGGAGAGAAGGAATGCAAATATATAGTTTATTAAGTTATTAAAACTTCATGCATGTTGAGCTATAAGGCCTTCCTAGTTACAACCAATTCAATGAAATTAAATCATAGAACAATCCTCATACATGCCAAGATCCAAATCTTTAGATTCTATTCCCTCAAATTGCTTCTCCAATCCAATAACATCTCTACTTATGTATACGAGAGATCACCAAATAGGTCAGCTCTAAAGATCCTTAGATCCATCATTGTAGAAATGAATGACCAAAATTTAGGTCTACATGTTTCTCAATTAGTGATCCCAACATTAATATCATGACAAAAAATAACTACACATGTCGGCCAACAACAAACAATTAAATTCCACCAATCAGTGAACTCAGGAGCTGAGAAACACCAAACCATTGAACCAACTTGGTAAAGGAAATGAAAAAATGGTAACTGATCTCACCAGTGTCCAACATGATCACTTCACAAAGAACTCAAAAGAAGTTATTGAGAAAACAAAACAAGATATTGGGTATCCAAAGAAGCTCTAACATATTTTTGGTTGATCTAGGATTTTCATAAACCCAAGATGCTCCTGCATCAGACACCCATGGTTGCAAAAAAATAAAAATGATTCTCTGAATCATCTGTCAAGTACAACCTAAGCTGAATCCAACTCAGATTGAGAAATCCATGTACTATCTTCAATTGATCTATTCTTCCACTTTACCAAATACTCTATGCAATCCTTTCCTCTTGTGCTTCTGCCAACTCTTTATTCCAGAATCTGCTCAACTTTTTCTATTTGCTTCTTAGGATAATCATTTGATATTGTCACTTCTTCATCAGATTCATGATACTCATACAAATATGAAATGTTGAATATAGGTGATATATCCATGTCACCAGGTAACTCAACTTCATAAGCATTTCTACTATCAAATTTCTTCAATACCTTGTAGGGACCAAATTTCTTCATCTTCAACCTACCATATGTTCCAAAAGGAAATTTTCCTTTCTTCAAATGAACCATTACTTCATCACCAACATAAAAAATCTTATGTATTCTTGGCCTGTCTGCATTATCCTTGTATTTCTAGTTACTCTACTCCAATTTATGTTTTACTTCCTCATGTAATGACTTCATAAATTCAACAAATTCTTCCCCTTTAGCACTTCTCTTCTCTTCTCTTCACCAAAAATATCTCACAGGTCTGATATACCTCTTAATTTTATTCCACTAACAATCTCGAAAGGTGTCTTGCTAGTACTCCTATTCACTAAACTATTGTATGCAAACTCTTCTTGTGCCAATATCAAGTCCCAATTACTCAGTTTGTCTCCAACTAAGAATCTCAACAACTTACCCAAACTTATATTTACAATCTCTATTTTTCCATCAGTCTGGGGATGAAATGTAGAAATAAATTTCAACTTGTTGTTCAGCTTCTTCCATAGAGTATTCCAAAAATAACCAAAAAACTTACTGTCTCAGTCATAGATGATACTCTTCGGCAATCCATGTAATTTGAAAATCTCCTTAAAGAAAAGATCTGCTATATGTACTACATCTGATGTTTTTCTACATGGTATGAAATGTGCCATCTTGGAAAATCTATCCAAAAAAATAAAATGGAATCATTACCTCTTACTATTCTTGGTAAGCCAAGAAGAAAATCCATGCTGATATCTCTCTAAGGTTTCTCAGGAATATAGATCGGTGTATACAATCTAGTATTTTGATTTACTCCTTTTGCAACTTGACAAACTCCAAAACTCTTTACAAATTTCTAAACATCCTTATACAAATAAGGCCAAAAATACCTTTCCTTAAGAAAATTCAATGTCTTATCAATTCCAAAATGTCCAACGAAACCACTACTATATTTTTCCTTTATCAAATTAGTTCTCATTGATCCTCTTGGTACACATAACCAAATTCCTTTGAACATCATACCTTCTTGAATGAAATAGTCTTCAAACTTACTCAGTTGATCTAGTATAGGTTCTCTACACATTCTTCACTACTCAGAAAAATCAAGGTTAGTTTCATACAAATTCTTCATATCATCAAAACCAAGAACATCAATTATCATTTCAGTCATCAAAGATCTTCTTCTAATCAATACATTAGCAACTTGGTTAGACACTCCACTCTTATGATTGATCACAAATGTGAAATTCTGCAAATACTCAACCCATTTCATGTCTTTGATTCAACTTCTTCTGACTACCCAAATACTATAAAGCCTTATGATTAGTATACAACACAAATTCCTTTGGCATCAAATAGTGTCTCTGTTTCTTCAAGGCTTGAACAATAGCATAGAATTCTTGTTCATACACATAATATTTCCTTTTAGCATCATTCAACTTCTCACTAAAGAAAGCAACAAGTTCACCTTCTTGACTCAATACAACTCCTATTGCACTTTCACTTGCATCACATTCAACTTGGAATACTTTATTGAAATTAGGTAAAGCTAACATAGACAATTCAACAACCTTCTTTTTCAAAATCTCAAAATTTTTATTAGCTCCATGTGTCCACTTGAATTCTCTTTTATCTCCTCTCATTATTTATGTCATAGCATTACAAATTGAACTGAATTTTTGGTAAAAACTTGCTAAACCATGGAATGGTCTTACCTCACTAACATTTTCAAGTTTAGACCACTCAAGAATAACTTCAACCTTTTTAGGATCCATATTCAAACCATCAGCTAAAATCACAAATCCCAAATATACAATCTCCTCTTTCATGAAGAAACCCTTTTTTAATTTAATCAACAACTATTCCTCTTTCAATCTCTGCAATACTTGTCTAATGTGCAACAAATGATCTTTTCTAGTTTTACTAAATATCAAAATGTCATCCAAGTATACAATTATAGATTTACCCAAGAATTTCTTGAGAAACTCATTCATTAACCTCATAAAAGTACTCAGTGCATTAGTTAAACCAAAAGGCATAACCAACCACTCATACAAACCTTCTTTTGTCTTAAAAATAGTCTTCCATTAATCACCTTCTCTAATTCTAATATAATGATATCCACTCTTCAAATCAATCTTAGTAAAATAATTTTCTCCACTCAAACAATCCATTATGTCATCCATTCTTGGTATAGGAAACCGATACTTAACTATTATCTTGTTGATTGCTCTAGAATCAGTACACATTCACCATTCTCCATTCTTCTTAGGTGCCAACATAGCTGGTATTGCACACAGACTCAAACTTTCTCTGATCAAGCCTTTCTACAACAACTCATTAACTTGTTGGTTAAGTTCCTCATTCTTGGTTGGTGTTAGTCGATGTGGTGCTTTATTTAGTAAACTAGCTCCAGGAATCATATCTATACAATGAATTATACTTCTCATCAATGACAAACCATTAGATACATTATAATAAATGATCTCTTTTTACCCAGTGCGTAAATTCTCAACCTCTACTGACATTTTATCTTCTATTTCCTTACTCAATTTGTTAGGAATCAAAGCATAACAAACATCTTTTTTCTTCAGATCCTTAACAAACTATCTACCTTCCATTAAAGAAACTTTCATAGATGTACATATCTCACCAACAGATTCTTCAACCAAAGGTAACAAGATTTTTCTTTTACGACCAACCCAAATAGTATATTTATTTAATCTCTCATCATGTATGGCATGTTTATCATAGTGCCAAGGTCTACCCAACAAAATATGACAACAATCCATAGGCATAATATCACATAACATGTTATCATAATACTTTTCAATCTTTAGATTCACAAAACATTGTTCACTTACCATCAATGTATGCTCATCCTTGATCCATGAAATCTGATAGGGCTTTGGATGTTTCAACCTTTCCAAATAAAAATTTGTAACCATTTCTTCTGATGCTAGATTCTCTGAGCTTCCACTGTCAATTATTACTTTCCAAACTTTATCTACAACTCTGCATCTTGTTTTGAACAAACTTTTCCTTACCGAATCTTCCTTAGTCTTTTCACTCCACAATGCTCTTTTGACCATCAAGTTCCCTTCCTTCTTTGGCTCATTCAGTGAACCTTCATAAACCACAACATTTATACTGCTACCGACCTTCTTACTTACACATGTTCACTCAAATGATCTATGTCCTTCACCACAATTGTAACAATTTCCTTAGAATCCTCCTCTGCCACAACCACCTTGGGAGTAGTTACCTCTTCCTCAAAAGGAACTTTCACCTTTCCACTTGGTCTTTCCTTTGTCATAATTTTTTTTTGTCCTGATTAGATCTACTATTTTCTCCATAGGATCTACCTCTTCCTCTAGGGAATCTACCACCTCTTCCTCTTTGTCTTTGCTCATACCTTTTGTTCAATTTCTACTCAGCTTTTAGGGAAAATTGATAAGCTTCTTCAATACTCTCCATTTTCATGAAACTAATCTCTTCTTGTATAGAAGTCCTTAACCTATTCAGATATCTTGTAATTCTTTCCACCTCATCTTCAGTATGTCCAAATCTGATATCCAATCTATAAAATTCCTCAGTGTAATCTTTCACCGAGCTATCCTTCTGCTTCAAACCTTGTATTCTCCTAACTAGGTTAATCTGATAGTCACAAGGTAGAAACTTTCCTTTCAATTATTTACCATCTTACTCCATAGCTTAATTTTTTCTTTACCTTTCTTCTTTCTGTGTAATTGCAAATGCTCCCACCATAAGGATGCACGACCTTTCAACTTTGTGCTTGTAATTTTCACTTTCTTTTCCTCTGATATGTTCTCATATTCAAAGTACTTCTCCATCTCAGTTATCTAGTCTATTAGCTCATTCAAATCCAATCTCCCACTATACTCAGGAGGGTTAAACTGCAGTGTAGCCTTTAAAATAGTCAGTTCCTTCAAGAACATTTCTTCTCCTTGATCCATTATAGGTGTAAGTGTGACTTCTTCCTACATTTCTTCAGCTTCATCATCACTAACATCTTCAATATGTCTTTCTCAATGCTAGCTATCTCAACATCTTCTAATCTAGCAAAAATCTACCTTAGCATATCACTTATTCTTGGATCTTCATCTCGCCTCCCTCGAAACATCTTGAAAACCTCTATAATCACAGGTTAGATTGAAATCTTCCACCCCATAACAATATCACTGACCAATGCTTACAAGAAGGAACCTTTAGATCTAACCTTTGTTCTAATACCACCTGACACAAGAGATGACAGATAATGGGGCCTAAGGCACTCCCAAGACCAATCCTAATTGCAAATTAATAACTCAGAAGAAACAACATAGAGAGGGAGAGAAGGAATGTAGATATATAGTTTATTTACTCATTCAAACTTCATACATGTTGGGTTGTAAGGCCTTCTTAGTTATGACCAATACAATGAAATTCAATCACATAATAGTCTTGATACATGTGAGGATTGAAATCTTTAGATTCTATTCCCTCAAACTGCTTCTCCAATCCAAGAACATCTCTACTTATTTATACAAGAGGCCACTGAATAGGTCAGCTCTAAAGATCCTTAGATCCATCATTGTAGAAAGAAATGACCTAGATTAATATCATGATCAAAATTAACTGCATATGTTAGCCAACAACAAATAATTAAATTCCACCAGTCGATGAATTCAAGAACCGAGCAACACCGAACCATCGAACCAAATCAGTAAAGGAAATAACAAAATGGTAATTGAGCTTGCTAGTGACCAACAAGAACACTTCACCAAGAACTCAAAAGAAGTTATTGAGAAAACAAAACAAGCTACTGAGTAGCCAAACAAGCTCTAACATATTTTTGGTTGATCCAGGATTGCCATAAATCGAAGATGCTCCTGCATCAGATTCACTCATCCTAGAAGACTTGTTTCCAACAATGACAATACTAAAAATTTCATCATATGATCATCTTTATCAAAACTTCTTCAAATGAAAATATAAACATCATATCACCAGATAACATTGCATTTAAATTTAAAAGCATTTAAATAAACTATTTTACAACTATATGAGCATGAATCACTGAAAATACATAACTGATATACCCACAACATAAAAGGCATATTAATAAAGGAGTCTAATAACATCATCTTGATAATCATAATCAATAGTATTGAATACAAAATACACTAGATATCATCATAAAGCATCATGTCACATTTATAGTGATGAGTCTAATTATTGCCTCAATTTTGTTATGATCTTTATATTTTGTTGATACTCTAACAAACATTTCCAAGACATTTTATGACTTATACTTATGTGAACCTATGCCAAGTACAACTAAAGCCACAAGATCTATGGGTAGCTTGAGTGATATGTTTTGATAACTATTATAAATATAATGCTATATAATTATTTCAAGCTATGTTTTAACATTTAAGTAGGAGTTGAAAATGTTGACTTGCATATGTGTACTGAATGTTACTAACCTTTCAGGTAAACACAGAGCGGTATGAAGAGTGGCACATCTACATTAAAGAAGGAGCGTTAGAAGGTCAACCACAACGGGATAATCCAACATGATTCTGATGGATATGCTGAGCTTTGAAGGAGCTGTTGTTCTATAGAATATAGGGAATTAGTCTTGCTATATTTCCTCAAAACTATTATTCAGTTGTCAACAGTAATTGTATTATGTCGTGGTTGTTTTATCTCCATATTTGGCGAGGTTTAATGAGACTTTTTTCTGTTATGTTTTCAATAAGTGTCAATCCTTGATATAAAGGGATTTTGACTGATTTAGTAAGTAATGAGAAAAGATAGAATTATGTATTCAGTATAGTGGAAGTTTCTCTATTTTGTTCTTCATGAGTTATTCAGTTGTTATGTAACCAGTTAAGAAGGATTTAATGGAAGAGTGATTTTAGATTATTTCTTGTTTTGAGTAGTTAGTAGAAGCCAACCAAGGGGTCACACTTGGAAGGTGGATTAGATTAAGTTAGAATAGATTTTCTTCTTGTACTTTTCCTATTTTCAAATAGAGTTACTGTCTTACTCCTGCAACATTGCCACTGTGGTTGTTCCTGCAGCATTTGTAGAGATGGGTATAGTGAATGTTTTAAGTTGTTAGACAAGCTTAGATTCATTTCATAAGTTTTCTATAGTAATTCCATTCAATAGTCAAGTGTGTTTACTTTCCTACAGCAATAGCATAGATTCCTTTTATGCATTTTATCTTCCTGCAGTATAGGTGTTATGACTCCTAAAGGAACTTAGTGCACAAACTGTGCTATCCCATTTCAAGTCTACATCCCTGGGTTAACAATCTAAATGCATTTCATGATGGGGATAGGTAATTTTTAGCATAGATATATTACCCTTAAGAGAGACAATGACATGATTATCTCTACCTATTGTGAGACTATTCATTTTTGGCACCATTACCGAGGATGGTGTCAAACTAGGAACCTTAATGAGTCATTTATTTTTTAGATTAGTTTCCTATTTTTAGTCAATACCAATAAGTTGTGAGCTTGCTTCACAAGTCATCAACTTACTTGCATGCATCGAAGAAGGCGAGATGTTCATGGAAGATTTCTTCCAAAAGAACCTGTTAAACTGAAAGAAGAGTTTGAAGAACTTGAGTTACCATTTCTTGATGCCAGTCCTAAGTTTGTTGCATCATCTTCAATAGAAGAAGAAACCCAAGAAACATTTGACCTCCATCCTTTTGCAGAAATATTAGCCAGTTTTCATAATAATCCTACCCCAGGACCACTTGTTGCTCAAAACTCTCTAGTCAACAGTACTTTCCAACCATAGTTTCAATATCCAACACCTCTAGTAATAGCAGCTCCTACATTTCCATTTCCAATTCCAAGTCTTATTAACAATCCTAACCTCAAGAATATACCTACTTCAGCACTTCCAAAGTTCTATGGCCTTGTTACGAAGGATCCTGACACCTTTTTATTCAAATTTGACATACTGTGTCAAATTTTTGACTATAATATTGACAGTCATAAGCTTAAGTTGTTCCCAACAACACTAAAGGAGTCAACTCTCAGATGGTTCATGGGCTTAGGAGTGAATGCAATAGCTGATTGGGATGGAATGATAGATTTGTTTCTAAGAAAGTATAAAGAATACTACAAGGGAAGTGATTCAAAAGGAGATGACATCTTCTATATGTCACAAAGGGAAGATGAGACATTAGAGGACTACATATCACGCTTCTTATTTAATTTACAAAAGAACCCGCAACATGCATTGTAGGAGGATTCACATAAGCTGATTTTTCTAAGAGGAGTGAATGAAAATTGTCTTGAAGCTCTGGACCTCATGGCTGGAGGTGATATATCTCAGTCTTCCTGGGATGAACTTCAGAAGATTTGTATGAACTATTCTAGAGTAGCAGTCAAGAAAGGAAGGGGATTTCACTCAACGGTGGCTAAAGGAAGTGGCTCTGGTATTTCAAAGATGGAGATTTCAAACTTGTTGTCAGACTTCAAGCAAGACATCATAAATGATGTCGCTACACACCTGGACATGATGACCGCTAAGAAGAAACATGCTGACGTAGAGGCACAACTGGTTGAATACTATCCTCATTGCCACAAACAAAAGAAGGATTGCCAGTGCAAATTGGTCGCAAACTTGGAGAATCGACATCTTCCAACTAAATACTTGAAGATAGAAGGAGAGGACGAGAAAGTATTCTTTATTTTTCAACGTCGGCCATGGGCCACGAGACAAGGTATGCCTCAAGACCCATTACAAATTTCAAGTCCTTATAATAGTCAATGGAAAAACTAGAATGTCCAAAGTTTTCCATAGTATAATCAACCCACTTGGAATAATGCTTGGCCAAATAATCAATAGAATCAATGGTATCCTCCACAGAAACCCCAACGGTCACAATTTCCAAACTAATGGCAACAACCACAAGGAAATTGGCAGCCCACTAACTAGTAGAGAGGACCTCAACAATGGCCTAATCCAAATCCTGGATATCCACCTCTACCACCTCCAACAAATATGCCTGCAATAATGCCACCACCTACAAATACAAATCCTCAAAAGTAGATGCAATTACCTGCTCAACCTCAACCGAATCCCAACAGTCAATAGCCACAGTAGCAAATGTATGCTACTGATGCTCAACAGTACCTTGCCTATGCACTTGATATAGTTGATATACACCTAAGATCAGGTACTACCTTGCCAGCACCTGAACCACCCCTTATCACTGAAGTGCCAGACCTTCTTGCAACAACAATACCGATTCCAGAGAATAATTTTGCAAATACTATTGCATCAGAAAATGTTTCCAACTCAGTTAATGCTCATACATCATTTAAACCACCTTTTCCTCAGAGGCTCACCATGGACAAGCCCACACCAAAAGAAGACCAACCATTTGATATCATTGACCAGCTTAAGAACATGCATGTCCAGATTCCCCTATTTCAAGAAATAAAAGATGTTCCAGTTTATGGAAAAGCAATAAAAGAAGCTTGTCTTAAAAAGCCTAGAAGGAAGAAAAAGGATCCTACAACAGTTCATGTTATAGGACAATTGGCTGATATCATGCTAGGAAAACTAGTAATACCAAAATATTCAGATCTAGGGAGTCCAGTTGTGAATATCATCATTAATGGCCAGTCTGTCAAAAATGCCTTAATAGACTTAGGTGCTACCATTAATGTAATGACTAAGGATACTATGAATAAACTAAGCATTGAAGGGTTGAGAGCTACTCCAACAATATTACAATTATCATATAGCTCTACTATTACCCCTGATGGAATGATAGAAGATATAATAGTTGCCTTAGATTCTTGGGAGTACCCTGCTAATTTCATGATCCTCTCACCAAAGGTCAATCTTGCTAGTTACCTTGTTATTCTAGGATGCCCATGGTTAGCAAAAAATGATGCAAACATAAGTTGTAGATTATGAAACATGACAATTTCTGATGGGCAAGCCACTAAGAAATTAGCATTTTATCCTCCAACTTAACCACAGCCAGATTTGAGTACACCTATATGGCCAGACTTAGGATATGGGGAAGAAGAACTAAATTTTGTGGTTCAGCTCATGATGTTACATAGGAAATCCTTTCTAAAGCTACAAGAGGAAGATGGAGTCATTCAGAGCATTCTTTATAATGACTATGTTGTAATCAAAGATGTATCTAAGAGTTTTATGTTAGAGTTAAGTACATATAAAGATAATTTTGAGGATTGTGTATTACCTTCAGAACCCAATATTATCCACTAGTTGCTACCTAGTGAAGTAAACACAAGTCCTATCCTTGAAGTATCCATGCTTGACCTTACAACTATTGTTGAGCTTTCTAAAGGTCATAGTCTCCATGTGAATAATAAGTTGCCTTCACAACAAATGGAGCAACTAACCAAACTACTGCAAACACATGAGAAAGCCTTTGCATGGGACTATGGGGACATAAAGGTATTAAGCCCTACACTATGTACTCATAGGATATATATCAATGAAGGAAGCCTATCCCTTTGTCAACCTCAAAGAAGGATTAACCCAACATTAAGGGAGATAGTCAAAATTGAATTGCAAAAGCTATTAGATGTTGGCTTTATATATCCTATATTTGATAGTAAATGGCTATCACCTCTAGTCATAGTTGTTGTTAATTAGGATTGCACCTATAGCTTGATGCAGAATCTAGCTATCTTGTTAAAACATGGAAACGTTCTCACTAATGGGGAAGAGAATAAATCTTCAGATTCTAGGTCGGTTCCTCTTGGATTTGGAATATCACTTGTGCACAAATTTGTATAAGGAAAGGGATGAAAGGAATAACGTAACAAATTCTAAACCTAAACATGGTGATACACCAATAAATGATATGTAACTTAAACTAATCCAACATAGAACTTTTAAAGATAATTATGGTTCTCAGTACCCAGACAAACATGCAACTATAAAAGTGTTTCTATGTAAGGACCTGCAATATTTTGCACAGTTAGGGAAACAATGCTTCACCAAATCACTGCAAAAGATAGGACACAAACAATAGACCTATAATAGTAAGTATCAAGATTCAAAACATAATAAGGAATGCAGCTAAGATGAAGGCTAACACAACATCAAAGCAATTAAACTCACAGTATTACACTTAAAAAAAAAACAAATTTGAAGGAACATATATCTGTATATATCAATGCTGGAATAAATCTCTGCTACAATTATCTTACAATTATCTCTCAAGTTTGCAATATGCAAAACAGGTGAGCCCAAAAGAAGATCCTCTAAAAATGAGGTGAAAATAAGGTAAATAGAGTTCTCAAAACCCTAATCCGTATGCATGAGAAAACCCTCCAAAATGAGGAGTCAAACTGCCCAAAAATGAAGTCAAAGTGCCCCTTGAACTCCTCCAAGTCATATATAACTGGTCTGCCACTCAAAATCCCCTTGAAACTGCTCCATAACTCCAAAAATCATTCAAATATGTGAGGGATCAGATATGGAAGAAAAAGCTTGTCAAAATATGAGTGTAAATGCTGGAAACTAATAGTGAACTGCTCCAAAGAGACCTTCAACTAATACTATCTGACACTGAACACAAAAATGACCTCAAAAAGACTCCCAGATGCCAACAACAGCCTCTAATCTGCCTCAGAACTGAAGATCACTGAGAAGCTCCTCCTTTCTAAAAATGATAATCTTGAAGTCCGCTTTAGCTATATATTTATTTGCCAATATATTTTGTAAAAAAGATTAAATATATATTTTTTCCTAAATTATACCTATTATATTTAATATTTAATAAAATATATTTATACTTAGGACTTTAAAAAAATAGAATTAAATATAATTCTATTCAATTGAATAATGTCAAGTATAAGTATATTCTATATTTAATATTAAATATAATATATATAAAATCAACTTTCACTTTTTAACCATGTGTATTGCAATATAATATTATTTAAATTAAAATAGATAATAGAATTATCTATTTTAATTTAATATAACATTAAACTATAACATACAAGATTAAAAAGTGGAACTTGGAAGGAAAAAATATAAATATAAACTAATACCTAATACATAACAAAATAAAACATAACCTAAGCATCTATCCCAAAGTCGACATGACCTTCTCACAAAAAGCTATCATTGCTTTCAAATACAAAGCCATGTGATTGTGTTATCGTGGCATGCTTAAGGGAAATCGTGCATTTTTGTTTATGTCTGGGCATCGCAGATTCCAAATTCATTACAACATAGCAAAGGGCATTCATTTATTCTATCTTTGTTTGAAGACTTAGTCATTTTCGTATTGTTGAAGATGAAGAAACCCTAGGGTTTCATGCTACCGCTGCCATGAATCTCTTCACTTCTGGTTCCCTTTTGCATTTTTTCTTGCCTCTGTGAACTCAAGCTTGTTCTGGTATCATCATTCTCTGATATTACATGACTTTGGCTCTTCTTGTATTTATGCCATCTGTTGAACTCGACCTTAGGCATTTGCGGGCTAACTGAACTTCTCGATAATGAATTTAAGGGTTTGACTGGCGCTGGCTTTAGAATTCTTTGCAAAGAACAAAGAGATGGAACACTTTGGCAATGGTAGCAATGAATTTGGCCATGTTACTGCAGATGAGTAATTATTGCTTATATTTGAGACATTTCATGTTTATAGAATATGAACTCTTTTCCTCTTCACAACATAGGTTTTAGATTTATTCCTGTAACAATTGCTATTAAAACCTCCACAGTTGCATAAATTTTTAGGACTCTCTTTTGATGTTTCATGTATTTATATTTAAGGCTTAAGAATTTTCATGTTGGAGTTGCTTCCTCTAAGCACGGCCATGAAGGACTTGACTTTTATGCTCATTCTGCTGTCTGTGGCAACTATTGTTGTACCCACTTTCCATCCCCTTTTTTGGCTCTCACTGTGGTCATTTGACTTTGTAACCCTATACTGATGGCTATAACAAATATGATAATGATGCAATGTTTACAAACTTTTCCTAAATTAAAACCATTCTCCGTGCTTTTCCTCTTTTTTCAACCGTGAGTGATTCTTTGATTGTGGGTTTTGCATTAATCTCAAAATAATGCATCTATATTTTTGTTGCTAAAACTGGATTTATTATTAGTTGTACCTTGTTTATTTTGTAAAGAAAAAGCTTGTAAACCATACTGTGATACTTTGTAGGTATTCTAAAATGTAATGCAAGCACCCTCCATGAAATGATAGTAGTTGAAATTTTAACTTGGCTAATATAGATTGTTTACAAACCTGGCTAGAATCTTGGCAGAGAACTCAACTTAGTTGGGTCTTTATTTTTTTTACAGCTACCTTATCATAGTTGTATTTGCATAGAAAATCCTTGCTAGTTCCAAAAATAGTGGAAACTTTAACCGTTATCATCTTTCCTTTGCATAAAAAATGTTTCCATAGATGATTCTTCTGATGACTGCAACTCATGTACATTGTTTTATTTATCTAAAGGTTCTCATTCCTATGCAAATTATCATTTGATCATTTTGCCACTGAATATTGAAGAGCTTGCAATATCTGTTGTTAACTTGAAATTAAGAACAGTGCTAACAACTTAACTTTCAGAAATAATCGAATATTTTGATTTTCACCTGGTTAAGCAAATGTTATGACTTGGTACTGTTCTGTAGTTTATTTTGAATTAGGAATCCTTGTAAACCTGCTGTTTAGAGCTGCCATTATAGCATAAACTTGAATTTTATTTTCTTTACATTCTATAGCTTTAACCTGCTGCAATTGCAACACTGTAATATTCATGATTGTTCTTTGATGTTACTAATGACTCTGTCTATGTGTCTATCATTTATGAATTCTTTCAGCTGTTAGCATACGCTCTCTTCCATTACTTTTAAGTACATAGCTCCAGCTGATAACTCATTTTTAATTCCATTAAATCCTTAGAACCATGCTATTCACTGTTATTGGAAATTAGCTCTCTTGAAGGCTGTTGCTATTTGTGTGCCTGGCAGCATGCTTAAAAAATATATCATTCTTCTAGCAATTTGACAATGATTACAACACTTATTTCATTTTAATCAATGCAATCTATTTTCTCTTTCTAAATGCATGAATCGAATCTCACTGTTGGTTTATCATTGAATCAGAAATACATTGTTCTATCTGTGTATTAACTTTATATTAGCACTGTATCACTTCCTGTTGAACTGAGAATATCACATATTTGATATGCATTTACACTTTGTATATTATTTCCATTTATTTCTATTTGATCATTCTGTTAAATATGTAGTTTCTTTATGCAAAACAATGCAATAGGATTTCTTATGTATGCATATTATAACAACATCATTATTGTCATTTCTTCTTACTGACTTCATATGGTTAGTTGTTGACAATAGAATAGAGAATGACTGATACCAATCAGTGAATAAAAATTACAACCATACAATTTTAATTCTGAAATGTATCTTGAATACTTATCTTACTGTCGGTATGTAATTTTGTTCCTTCTGTTCTGTTCTTCTCTTTTCTCAGCACATTGAACTATCCCTCATGGGGTTCGAGCACAGGCTCGTGACTCCCATGAGTGAACTTTAAATCATGAAAATCATTTCCATTTCATGTTTTCATTCTCTGTTCCATTAGAGAAGAAAATGAACAACTCTTGTAACACTTGTAACCTGATCTAATTAGCTAGAAGGTTTCATGACAAAATTCATGTCCCTTCAACAACCCATCTTATACTGCTCCATGATTTGGCCAGAAGGTCCCATGCCTGAAACTTATGCATGCCCCCTCATCAGCCTCCTCTAGTCCACCGGTCTTCATGTCTTCGCCTCTCCATAGCTTCAGTCAAAAATTTTCATGCGCATAATGTATGCACGTCCTTTCAACGACCTACTTAGTCTTCATACTTATCTGCACATGAAGCAAACAACGTTAAGAAATAAAGTGTTCTCTATGATATGATCATTCTTTTCAACAGCTTTATGACTTGCTTTCTGTTTCATATTTTTGTAAATGCAATCAAGTAGACAATTAGATAGCTTAGTCCTTCTCCATTGCTCAGTTCGTATGAACTGACCCATTTTATCACTCTTATTTTTGTAGGATGTCCTAGAACACCTCGGAATGCGGGACCAAAGATGCGGCAGCGCTCAACTCTTCACAAACCACCAGGCAATGGGGGGGCCTAACCTATCTCTTTTCTCCTTTTTTTTACATTTACAGAAATGTAAACTGTATTCTTAGTTCCTGCATTTGATTTCTGCATTCAATTCATGAAACTAAAATGCATGCTTGCATTAACCTACTGCCACGGGATGTGTGGCTTCTTATGAATTTAATTTATCATCTGTCTTTGAAAAGTACTTTCCATTTATGTTTTGGGAGCAACCACTACTTGTGTGGTTAAATTAAAGTTGTACTTTGATGTTGAAAATTCACACATATCTTTCATTCTTCTGTTTTCAAAAATCTGAATAGTGCTCAAAATCTGAATGGTAGCATGTCTTTCACCTTTTCCTATTTAAGCTAAAAAATTTGTACTTGTTCAAAACTTGAAAAGTAATAAGCAGATAGGTGTACCTCAAAGTGATGCTTTGATGTTTTCAATTGTAATATTTAAGCATGTACTTTCTTTCTCTAAATTTTTTACCATTCTGTAATTTTTAAAACAACTCTAAAATGCAAACTTAAACAGAAAACACTTATCCGTTTATCAATTTAGTGTGAACTAAAATGATAACATTTTCTGGCAAACTCTCAGGGGTGTTTGCTTGCTAAAAAAAATTGACCAGTTGCCTTATGCAATCCATTGGGCACAGAGTATTTAACCTTGATAACTGAACCTTCTCAAACTCTAGAAAAACTTTAGGAAATGTTGAAAACTTAAACACACCACACAACTGGAAAGCTGAACCTGAAACTGAAACTAAATACCTTACGCTAGCTGCTTGGGAATTTGTGCTTGAGCTGTCCTCAGCACCATTATATATATGTTTTATCAATTCTATAATATGATGATGCTGATGACAACAATCATTGATTTGCAAACAGTTAGCATGAGGTAGAAAACAAATTTGAGTGAATTTTCTAAATTGTGCACTTTCTCCTAAAAACTTGTCTTCTTTTCTGAAATCTGTAAGTTGTTAATAAAAGGTCATGGATGACCTATTTTGGAATGTGCCTGTTAATCCTAATTTGAAACCTTGGAATGTCCATTGTTTCACTTTAGGATTGATATATACGTTTCTAAATAGTTCTGCTATGAATTTGTACAACTTGCAACTTTCAGAAGACTACTAAAATGTGCTTGGAAGCACTTAGAGGAAACAAAAAGTAGCAAATAAACTTGTTGCTGTAGTACATGGTATAAAGATATCTGGTATCCCATCATGTAGAGCGTTGAGTTACAACTTGTCTCTATTATGATGGGCACTCATTTATGAGGTATGATGCACTCTAATAACATGCTTATTTTCTGAATATAACAACTAACTGCTACTAACTAAAAGCAAACTATCTATGTGCAAATTACTTATTCTAGTTCAACTCACCTCAAAAACAACATTTGAGATGGATCCCATTAACTGGGATTGACAATTCCTCTCCTTCCATAGTTGAGAGTTAAAAAGCGTTGTGGCCTTGCATCCTGTAATCACAAATAGACCATTCCAAATGGCTTCAAACTTTGAATGCTTGCCAGGTCTGCTCTTCAACTCATCCTATTTGAGTACTAAATCACCTTCTTCTAAGACTCTTGTGACAACTTTTCTGTCAAATGTCTTCTTCATTTGATCATGATGTTTCATCAACTTCTGAAAAGATCTTTTTCTTGATTCTTCCAACTCTATTAATTCAGCCAATCTTACCTCCATAGGCTGCTGGTCCAGCAGGTCCAATTCCTTAATCAGGCTCAAACTTGGAAACTCAATTGAAATTGGCAATCTTGCCTCTCTTCCATAAATCAATACATAAGGTGAATTACCTGTTGAGAGCTTTGGGGTGATCCTATCAGCCCATAAGGCTTGTTTCAGCTTGCTATTCCAAACTCACTGATTGTCTTCTATAGTCCTCTTGATAATGTGAATCAAATTTTTGTTTGTTGATTCTGCTTGTCCATTACCCTGTGGGTAATAATTGGACGAGGCACTAAGATATACATTATTTTTAACTACCCAATCAGAAATTCTTATACCTTTAAATGCTAAGGCATTATTAGAAACAATGGATTTAGGTGCACCAAACCTAGCAAGCAGATCTTCATAAAAATTTAGAACTGAAGTTTCATTGGCCTCTTTCAATGCCACAGCTTCAGTCCACTTAGTAAAAGAATATGTTGTTGTTAATATAAACTTATGACCTAAACTTGATGATGGGTTTATAGGACCAATAAAATCTAAACCCCACTTAGCAAAAGGTTGTTCAATTTGAATTGGACTGAGAGGTAAAGCTGCTAACCTTTGCTTGTTTGAGAAAACAACACATTTTAAACATTTCCTTACCCAAATGAAAGCATCTTTGTATAGATCTGGCCAAAAATATCCAGCCTTCAAAATCTTTAGTGCTGTTGTCCTTGCTGCAAAATGTCCACCTGCTTGTCCATCATGGAATTCCTATAACATCTTATTAGTTTGATCACCACTAATACATCTCAGCAATACACCATTATAATCCCTTCTATATAGCATGTTATTCAATAAACAATATGGTATGGACTGCAACCTATAATATCTTCTCTTTGATCTATCCAAACCTTCAGGACAACGTCCTATTTGCAAAAAGTCAGCCATTTCCTTTACCCAATCATTCTACAAATTTGGGAAAGCAAGCTGATCATGGTCTTGTAAGGCCAGAATTACCTCAGGATCATCATTTAGAGTATTATCTCCATTTCCAGCCAGTTGTTCGCATAAACCTCTACCCCTTACTAGCTTGGTAACCTTAATATCAATGTCATATTCCATCACTTTCATGATCCAGCTTGCTCTTTTTGTATTAAAATCTTTATTCAATTAAAACTCCTTAACAATAGGATGAGCAACCATCAGATTAATCTTGTTATTAGAAAGCATATGTCTGAATTTTTTAAGACTTCTAATGACAACAAGAACATGCTTCTCAATAAAGGTATAATGCAGTTCATAATCTTTTAACCCTTGACTAAAAAATGCTATTGCCTGTTCATATCCTGAATCATTCTTCTGTACTAACATGACAACAATACTGTCTACATTCCCATATGCATAAAGAATGAACTCCTTAGAGAAATTTGGATTTAACAAAGTAGGAGTAGCAGCTAGAGCTTCTTTAATTAATTCAAAACTGAGTTTACCTTCCTTGGTCCATTTGAAAGTGATATTATTCTTAAGCATGGTTGTAAGTGACATTAATAATTCTGCAATATCAGGGATGAATCTTCTTATAAAATTAATTCTTCCTAGAAAGCTTTGAAGCCCCTTTTTATGCGCTAGAAGTGGCAGGGCTAAAATGACACTTACCCTTTCAGGTTCAATAGTTATTCTATCTTTTGAAATAATAAATCCTAACAACTTACCTTCATGGATAACTAATATGCTCTTCTTAGGATTTAGTGAAATTCCATACTCTCTGCATCTCTCAAAGATTATCCTTAAATTTTTAAAGTGATCTGCTGAATTCTTTGAAAAAATAGTGATGTCATCTAAATAAACCAGCACAAACCTGTACATCAGATTTATGAAAGCCTTATCCATGGCTTTTTGGAATGTTTCACTAGTGTTGGATAAACCGAATGACATCTTCTGATAAGCCATGGTTCCCCATTTGGTAGTGAATGTTGTTTTAAACCTGTCCTCTTCTTTCACTAAAATTTGGTTGTAACCAGAAAATCCATCCAGTAATGAAAACCGTTCTGAACTTGAAACCACCTACAAAATTTGTTCCATTGAAGGCAAAGGATGCCTATCTTTCAATGAAGCCCTGTTTAAGTCACAGAAATCAACGCAAAGTCTAATTTCTCCATTCTTTTTCCTAACAGGAACCAGATTTGAAACCCATGAAGTATGCTTGATTGGAAAAATAATATTACTTTCAATTAATTTATTCAATTCCTTAATTATGAGAGGTTCCAACTTTGGATTTATGGGCCTCTACTTTTGTCTAACTGGCTTAGAACTTGGTTCTAATTCTATTGTATGCTGAGAAATATTGGGATCAAATCCCTTCAGATCTGAATAATTCCATGCAATTATATCATGAAACTCATTGCATAAATTGACAAAAATTTGACGTTCTTTAGGAGTACATACCTTGCCAAGTTTAAGCACCTTATCTTGTGAAATAGCAACCTCTTCGTAATGTTCTTCCTTGATCTGTAAGCTGGATTTGTCTTTTTTAAACTCATCATTAGTACCAAACATGGATTCTAAAGTTACAAGACCTTTAGGCATCTTGTTTGTTCTTAGCTAAATAATCTGATCCTCATACTGATCATGCAATTTTTTCTGATTTGGCTATGAAAACTCAGTCTCTTCTCTCAATAAATTCACAATGTGTTGGTCAGATTCAAAAATGTGCCAACTATCTGCATTATTAGGTACAACAGGTCTAACAATAACCTTAACATAATTCAACCCTTTATCATTACTGATTTCTGTTGGTATGTCATATTGGGCTCCCATAGCTGCAAGCCTATCAGCATGCTTATTTTGATTTCTAGGAATAGATTGTAAATTAAAGGCTTCAAAACCTTCAATCAAGTCCCATACAACATGTCTATAATTTTTTAATAAATCATTCTTTGCTGTATGAACATTCCTAACTTAGTTTACAATCAATTCAGAATCACCATATACTTGCAAACAGTTAACTCCCTTTTTACTTGCCCATTTTAATCCATTAACGAGGGCTTCATATTCATCCATGTTATTTGTGCAACTAAAAGTAAATCTGAAGGAAGCATAATACCTTTGATTTTCTAGTGAAACTAGCATGCAGCCACCTCCAACACCTATTTTGCTGTGAGAGTCATCAAAAAATAATTTCCAGATAACACCAGATGACTGCTCCAAATCTGTACTTTTTATAACAGCTGGCATAAAATCAGTAGTTTCATGAATAACATAGTTACCCAAGCTGGGTTCCTCAATCTGTGCATCAGAAATTGTGACATTTTCAGTGGCCCAAGTATCTAATAAAATGTCAGGAATTAGTTCAACTTGCATTTTTGACTCATGAATAGCATAAATCTCCTCTTGATCATAAATAACAGTTGCTGTACCATTTTCAGTATTACTAACATGTGGTTCAATACAAAATTTTGCAATAGGCTCAGAAGGAATAGTCACCTTAGTACCATACCTAGTACGAAACAACATATGAGACCAATCTGTTGATAAATACCCTCCTATTTTAGTAGTAAAATCTCGTGATAAACATATAGAAAAATTAGGAGGTAAGTCTATGATAAAGACATCCATGGGTACTGAAAAACTAGGACAAGCATGTATTGTTAGATCAAGATTTCTAATAACTCCAACTGTGTCTACTGCTGTATCATCAAGTTGAACAACCCCTTTTTCAATTGGTTCATATTTAAGGCCTAGCTGGTCTACAATCTTCTTTGGCATAACCGAACTAGAAGCCCCTGAATCAATCATACAATTATGCACTAGATTCTGTCCTATTATAATAGTAATATAGAAGGGTGGAGGTTTTACCAACTTGGGTGTTTGCTGATTTAAAATCTCATTTCCAGCCATTAAAACTTTAGGAGCTTGCTATTTCAAAACATCATTAGATAGTGCAAGAGTTTGCAATGCTTCCTGTAGCATATCTTTTTGGCCTAGAAGTGCTAAAACTTCCCAAATAGAAACATGAACATGTGTCTTTTTAAGATGATCAACAATATTAAAATTTTGAGCACTAACCTTTTGCTGATATTTTGGAATAGCCAGCTCTTTTGCTGGTTGTAATGGCTGGGAATGTGCATCTTGGGCTTGAATCTGCTGTTGTTTACCTTTTAAAATTTGCTGTTGTAGTATAACAATAGGCTGTTGTACCTTATTAGCTTGCTATTGTTCATTTGCAACCTTTGTTTTAGACCTTGTGCCTGCTACTACAGGCCTCCATAATTGATTTTGATCAAAATTAGCTGCTAAAATAGTCTCATCAACATTAAAATTCATTAAAGTAACATCTGGATTACCTTGTGGCTGAACTTGATCATTTTGAGCATCTCCTTAAACATTAGATATTTGACTTTGCAAAACGTCTTGCCTCCTAGCTTCAAGCGCATGAGGACAATCAAGCTAGAAATGGCTTACGTTACATGTATTACACCACTCCTCTTGTGCATAGTTATTCTGAGGAACAACTACCAACTCTTTGGATGTACTAGGAGTTGCATAATTATAAGGCTGATTAGTCCTTTGACTGTAATTCCTTTGCTGACCTTGAGCTTGGCGTGGCTGGTTTGAACCAGACGCTTGATTAAATTGCCTATTCTACTGATAAGAAGCTTGAGGAGGTCTATTGTACTGACCTTGCTGCCTCTTCAAGTTCATGATCTCATTACCGTAAGTTTGTAGCGTTCTTATTTACTGTCATTTTTATCCTTTAATTCCAAAATTTTCTCTTTAAGCTCTCTAAAAGGAGCTGTAGCAGCATGCTCTTCTGCTGCAACTTGCATATTAAATGCTGGTAACATAGGTACAGGTGGTACAACCACTATTGGTGGAATTATAGCTGGTACAACTGGCTGTACCTCTGCACAATAAGGCATTGGAGGCCTAGGAGGTAATTTTCCAACTTGTATCAAGCTATTTTCAACTCTCACAGCAATATCATAAGCATTAGGTAAAGTATTACCTCCCATAGACTGTATCATGAGTGCAATATCACTGTTAAAAGCCTTTAGATAAAACAAAAATGCAGTCATTAGATGGTTTAATAGATGTTGGAATTTTGTCCCAAGTTTGCTGAAATCAAAAATTGAAATCTGAAATATGCTCATGGACATTTCTCTTTATTGTAGTCAACTGTTCTACCAAGGATAAATTATCTGATCTATCTTCAAATTTACTAATTAAAATAGTGCCTAGAGCATCCCACGTAGCAATTGAATTAACAAGAAGACTTCTAAACCAAATCAATGCTTTAACCTTGAGCGAAGCTGCTAATAGTTTTAAAGCTACATCGTCATGAGTAACTTGATGTAACCCACAAAGAGTAGCAATATCTTTAATATGCTCAATTGCTGAAATATGACCCTCACCATTAAAATATGTCAAACCTTTAAGTGTTACCAGAGGTATATCATGATGAACACCAATTTGTAAAGGACTGCCGGCATTGAAAGCAACAAATGGCAGATTTCTAGCCATTTGATGAGCTGGTGGTGCTTGTTGCTGAACTGTAGGTGTAATGGAAGGTTGGGTAAAATGAACTACCCTTCGTTGGTAAGTTTTCAAACTTTGAGGAGTAGCTATAGTACCACTTGCAGATGCCCCTAAAGTAGAATTAACCCTTAGTGAATCTTCAAAACTTGGTAATTCTGATTCAAAATTATCAGGAGCACTCAAGTCTTCCGAAAAATTGATATCTTCAATTAGCACCTCAGATTCATCCAGATTTGTAGCCTGATCTTCAAAAATAGGATTATCAAATGATGAAAAACTAGAATTAAATGGAGATCTACCTCTTTGATTTTGTGATGTCCTTTCTCTTCTGGCTGATCTTCCTCCTCTTCTTCCTAGTTGCAATTCTTGGTACTCAAAACCCTCTTTGTTTGATCTTGTCAGAATTCTGCTCATTAAAAATGAACACTCAAATCTGCACTGATTCTGCAAGAAACCTTCAAAAATAGAGTCGCCAAGTGTTGATAAAATGCCTTCTTAAAGACTAAAATATTGTTGTTCACACCAAAACAACAATAAAAAACTTATAAATCAAGGAACTGTGCAACAATTTGTGTCCCATCAGGCGTGACAAAAACTGTTGTCAATCAGGATTGCATCTATAGCTTGATGCGAAATCTAGCTATCCTGTTGAAACATGGAAACGTTCTCACTGATGGGGAAGAGAACAAATCTCTGGATTCTAGGCCGGTTCCTCTTGGATTTGGAATATCACTTGTGCACAAATTTGTATAAGGAAAGGGATGAAACTTCTGGTTCCCTTCTGCATTTTTTCTTGCCTCTGTGAACTCGAGCCTATTCTGGTATCATCATTCTCTGATATTACATGACTTTGGCTCTTCTTGTATTTATGCCATCTGCTGAACTCGACCTTAGGCATTCGTGGGCTGACTGAACTTCTCGATAATGAATTTAAGGGTTTGATTGGTGCTGGCTTTAGAATTCTTTGCAAAGAACAGAGAGCTGGAACACTTTGGCAATGGTAGCAATGAATTTGGCCATGTTACTATAGATGAGTAATTATTGCTTATATTTGAGACATTTCATGTTTATAGAATATGAACTCTTTTCCTCTTCACAACATAGGTTTTAGATTTATTCCTGTAACGTTTTCTGTTAAAACCTCCACAGTTGCAATAAATTTTAGGACTCTCTTTTGATGTTGCATGTATTTATATTTAAGGCTTAAGAATTTTCATGTTGGAGCTGCTTCCTCTAAGCACGGCCATGAAGGACTTGACTTTTATGCTCATTCTACTGTCTGTGGAAACTATTGTTGTACCCACTTTCCATCCCCTTTTTTGGCTCTCACTGTGGTCATTTGACTTTGTAACCCTATACTGATGGCTGTAACAAATATGATAATGATGCAATGTTTACAAATGTTTCCTCAATTAAAACCATTCTCCGTGCTTTTCCTCTTTTTTCAACCGTGAGTGATTCTTTGATTGTGGGTTTTGCATTAATCTCAAAATAATGCATCTATACTTTTGTTGCTAAAATTGGATTTATTATTAGCTGTACCCTATTTATTTTGTAAAGAAAAATCTCGTAAACCATACTATGATACTTTTTAGGTATTCTAAAATGTAATGCAAGCACCCTCCATGCAATGATAGTAGCTGAAATTTTAACTTGGCTAATATAGATTGTTTACAAACCTGGCTAGAATCTTGGCAGAGAACTCAGCTTAGCTAGGTCTTTATTTTTTTTACAGCTACCTTATCATAGTCATATTTGCATTGAAAATCCTTGCTAGTTCCAAAAATAGTGGAAACTTTAACCATTATCTTCTTTCCTTTGCATAAAAAATGTTTCCATAGATGATTCTTCTGATGACTGCAACTCATGTACATTGTTTTATTTATCTAAAGGTTCTCATTCCTATGCAAATTATCATTTGATCATTTGCCACTGAATATTGAAGAGCTTGCAATATTTGTTGTTAACTTGAAATTAAGAACAGTGTTAACAACTTAACTTTCAGAAATAATCGAATATCTTGATTTTCACTTGGTTAAGAAAATGATATGACTCGGTACTATTCTGTAGTTTCTTTTGAATTAAGAATCCTTGTAAACCTATTGTTTAGAGCTGCCATTGTAGCATAAACTTGAATTTTATTTTCTTTACATCTTGTAGCTTTAACCTGCTACAATTGTGACACTGTAATATTCATGATTGTTCTTTGATGTTACTAATGACTCTGTCTCTGTGTCTATCATTTATGAATTCTTTCAGCTGTTAGCATACACTCTCTTCCATTACTTTTAAGTACATAGCTCCAACTGATAACTCATTTTTAATTCCATTAAATCCTTAGAACCATGCTATTCACTGTTATTGGAAATTAGCTCTCTTGAAGGTTGTTACTGTTTGTGTGCCTGGCAGCATGCTTAAAAAATATATCATTCTTTTAGCAATTTGACAATTATTACAACACTTATTTCATTTTAATCAATGCAATATGTTTTCTCTTTCTAAATGCATGAATCAAATCTCACTGTTGGTTTATCATTGAATTGGAAATACATTGTTCTGTCTGTATATTTACTTTATATTAGCACTGTATCACTTCCTGTTGAACTGAGAATATCACATGTTTGATATGCATTTACACTTTGTATATTATTTCCATTTATTTTTGTCTGATCATTCTATTAAATATGCAGTTTCTTTATGCAAAACAATGCAATAGGATTTCTTATGTATGCATATTATAACAACATCATTACTGTCATTTCTTCTTGTTGACTTCATATGGTTAGTTGTTGACAATAGAATAGAGAATGACTGATACCAATCAGTGATTAAAAATTACAACCATACAATTTTAATTCTGAAATGTATCTTGAATACTTATCTTATTGTTGGTATGTAATTATATTCCTTCTTTTCTGTTCTTCTCTTTTCTCAGCATATTGAACTATCCCTCATGGGGTTCAAGCACGGGCTCGTGACTCCCATGAGTGAACTTTAAATCATGAAAATCATTTCCATTTCACCTTTTCATTCTCTGTTCCATTACAAAATGAAATGAACAACTCTTGTAACACTTGTAACCTGATCTAATTAGCTGGAAGGTTTCATGACGAAAGTCATGTCCCTTCAACAACCCATCTTATATAGCTCCATGATTTGGCCAGAAGGTCCCATGCCTGAAACTTATGCATGCCCCCTCGATAGCCTCCTCTAGTCCATCGGTCTTCATGTCTTCGCCTCTTCATAGCTTCGGTCAGAATGTTTCATGCGCATAATGTATGCACATCCTTTCAACGACCTACTTAGTCTTTGTACCTATCTTCACATGAAGCAAACAATGTTAAGAAATAATGTTCTCTGTGATATGATCATTCTTTTCAGCAGCTTTATGACTTGCTTTCTATTTCATATTTCTATAAATGCAATCAAGTAGACAATTAGATAGCTTAGTCCTTCTCCATTGCTCAGTTCGCATGAACTGACCCATTTTATCACTCTTATTTTTGCAAGATGTCCTAGAACACCTTGGAATGAAGGAAAAAGATGTGGCAACGCTCAACTCTTCACAAACCACCAGGCAATGGGGGGGCCTAACCTGTCTCTTTTCTCCTTTTTTTTACATTTACAAAAATGTAAACTGTATTCTTAGTTCCTGCATTTTATTTCTACATTCAATTCATGAAACTAAAATGCATGCTTGCATTAACCTACTGCCACAAGATGTGTGGCTTCTTATGAATTTAATTTATCATCTATCTTTGAAAAGTACTTTCCATTTATGTTTTGGGAGCAACCACTGCTTGTGTGGTTAAATTAAAGTTGTACTTTGATGTTAAAAATTCATACATGTCTTTCATTCTTCTGTTTTCAAAAATCTGAATAGTGCTCAAAATTTGAATGCTAGCATGTCTTTTACCTTTTCTTGTTTAAGCTAAAAAATCTGTACTTGTTCAAAACTTGAAAAGTAATAAGCAGATAGGTGTACCTCAAAGTGATGCTTTGATGTTTTCAATTGTAATATTTAAGCATGTACTTTCTTTCTCTTAATTTTTTACCATTTTGCAATTTTTAAAACAACAACTCTAAAATGCAAACTTAAACATAAAACACTTATCCGTTTATCAATTTAGTGTGAACTAAAATGATAACAATAGTACCCAAAAAGGGGGGTAAATGGAGAATCTATGTGGATTAAAGGGAGTTAAACAAAGCTACCAAGAAAGATCATTTCCCATTACCATTCATTGACCAAGTACATGATACTTTGGTTGGTAAGAAGTATTTTTCCTTTCTTGATGGATATAGTGGATACAATAAGATAACTATTGCTTCAGAGGATCAGGAGAAAACTACATTCACATGTCCATGGGGGACATATGCATATTCAGTTCTACCTTTTGGGTTGTCTAATGCTCTAGCAATGTTTCAAATAGCTGTAATTAGTATTTTTGTTGACATATCACATGACTGTATGGAGATATATATGGATGACTTTACAACATTTGGAGTAACATTTGATGAGGCTTTGAATAATCTTGAAAAGGTAATAATCTGGTGTAAGGAGCATAATCTATCCCTTAATAGTGAGAAATTCTTTATGATGATGTAGGAAGGAGTGGTACTTGGGCATTTCATTTCAGTAGTAGGAATTCAAGTGGACTCAGCTAAAGTTGAGGTAATACTTACACTACTTACTCCTAATAAAAAAAAAGATGTAAGATCTTTCCTAGGACATGCTGGATACTATAGACACTATTCAAAATTTCAGTCAAATTGCTAGTCCTCTATATACATTTCTTACGAAAGAAGCTGAATTCAAGTGGACACAAGCACGTGATGAGTTCTTCCTGCAACTAAAGAAACTCCTAACAACTACACCAGTCCTAAAAGGACTAGATTAGTCTATTCCATTCCACATCCATATATATGCATTAGATTATGCCATAGGTGTTGTGCTAGGACAAAAGCCTACTAACCTTGAGAATGCAATTTACTATATCATTAAAAGCCTCCATGGCCCTGAATTGAACTACACAGTTACTGAAAAGGAACTCCTAGCTGTATTTTATGCATTGAACAAATACTGACACTATGCCACAGGCTATCCAATTTTTGATCACATTGATCACTCAGCAATAAAATATCTAATGAAAAAACCTGCTATAATAGGCAGATTGGCAAGATGGCTCTTACTATTGCAGGAATTTGATATAACAATTATTGTTAAGCTAGGGAAGGCCAATGTAGTTGTTGACTACTTGTCTAGACTACAAAATGCTGATGAAGACACTACTCAGGTTGAAGATACATTTCCAGATGAACACCTGTTCCATATAGCAATAAAAAACCCATGGTATATAGACATAGCCAATTATCTTGCAGCAAATAAGATGCCCCCACATTTTTCTTAGAAAGACAAGAAAAAGCTTGCAGAGAAAAGCTTTTAGTTTTCATTTATAGATAACAATCTCTTTTACACTGGTCCAGATTAGATTATGAGAAGGTGTGTGAGAGAAGATGAAGTATATGATATACTCCATGCTTTTCATGATGAGCCTTGTGGAGGTCACTTTGCAGCAAAGCGAACAACCTTGAAAATCTTAACAACAGGATATTATTGGCCTCAATTACACAAAGATGCAGCCAGTTATACAAAAAAATGTGATAAATGTCAGAGGATGGGTCGACCAATGAAATTAGATGAGATTCCACTTAATCCACAAGTAGTAATGACACCCTTTGATAAGTGGGGTATGGATTTCATCGGACCAATAGATCCACCATCAAATGAAAAATCCTACATCTTGGTTTGTACAGATTACATGACAAAGTGGGTGGAAGTGAAAGCAATGTAGAATGCCAGAGATCAAAAAGTAGAAAAATTCTTGTATCAGGAAATTTTTACCAGGTATGGAGTCCCTAGAGAGCTTGTAACAGACCAAGGAGCATAGTTCACATCAAACCTCATCACAGAGCTAATGAAGGAGTATAGCATAAGGCATCAGAAGTCTAGTCCATATCATCCACAAGAAAATGGACAGACAGAGGTGACAAATAAAGAAATAGAGGCCATATTAACAAAGATAGTACAGTTGCATAGCAAGGATTGGAGCAGTCAATTAATAGAAGCAGTCTGGGCTTACCATACCACATGGAAGACAACAAAAAGGTTCACACCATTTGAATTGGTGTATGGAAAAGCAACAATGTTGCCCATAGAATTTGAACACAAAACATTGCGCACAACACTTGAGCTAAACATCAATCTTCTTGCAGCACAAACAAAATGTCTCCTCCATCTCAACTCATTGGATGAAATGTGCAAGTCAACATTAGAGAGAACATAACTAATCTAGAACCAAAGGAAGAGATGGAATGATTCACATATCAAGAATAAGCAATTTCAAGTAGGAGATTGGGCTCTATTATATGATTCAAGATTCAAGGAGATCCTAGGAAAGCTACAAACTAGATGGCTAGGACCATATGAAATTCAATATGTCTTTGATAATGGAGCAGTTTAGCTAACCACACTTGACCCAGTAAAATTTAAGCTCCTTGTCAATGGACACCGCTTGCGCCTGTATCACAAACCTCAAACCAAAGACAAATTCTTACAACAATTCAATATGCATAGTTTAACAGCCCCTCAAGAAATAGTTCCTACAGCAGAAGGTGAAAGCCTTTCTCCTGCAGCATCACCATGACATGCTTTTTCCAGCATTCATAATAAAAATTCATTTACTAAGGTATATTTCTTCATTCACTTTTCTCTTTTCTTCTCACCAACTCATCTCATTCCTATTCCTACCACCCACTCAAATTCCATGTCACCCACAATTTCTATTTTCAAATGCTTTCAATAAAATGCCACATCAACAATCTCATGCGACCGCCAGAATTGACACTCTCATCAGCTCACATTCATGTACGGTAACTAATTTATAGGTACAACTTTCTAACTCCTTACTTACTTTTAGCGCATAGGTTTAATTAATTATATCTAGTACTGCATTAAATGTATAATATATGCATTAAGCTAGTTTCCCAACCTCGTGCTAAATTTAACAAGTGAGGACACTTGTTCAACTTTCGTAGAGGGCAGGGGAAGTGTACTAACTTCCAAGTGTCATTCCTAAACTACCCTTGTCATACCCCTATCACATTAGTCTTGTACTTAGGCTGCGTTCCATTATTTCTTTTAATCCTTCACACATTTTCCCGTACTTTCAAATTCTAATTTCTTGAACTTGACATGACTTCAAAAGGATCATAATTAATTTGTGAGGTAACTCACACTTAAGGTATTGATGTCCTCTGAAATCAATGCCATTATTATAGTTCATGTCAAGTAAAACAAAGGTAATGCAAGCAAAAATATCAGTATTTTCAAGAATCGCAATTGCATTTCAAAAAGAGGGAATTTGCAGAGAAACCAAAAGCTTAGGAGTGGGATGGAGAGCTGAAAAATTAGAGATTAGGCATTATTAAGATGGGAAAACAATTACAGAGACATGAACTAGTCATTCATGGTATTTTGCTAGCGGATGTTGAGGAAGTCCGTAGGTTCAATGCATACGGCTGGCTTGGCTATTTTCTTTAGCTGACAGAGTTTAATGAGGAGGTTGCTGCAAAATTCATGGGTACATTTAAAGAAGGACAAACAACTATATGGGGATTGATAGTTGTTGCTATTGAAGAGAGAATTGCGGAAGTTACAAGGTTACCAGTTGTGGGAGAACATTATCTAAATGAGCATGATGCCAGGTCATCTCGAGCTCAGTTCTCCAGGCCGAGTGATCCTCCACTTGAAATTACTAAGTAGGGGTGCAACAAATTGTCCCTTCCAAAACCATTTCCAGAAGTAGATATGCACATCATCAGGTATTTAACTTGTGAAGGAAGATTTTCAAACCTGCATGCTCATCATTTTAAATTGCTTAGCTGTATCAGGCATAATCTTTAGGTTAATATTCCCAATTTTCTTTATAATATGCTAAATATCAGTGCCAAGGAAATACAAAAGGGAAATGTGAATTCCATTAGTCACCATGCCCTAATCAAGATTTTGGTTGAAAAATCTCTTAGGGATGTTTCCCCCATGTCATGGGCAGAATTTGTCCAATTTAAAACTTTGCAATCCCAAGTAAATCTTGTGGCCCAACCTCTAGAAGATGTAGTAGAATCTTTCATCCCTACTGAAGAAGCAACTGTGAAAGAAAAAGAACTAGAGTTACCCCTAGAAAACCAACCTCTTGAACCTACTCTAGAGAGTAATGAACCCACTTCTTCCTCAAGAAAAGGAAAATAAAAGGTTAGAAAAGAAATCCCTAACTTAGAAGGAGAAATTTCAAACCCTGCAATTCAAATAAATAAAAGAAAATGGTCGAGTCCTGCAGTAACTACTCATGCAGCATCTACTATTGCATCACATAAACCAAAAAGGTCTTCTCAACCTAAAATTGCATTGGTTGAAGAGGTAACTATGCATAGAAGCCCTCATATGAGAGGACAAGTGTCTCCACCTTCCCTTGAAAACCCAACTATTCTAGCACCAAAACCTGCTACAGAGTCCTCTATTGAATATATTCCTAATGACTCCCCTACACATGCAGAACCCCATCATATGGAGGAGCCTCCTAATGAGCAAGAACCTAGCAATAGCATGCCACAGAATGATCAAGGAATGCTTGAGCCAAGCCCTGATGTAATGCAAGAGAACATTCCTATGAATGTTCAATCTACTCCTCCCCAGCATCCTGTATATTCTAATGTATCCATTATACCCTACTGATCAATGCGGTTCATTGACTACTTTCAGCAGGTTGCTAAAGAGAAGAAAAATAAAGCTCAGATGCAAGAGTTCCCTTCATCAACAATTCAGTATGTCCTCTTTCATCTATACAACCATTTTATCTTTCAGAAGACATGGTGGAAGAAGGAAAGAAATCAAATGCAAAGGGAGATATTTGATAAGGATGAGGAAATTGAAGCTCTCAAGGAGCAGCTAAAGAAACAAAAACAACAACAGGACAAGGCTCTAAAACTATCTGACTAGGTCATAGCTTGTAGACCACCACCTAGGGTATATGCTATTTGCTTAAAGGAGCAATTTCTGTTGTTCCAGCTTATGATGACAATCAAGGATTTTGATTACGAATTCAAGTCAGCCCAAGAATTCTATGGTTTGTATTAGACTCTGCCATCATGGCAACAAAATTTGTTATGTGAGTTCTATTTACACAATTTTATTATCCCACATGAAATAGAGTGGAATCCTCTGCTCTATATAGGGGACATTCACTTAAGGGCCTTGATGTCATGGATGCATAATGAGACAAACTATGACAGACAACTGAACACTTACAGGGATCTGGAGAAATTTGAGCCTTTTCTATTAAGGGATGAGTCACATAAGCCTGATTTTCTTTTGAGGGATTGTCTCAATTTGACTTATGGGAGACCAAAGCCTAAAATTAGGGAGAAAGTATTTGCATTAAGGGATAAAGTTTATAGAGATTATCAGACATTGCCCAATTTTACAGCCCAAAGAGCTCTTTTAGGGGTCAGAAGCAAGTGGAATAGATTGCTAGAAGCTTTTAGGAAAGCATAACCACATAGCCCAATTAATTATGAAGTTGTTGTCCACAGAGTGACTAATTACATGCAGTTGGAATGATAGCCTAGAAGGGAATTATGGATGCCCTTATCCTTCCAGCCACCTACACTCTTTTAGCCCCTATACGACATCAATGCTACTATATTGGATCAGTTGGTTGAGGAGCATCAAGAAAATTACTTGGAATGTACAAGGGGTTTTTACTACACTTTCAAAAGTTGAAAGAAGGGAAAGATGACCGTTGGTGATTTCAGGACCATAGCCAAGAAATACAATGCTTGAGGACAAGCATTCTATTAGTAGGGGGCAGATGATGAGTCCAATTATTGCCTCAATTTTGTTAGGATCTTTATATTTTGTTGATACTCTAACAAACATTTCCAGGACATTTTATGACTTATACTTATGTGAACCTATGCCAAGTACAACTAAAGCCACAAGATCTATGGGTAGCTTGAGTGATATGTTTTTCTGACTATTATAAATATAATGCAATACTTCATATAATTATTTCAAGCTATGTTCTAACATTTAAGTAGGAGTTGAAAATGTTGACTTGCATATGTGTACCGAATGTTACTAACCTTTTAGGTAAACATGGAGCGGTATGAAGAGTGGCACATCTGCATTAAAGAAGGAGCATTAGAAGACCAACCATGGTGGGAGAATCCAACATGATTCTGATGGATATGCTGAGCTTTGAAGGAGTTGCTGTTCCAGAGAATATAGGGAATCAATCTTTCTATATTTCCTCAGAATTGTTATTCTATTGTCAATAGTAATTGTATTATGTCGTGGTTGTTTTATCTCCTCCATATTTGGTGAGGTTTAATGAGACTTTTTCTAATATGTTTTCAATAAGTGTTTATCCTTGATATAAAGGGATTTCGACTAATTTAGTAAGTAATGAGAAAAGATAGAATTATGTATTCAGTATAGTGGAAGTTGCTTTGTTTTGTTCTTCATGAGTTATTCAGTTGTTATGTAACTAGTTAAGAAGGATTTAATGGAAGAGTGATTTTGGATTATTTCTTGTGTTGAGTAGTTAGCAGAAGCCAACCAAGGGGGCCCACTTGGAAGGTGGATTAGATTAAGTTAGAATAGATTTGCTTCCTGTACTTTTCCTATTTTCAAATAGAGTTACTGTCTTACTCCTGCAACATTGCCACTGTGGTTGTTCCTGCAGCATTTGCAAAGATGGGTATAGTGAATGTTTTAAGTTTTTAGATAGGCTTAGATTTATTTCATAAGTTTTCTGTAGTAATTCCATTCAATAGTCAGTTGTGTTTAATTTCCTTTAGCAATAGCATAGATTCCTTTTATGCATTTTATCTTCCTGCATTATAGGTGTTATGACTCCTAAAGGAACTTAGTGCACAAACTGTGCTGTCCCATTTCAAGTCTACGTCCCTGGGTTGACAATCTAAATGCATTTCATGATGGGGATAGGTAATTTGTAGCGTAGATATATTACCCTTAAGAGAGACAATGGCATGATTATCTCTACCTATTGTGAGACTGTTCAACTAGCATCATCATGCATATATGATCAAACTAAAAGTAGTAACATAATCTGTCACAACCAAGATACTAGAAACCCAAAATAATGAATTGTCATCAATGTATCTCATCATGCAAATTATCAAATAATAATGAAGATTATCTCAAATTAAAATAACCATGGAACATAATGCAAACATGGGAGGTGTAGGTACTCTCAATTTATTCAAATTACCATGTTAAATTTTGTGAAGGAGCCCTTTGAAAGTTTTGTTGTGGTGCTCCTGTTCTGGCCTTCGTGCATTCAAATACCTTTTGATTTTTATGCTTTATCATCTGAGGAGGTATGTTCATCACCTTGCTTTCAGCCCTTATGATCATTTTAGCTTCCCGTTCTTAAGTTAGGATTTTGGGTTTTGGGTCATTTAAAATATTTTCAACAAACCCTATGTTGTTATTTTTTCATCGTTACCTTTTCGGCTCATAAGACCAAGGGTGTCATCATCATTAAAAAGGAGACAAATTTTTAAAACCTAGTGCCATAAGTGTTTAAGTGTTGGCTCTTTCTAATCTTTCAAGCCTCAAGTTGTAATTTTCCTAAGTCTCGCCCCATAGCCTTTCCTTTTTATTTTCATTGAGTTATGGGTTATCTATTCATGTTTGGTGGGACCCTTTACTTTTAAAATAAATGGGCCATGTGCTATTTTTTATTCACCCCACAATATCATGATGATGTCATGGGATGGATCTAGCTAATCGCAGGATGGTGAGGCTTTTCCATCTGTCACTTATTTATTTGATTGATGGTTTATGTTGATATCTTATGTTGTGTTTGACATTCCTCTTGGTTAAAGATCAGATTACTAATACATCCATCTTTCAACACATGTTTATTTTCAATGGTGATCTTTTAATATATCTGGAAAGGTGCTCGATGGATACTCTACCTCATCGGTGCTTAGGGAATAAAGTTATGCAAAGACCAACAGTCCTCTTGATCACATGATCAAACTTTCTTGGAGATTATTCGATGCGGGCTGACAAGATGGTGTCGTGTGTCTTGGTTTCGTATGTGTCTAGGAGCATGGGACAGAGGTGTGTGACAATTGGTGGCACATGGAGGTGATTGATTAGTCATATTTAATGGCAAGGAATTATATGATTTAAGTTGTTGATTATATTGTCGATTAAAACATTTGCAAATTAAATGCTAATCTTTTAACACATGGGTAAAATCAACGAAGATGTTTTGATCCAATAAAAAAGGTGATTGACTTTTATTTCATAAGGATGAGTTTGTATTGAGAAGTGATGGTTAAAGAGAGGATGGGATCAAGGGTTCTCATGTTCCGTAATCCAATTCAATCAATCTTTAAATCTAGTGCGGGATCACAAGATCTTACCAAATGTTCTTGGTTGGCTAGTGTTATTGAAGATGATATTAGGTGAAAAGGTGGTGACTTGAGTTTTTGTTTATCAATTTATCAGTCCATGTTCCACGTTAGAGTTAAAATTTCAAATAGATTAGTGATTGTCATTGATTTTCCAATAGGGAAAGGATCGACGTTCTGTCACACATTTTTAAAAATGGGTTATTACATAAAGTTGATGCACTATTCTAAATAAAGTGTGGGGGTTAAGGGATAGTGATTAAAAAATAAAATGGAGGCAAGCCACCATACGATCACAAGATTTTTAAAAGGAAGAGGGAAGAATATTTTTAGAAGTAAGGACATAGATGTGATGGGTTATCCATTTACAAGCCTTTGAGGTGGCATGCACAAGAATCAAGGGGTCACTTATGGCCAAAGAATTAAGAATATTTTCAAGTTTACAGGAGGCTAACAAAAAGATTTGATACTGTAAAGGCGGATATATATGTAGAATATTATTACATGCATATAAGTTTTTTGGTGTTCAAGGAGTACAATCACAAGATTTTTCTAGTGTGTATGAATTTTTAAGTTATAAGTTTTTCTTCCCATTAGACTTCATTATTCAGGTATTAATAGAAATGGATGTTCTAAAGAAGGTAGGTGACTTCTAGAACAGGGCCAAATTTTTGAAGATACAGTTGTAGGAGGTTTATCGAGATAGAATGAGTCATGTGCATCATAGCCAAAGGGATATTTATAGCTAAATTGTGCTAAAAATTTAATACCCAAAAGGCTAACACTCTCATACGTACTGATGGTGGCATTGCAAAGAAGTTCAAGATGAAGAAGGGGTTCATAAAACCTTAAAATTATGCATGTACCTCCAGAGAAAGGGAGGGGGGTTGCTCATAATATTGCACTCTTTGTAGCAATGCTAGTAAAGATGGGTTTGTAGAGATTCCTGAAAATCCATAATGCAAGTCAAATCTACAAATTTGATGGCTCATCTAAGGCATGATGTTGGCACGACTCATGATTTTTCAATTTCTTCAACTAGTAGTTTGTTCACTTTTGAAGGTTAAGAGATTTCATAATATGCCAGTGTAATGATTTAATGTATCAAATATTGTTAGGTTAGTTTTAGGTTTTGACTCGAAGCTTCTTGCATTCCAATTAATTTAGAATGCCAACGTCATTAGTGTTAAGAAGGAGAAGATATTTTTGTAAATTAGATTGAAGAAGGACAAGTGGCAATGTCATATTAGATTGGGTTTCGTTCTTCTATCTATATATTCTCTTCTTCTCTCTTTTTATAGGGTTCTCTTTGGTTCCAAGTTTTGGAGTGGTTCCAATATTTTGAGGGTTCTAGTAGCAAGTTTTTTGGTTTTGGAGCAGTTTTGTAAATCTTCCATAGAGCAATTCTATGAATTTGCATTGATTCCTTTTGTTTGTTTTTGGGTGTTTTAGGTTATATTTATGTTATATGATAGAGATAGCTTCGAATTTTCAATGAAATATAATATTGGTTTAGATCTCTCTAGTGTATGACTTTGTTAAATTTTCAATGGAATAAAATAAAGAGTTTTCCCATTTAGTGTCTTGTTGTGAGATATGTAATTGTCTTTTCATGCTTTAATTCAAATAATTAATTAAAACTATTGATATAAGTTCCATATTTGTTGTGCTTGTGTAGGGATTTTGATAAGTAGGTTGGGTTGGGATTAGTGTTAAGGAATATTGTAAGGCAACGTTCTTAGATCTTAGGCTATTGATGAAACTCTCTTGTACTTTTGATGACTCCAATACCCAAATGTATGAGGCATTGATCTTGGCTAGTTGTGGGATTTACATATGTGTTGTTGTTCATATCTAGGTGGCCCTTTAAAAAATAAATTAAAATTAGAATGCCTTTACTTTTGAGTATGTTCTATTGTTGTCCCAATATCATGCTCCATTTAGGTTGATGTTTAATGGATAATTAGCTATTATCTAGTATCTCCCTATTATGTTGATTTCCCTATATGAGATCATCTTGTTTGAATGTTAATGCTAGTTGTGAGCCTTTAGAGTGTGTTTTAAGGGCATTAAAGGTCTACCTGCCTTGGTTTTACAGAGTCTAAAGTGGAGAAGGGTTTACTAGGTCCTTGTCAACTGGTCCAAGTCTCTAAGACTTATGATTACTAGAGTTGGATTCTCCATAGACAATTGCAAGACCAACTTGGTAGCTATTTTGTAGTGTAAACCTTTTTAGGAGCCAACAAAATGGTGACTCTACTAGGGATGGAGACGTAAAAGTCTTGTTGAACCTATCCAAATCTTTGGTATTTTAATTTGTAAATCATATTACCCAGTTAAGTATCCCATCCAAGTTAGCAAATAAAATGATGACTCTACTAGGGATAATAGGTTATAACTTGTGATTTGTAGTAGAATTTACAGTGAGCTTGCTCCTTGTTTTGCTAAATTTTTCCCACGCCATTGTTGTTTAGAGTCATGTGTTTATTATGAAATTTTATAGCTCCTTGTCAAGTGAGTCAATTCTCATAAATGTTGCATGGGATTTTTTTTGTCTTTCAATGTAAGTCTATCTAGATCTGTCCCTGTTTTAAAATTGTTTCATATTATCTCACTTATTGTGAGTGGTGACTCTAAGATCTCTATTTGCACCAGTTGCATTGTTGTAGTAAATATATAAAGGACTTGCAATAGAGATGAAGAAGATTTGAAATATTATGATGAAGTACCTATTCAATGAAGGAATACATATGAGGTCATGTTGTTGGATGTGGAGGTGTTGTTATGTTGTTGCTAGTTTTTGAGAAAGTTTGAGTTGAAAGAAGTTTTAGCTGTGCAAAATAATTTTCCTTTGCAAAGAAGTGGCGAATGTACAAAATAATTTACTGAAGGTGTGAAGTAAGCTTCAACTCTACAAAATTATCTAGTCAAAAAGATGATTTTAAGCCACAACACTTCCAGGTATTTTAATTTTTATGTGCAAAATGCTTTTCATGAAAATTAGTTGTAAAAAAATATTTCCCTATTGAGTGATTTTAGCACTGAGGGAATGTTAGTGAGGGTTACATACTTATGAAATGTGATTTTTCATCTTATGTATTGTAAGTGTTGAAGTATGTTTGATTTGTGTTGAGATAGAGAAATAAGTTCTATGTTACAAGAAGTAAAACAATATTGTATAAGTGGGTATGGTTTTAATGTATATGTGAGAGACATCAAGTATGTTTTCACATAGTATGCAACCAATGAAAATTCATTGTAGTATTTTCTCTATGGAAAGATATAGGCTATTTTGTTTTGATGGCATTAGAGGCTGCCCTAATATTGTTCCTACTAAGATTAGGATTTACTTATCAAAGTTTAGTGGGAATAAATTTGAATCAACAAGTAAGCATTTGCTAGAGTCTTTAGATTTAATGGGTGACTTTGAGATTGGTGAGGATATTTTAATGAAGGGTTTTATTCAGACGTTGAAGGAAGATGCTAGGGATTGGTTTTATTTTTTACTAGTGTGTTCTATTTATTCATGGAAAGAGTTAGATTCAACTTTGATGGAATAGTTTGGTGAAAGGATTGATCCTCATGCAGTAATGAAGAAGTTGATGGAGATTCAAAAAAATGATGATGAACTAGTATCTTCTTTCAATCTCATATTTGTAAGAGTATTGGGCGATATTCCAATAAGTTTCAGGCCTAATGATGAGGTGTTCTTAGTTTTTTACTAAGGGGTTTTTGATGAGAAGATGAATTTCTTCTAAGAGACAAAGATCCCAAGACCTTGCATCAGAAATTTATGAAAACAATGGGCATTGAAAATAATTTGAAATATGGAATCCCAAGGTGTTTTCTATCTGCTAGTGCTCGTTATCATAAACAATCAAATGAAAGATAGTGTGAATTGAGCAATGAAGATAAACATGAAAATATTTGTTTCCCTGATGATCATACTAGCCATATATGTAATGTTGATTCAAAGGATTATGTGTGCGAAGAGAGCTAATTGCAGAAAATGGTTTTTCCTCATATTATTGATGAAAAGGTTTGTGCAGAATTGTGTGACATTGCTGAAGAAGAGACATAAGTGTTTTCATTTTTCACACCATGTGATGGAATTATTTCTTGTTCCATGTTAGAAGATACATGTGATACTGATCACCAGCCCAATGTTTTTTAGAAACCATGTAGCTTGTATCAAGAAAGTGAAGAAGGCTATGCATATGATAATGATGATGCAAATGTTCAAAGTACCGATGATGTTGATTCATTTTTTCATGAATTAACCTCATGTAGTTACTTTACTGAAGAATATGATGAGAGGCATGATAGTGAGCTTTCATGTCATGAGGATTACAATGATGACCATAGTTCTCGTTCAGATTCTATTTTTTCTTCTTCTTTGGATGGAGTTTTTGTGAGAATGATGTGGAATGTAGTTTTAATGAAGAGTATAATGTACTATTTGATGAAGATGAATATGTAGATCAATTGGTACAATGTCACAATATTTATGAAAGAGGTTTGCACTTGGTTTGTAACCCATTGGATGAAGACATCATTAAGGAACCAAGTGCCTTATTGGCTAAACTAGTGTATGTCAAAGTTGAGGAATTGCATGAAGTCAAATCAAAAGGTTTCAACTTCTTTTCAACTAGATGAGTTTTTTATAATGCATGATAGTCATTGCATGTTTTATGTTGATGCATTAATTGACAAATCTTGTTTTTCTAGTCCAACTAATGATGAAGTGAGTGATGTTCCATACATTTTGGAGTATGACTATGTTTTGGGGTGTGATTGGAAGGTCAAGGGAAATTAAAAATATGAAGTTACTTTTCAGCCCATGAATGCTTATGTATGTGGGAAAAGAGTATGCAATGGTTTTTTTAATTGTTGGTCACATATGAGGATGAAAATCAGAATTTTGATAGGGGTAAATACTGGTGTTACATTATTTGGTGGCCCGATGCCACCAAATAAGAAATAAGTCTACTTTTTATTATAGAAGAATAAGTTCAGTGGAAGTGTGTGGTCTTCTCTACCCAGAGATTTGAGATCTTTCTATGTTTGCAAGAGGCATACATCCCTAGAAAGAGCCACTTTTGGTACTCTCAATTTATTGAGATTACCACGTTGAATTTTGTGAAGGAGATCTTTGAAAATTTTGTTGTGGTGCCTTGTTTTAGCCTTCATGCATTCAAATACCTTGTGATTTTCATGCTTTATCATCTGAGGAGGTATGTTCCTCACCTTTCTTTTAGCCCATATGATCATTTTTAGCCCTGTGTTCTTCTGTTAGGGTTTTGGGTTTTGGGTCAATTAAAATCTTTTCAACAAACCCTATGTTGTTATTTTTCATCATTAACTTTTTGGCTCATAAGGCCAAGGGTGTCATCATCATTAAAAAGGGGACACATTTCTTAAAATCTAGTGCCATAAGTGTTTAAGTGTTAGCCCTTTTTAATCTTTCATGCCTCAAGTTGTAATTTTCCTAAGTCTCGCCCCATAGCCTTTCCTTTTTATTTTCATTGAGTTATAGGTTAACTATTCATGTTTGGTGAGACCCTTTACTTTTTCAAGCAGTGGGCTTTATATTGTTTTTTCATTCACCCTGCTATCCTATGATGATGTCATGGGATGGACCTAGCTAATTGTGGGATGGTAAGTCTTTTCCATCTATCACTTGTTCATTTGATCAAAAATTTACGTTGATATATTATGTTGTGTTCGACATTCCTCTTAGTCAAAGATAGGATTACTAATACATCCATCTTTCAACACATGTTTATTTTCAATGGTGATATTTTAATCTATCTAGAAAGGTTCTCGATAGATACTTTGCCTCATCAGTGCTCAGAGAATAAAGTGTTGCAAAGATCAATGGTCCTCATGATCCCATGATCAAGCTTTCTTGAAGATTATTCAGTGCGAGATCATGAGATGGTGCCACATGTCTTGGTTCCATATGTGACTAGGAGCGTGGGACCAAGGTATGTGAGAATTGGTGAGACATGGAGGTGATTGATTGGTCATATTTAATGACAATAAACCTAATGGGATACTTTGATCTTGACAAGGATCTTCGAATGGTGTAGAGAGGGTATTTTTCTCTTGATTTTCAATATGCTAATTGGAAATTGTGGAAGGGATATCTTGATCTTGCTTGGGAAGTGGAGAAAATATGGAACTTGGAAGGGTACTTGGTTCTTGGAATGGAAGGATATCATCTTGGAAGACATGAAAGGATGCAAGGGGATCATCATAGGGTTCTACAGATATGGGACCTTCATCAAATATGGGAGGGGATTGTATATAAATTTGATCTTGATCTTTATCAACATTTGTTTCTTTTCTCTTTGGATTATCCTCTTGACATGGAGCCACTTCTAAGGACAAGGTAGATGTTTGGATATGTGTGGGGGATGTTTGGAAGAATAATGTAGGATCCTTTTGAATTGGTATAATAGGCATTGAAGCACATAAAGCTTTGGGGTCCAAGATCTTTGAAGTATGGAAATGATCTACAACAAGATGTAAGTTAGCTTGGGTTTCTTTTAGAGGTAGCCCTTGAGGGTAGACATAGTCAATGGGAAAAATGTCATCATTAGGCTCATTCTTTGATGGAGGAACTTTGGATAGTTGTGAAGCTTTGTGAGATGAATGAAAGATGAAAGGAGTACCAGATATGGGAGAAACCTTGCTAGATAGAGGTTTGTGCTTTAGATCTTGCTTGAGAGTGGTACCTTTCTCTTCATACTCTTTATTATCTTGATTACAAATAGGCTGATCATGAAATTTCCCTTGATCCAAGATAGGTTTGTTTCTCTTAAACACTTCTTTTTGTGAGGAGGATGAAGATACAGCTGGCCCATCATTATAAAGAAAAGGCCAAATTGATCTTAATGATGGCTCTTTAGATAATGTATCTTTTTGTTTTTCCTTGTTCTTCCTCAAGGTTGATGTGTCAAAATTATGAGGAAGCTTAGCTCCTAATTGAGCTAAATAAATGAAATATGCTTATACCTCTTCAAAATTAATTCCATTGTTTCCATAAATATGGGATCTTTGGATGCTTCTAAAATTTGATCTTTGGACACTTCATCAGTTTGATTCCAATGGAGATTTTGATCTTGATTTCGATAATTATGCCCCATAATAGGATTGATTCATTTCTCAAATAGACTCATCATTATAAATCTTTTTCAGGAATATGATCTATTTGTTGCACTGATAAGGAATATCTCCGAAAAGGGTATCCAAAAATGATTTCAAAATTTTTCCAAACCCTCAGGAAATGTCCGCTATTTTCCCTTCTTTGTTTATGGGTGTCACTTGCCAATGTGTAGGTGTGACTTAAAAATTATTACGCAGTTACTGGAATATTCTTAGGTGGCACTCTGCAAGTCAGCAGATGGCTTTTTCCTATTGATAGGTGTTATTTAAATTTTTCTAGGCATCACTTAAACTGTCACAGGCGTGACTTCATTATTGATAGGCATTACTTTAAAAGTCATAGGCATGACTTTATTGCTGACAAACGGTATTTATCTGTGCACAGGTGACACTTTGTAGACCAGGTTGTAAATTTTAGATTTTAAACGTTGTAAGATCAGGTCTATGGAATTTCCTTGTTTGAAAATGGAACACAATCGCAACACACACATCAAATTTTAATCATGTCCCTAAAACCACACTAAAGTGTATGTTCTCGGTCATTTTTTTTACAAGTATTGCACAAGAAAGTATTCCACGCAGTCTACCTATAGTCAAATTTGGCTTGTAACATTGTTTGGCTCTATAAGGTAGCTTGCTAATTTATCAAGGATTTAATGAATAATCTCTATTCTAAACTATGCCAAATTATTTTTCCCACTTGTGGGCTTCCCACATGCACAAAAGCATGATTTGGCACAATCCCTAAAAGGACTACTAGAGGAAGTGAAGAAATTTTCACATAATCTAGTGACTCCCCTTTTAAGGAAGAGTGTATTTTTTTTTATAGTTGGTTGGATAATATCACGGCTAAGGTGATTGTCTCCCACTTGGCTTGTTCCCTCTCACCGTCCTCATAAGGAAAATCTCGGGAGGCAGGCCCTCTATTGCTCTATTTTAACTAGCATGTATAAAAAAATAAGAAAATTGAACTTAGTCCAACAAGTTTGGGAATTTGGTTCACTTAAAAAGTGAAGAGCATATCCCTATTGTCTTTCTTCATTCCAGACACTCAAGCAACAAATGTTCTTTTTCAATCTCTTGACAACGAGATTCTTATAATTGAGGTGTTTGGTTAATTCCTTATTTTAATTAAGCTAGATTCAATGAATGCCACAATTTAAGCAAGTGCAAGCTTGATTTGATGAATACCTCTTTTTTGTAGCTAGCAAAGGCTAGGCGCTTTTATGAGATTTTTTGGCTTTTTGATTTGCTCACTCACCTAGTGGCGATCGTTCCCACTCCCTCCTCCAACATGTTAGTCAACAAAGCCATACAAAATGAGGGAAATTAAAAGGAACAATTTGAAGTACAATTAAGTGTTCTCACAAGATTTTTCAATAAAAGTTTCAACAACTTAAGGTAAACCAATTTCAATTTAAAGTAGGAAATTTAAGCTTGTAAGCATCTAACACCTTGATGTAATGAGCATACAACTTTTCTTCTAATCCTAAACTTTCTAGAATTGAAGCACTATGCGATTCCTTTTGATATTTGACTTGAATTATCGCCTCTTTGCTTGCTTAAGTGATTCTACTCTCTGGTTTTTAAACTTTCCCGTGTTTTCTCATTTGTGGAAAAAATACAGACAGAGAGTTAAAAAACCAAATTCAATAATCTGACAACAAATTTAAGCAAAAAATGTTAGGCGTCATTATTTAGCTAATACACGTGATTTAACAATTAGTAGGCGTGACTTTAAAAGTAGCAGGCGTCATTTAAATGATGGTACACATCATTTAAATGCTAGTACATGTCATTTCACTACTAGTAGGTGTCATTTCACTACTGCTACGCATCATTTCACTATTTGCACATGTCATTTCACTGCTCGCACACGTTATTTCACTGCTAGTACATGTTATTTCACAGCTAGTAGGCGTGACTTTATAATTCATAGGCGTCACTTTCCAGTGACAAGCAATTTTTAAAGATTAATAAGCGTGACACTTTAAATGACAGGCATGAAAATTATTGAAAATTGCGTACGATAAAGTATTCAAAGCGAAAAATAAGAACTTCTAAGCATCACTTAAAGAATACTAAGCGTGACAGATCACAGTAAATTGCGCAACAAAAGTCATCATAGGCGGCAAAGGATAGCTAATAGGCGTTAATTCTTAGATCACAGGCATCGCTTTACACTTGCAGGCATAACACTTTATCTCACAGGCATCAGAAGAATAAAAGACAAAATAGAAGGAATCACACATGCGTCAATTAATTGTTGGTAAGCATCGCCAGAATAGCCATAGGCATCACTAGATCCTTTATAGGCATCATTTCTCCTATTTTCTGCAAAAATTCATGGAAAAGTGAAGACAAAACACACAAAAACTTGATGAAAATGTTAGAAATGAGGCTCAAGGCCCCACGGTGGGGGCCATTTGTGTGTGTATGTTAAACACCTTCATGAAATCAGGATTATTAACTATCAATTCAAAGCAAATACAATGCAAATTTAACTAAGAAATGAAACTAAAATCCATGACATCTCATGGTTCTCTAATTAGATGTGGTAAGTAGAGCTCTCAGCTTTGTATTCCCTACTAGTGACATTTCTAAAATGATAAAGTATGATGCTATAATGCTGAATCTAGCTCACAATGATCCATTATGCAAATGATAAATTGAAATGCTAACGCTAAATTCTCTCAATTGTTATCAAATGCTCATAAAATGCCTATAATAACAATGCTTTGCTCTCCAATTCTTTTTCTATATTATTGCTCTCAAAATACCTCTTATTTATAGTAAATTCCCAAGGGAGGGGGTAGAGTGAAGTAATCATGATTTAGCCTTGGTTGAGTAAAAAACTTTGCAATGTTCATAAATGGGGGGACAATTTAAATGTTTGTCTCAAAGCTTTGGACAAAAGGACAAAATTGAGTTGATGAGATTGAAAGGTTGGAATGACTGATTGAGATTCATTCTTTTTGAGTGATTTGTGTCTTTTTGTCCTTAATTTTCATTGGTAGCTCAACTTTGTTGAAATATATTATGATTTATTAAATTCAATTAATTAATTAAATTTAGCCATGTAGGGAATATGTTTATTTTAATTTTTGATTTAACACCTATACAATTAATTGATTAAAATCAATTGTATAGTGCTTTTGGCCCCTTTAAGCTTTGATTTAATTATTTAATGTCATCATTTGAATTTTTCCTTTGATTTGATTGATTTTGTCCAACTTTGATTTATTAAATGTCTATGTTGATTTGATTTGATCCATTTTGCTGAGAATTAGTGCATTTTGATTAAGAATTTGCAATTTTGATAATTTAAAGCACTTGCCCATTTTTTAGTGTCTACAACTATAACTCAACACTGATAGAAATGAACTCAACCTTTGTTTGTAGATAAGTAACTCATATTCCCTCCTTTTTGTGTTAATCTTAGGGCTTCTATTCATACAGTAGTAAAGTAGCTCAATTTTTTAACATTTCCATCTATTTTTGTCGTGACTTTATATGCACCAGTTATTATGATATATCCTCATCTCGGCTTCACTGGTGTTTCAATACTTTTTTGTAGCTACCATTTTTATTACCTTAGCTCGATTTTATTGCTACACTATTAACTTGAATAGTGACCAATACTTGCAAATAAATTCTGATGTTCTCCTTTATGCATTATGTACACCAGTCATTATTATATCTAATGTTGAAACAATGAGCTTCATGACACACTTGCTTGAAGCTGATTTGGGTTTTCACTTTGTATTCACTGTAATACTAATTTTCGTGACCTTTATTGTTCACCAGTCAATAGCTTATATGATGTATCCTCAACTGAATGTTCAACCTCCATTACTCGGCACTATTGTCTTGTGCACCAGTCATGTTATTCTACTTTTATTATAACCTTTCACAACCATCACTGTTATAGTTCATAGATGTATGCTTTATTTCCATTAATATAACCTTCAAATCTTCAACTTGAGCATTTTAATGGTGTTCATTGTGACTTTGAACTTGAACCTCCTTTATGTGTCGTGACCACCATATTTTGATAATGCTATAAACAATGACTATAGTAAGTGCACAACACTTGAATACAAAAAAGATGATTAAGTCTTTATGCTATCATTTTCTTATTTGCTGCTATCTGGTTTATAATACATAATGTTGACCATGGATTTTATATCATTGGTTGAAAATGCTTGAATACAACCAGTACTGTGTAAATACACACTTCTTTGTATTCAACCCAGTACATGAACATGAATCTTTAGTAATTTAACTAGTGATTGACTAGTTTTTCATTACTTTGCAATGCAAACAGTGAATAGAGCTTATGATCTTTTTCATTAAATAAGAAATGCTAAATTGTAGAATGTTCTATTTATTTGCTTGTGAAGTTTGAGCATGGGCTTGTGACACTCTCAAACACCAGAATGTAAACATTCCTAATACTGTGAAACATAATTCTTGAAGCACTCTTTTAGCAATACATTTTGAATATGCAACTATTTTTCACACTGACTTTTAATATATGCTGTAGCAAAGCATGTTTGTTGTGATTTCATGATTCAGATTCAGATTCAACTGAACATGGAACTTTAATTTCATTGATTACCAGTCACTATCCTGTAGGATTTTAACATTTACAACATGGCTGTCTCTCTACTTTGCACTTGTAAACTCACTACCTTTGAAAGTACACATTGTAGCATCTATTAGTGCACTTGATACTACATCATTTTATTCTGACTGTAATGTGAAAACTAGTCAATTGAGAACTGCAATTTTTTAATCTATAAAGCTTAAAAACAACATAAAACTAATCTTGTTAGGTTAGTGAACATGATAAACACATCAGTTTTATAAAAATGCTAAAAAAAAGGTGACATTTATGAATCAATATCAGTAAAGTAATGATGTTCACTAATCTAACAAGATCCTTTTGATTTGGAAAAAGGTTTCTCAGTCACAAATACTAAGTCCCTTTAATTTAGATATCTAGTTTAAAAATAAAGACAACATGCACAATGATGACCATAAATAGTAAAAGGTTTCATGTAAACACGTCCCTTTAATAACACCTTTCATTTTATGTGGATGCACATTTCCTTATTGCATTAGAATACTAGATAGATATGTAGCTTTGAAAGATTGATTGCTGTATGATGTTTCTGTTCCATGCATTACTTAGATCCAACTAGATCTAACATAATTTTATCTCTCATGATGCAGGATAACGCTAAAGAATCCTAGGAATGAAGACTTGGAAAATGAACCTGAGGACATGAGGACCTGACAGATAACCAACCAACAACATGTAGATGATAAAGGAAATGCATGGGACCCTACTCATACTTCTATCATTCTTTCTATTCTACAAATTGTACTCTTTATTGACATGAAATATGAAAGAACATTTATATACTACATTCAGTTTGAATGCACAATGTAATGACCAATTTTGAATTTGAAAATTTAGAATGTGATTAATACTAGAGTATAATAAAAAAAATTGATATTGAATGCAATAATGAAATGTTAATCAACATCACCTAAAATGTAGCGTTAATTGGACTCCTAAAAAATGCAATATTTTCCTATTTGTGTTCATTATTCTGCATGCTGTAATTTTGGGTAAAACTTCTGGTGACTTCTACTAGATGTCTTCCTGCTAGACATGAACTACAAACCTTATCATTGGGAAATGGGGTTAGAAAATCAGAACTCATGAATGCAACCTTTATTGAAATGAAAATGCATCTAAACTAAGACTCATGCAACCTTATAAAGACCTAGTTCTTGGATATCACTTATTGAAATGAAACTAAACTAAAACTAAACCTCAAAGAAAAGCTTGAGGTGGATCCCAGTAATTGGAATCTACAATATTTGTCCATCTGTTGTAGACATCTGGAAGGCATTGTTTTCTTTACATTCTGAAATGACAAATGGGCATGACCAAAAGTTGTCAAGTTTGTCATGCTACCATGACCTGCTCTTCAGTACATCCCACTTTAGTACTAAATCACCCTCTTTGAATTCATTAGGTGTAGCTCTCTTGTCAAAAGACCTCTTGGTCTAATTTTGCCTTAGCTCCATTTTCTTTAAGGCTCTTTTCCTTTCTTCTTCAAGCTGTAATAATTCAACATACCTCAGCTTAAGAGGATCTTCCTCTTCAAACAACAACATTTAATCAGCTAGCTGCAAAGTTGGAAACTCAGTTGAAATTGGCAATCTTACCTCCTTACCATAAACTAGAACATAGGGTGAGCTCCTAGTAATCTTCTTTGGTGTGATTCTATCCAGCCACAAGGCTTCTTTTAGTTTTGAGTGCCAATCTCTCTTGTTGTCCTGCAAAGTCTTTTTAATGATCTTGATCAGGTTTTTGTTAGTAGACTTTGCAAGTCCATTACCTTGGGGGTAATAGTTAGAAGATGTATTCAGATAAATGCCATTCTTAATAGCCCCCTATATTATTGCTGAACCAACAAAAGATAAAGCATTATCTGAAATGATTGATTGAGGAACACCAAACCTTATTATAATGTCATCATAAAACTTGAGTAAAACTGATCAATATTAAATTGGGAAAATTTTGAAAATCTAATTTTTCAAAATTTCCTATGTTTTAGTAAATTACAATTTTGAGGGTCTTCGGTGCATTTCTGGGCTTGGATTTCTCCCAAAAGTGCTAACGAAACATTGTCACTTTTGTAATTTGGTTCTAGATATTTTGAATACCTTTCCAACGCATCAAATGGTTCGCAATTCGGAGCTAGGACGAGAAAGTTATGCCTTCTCCAAGTGGACCTAAATTTTATATATAGTTTTTTGATAAATTTTGATAGTTTTAATAGTTTATTTGTAATAAACATTATGATGACTCTTCATTTTGATTCCAAGGGATTTGTGTGATCCTTAGGATCCATCCGACTTGTATAAACTCCAATTTTGAATAGAATGGAGACACTTTTTGGATTGCAATCTTGTTGTTAGTCTTTTCAGCTTTAATGTCAAATTTCACAATACTGTAGGTTTCACACCAGGTATTGTAATCTGATTCATAATTTAGATCAATAAAAGATCCAATTGATTCCTACAATGCAATGGCCTGAGTCTACCTTGTAAAATAGTTAGTTTCAATCAAGATCCATTTATGACCTGCACTTGAATTAGGATTAATTGGACCTATAAAGTCCATCCCCCATTTATTAAATGGCTGATCTACAATAATTGGCTTCAATGGAAATGCTGCTAGCCTTTGTTTTCCTGCAAACAAAGCACACTTTTGACATTTTCTTGCCCAAGAATGAGCATCCTTAAATAAATAAGGCTAGTAATAACCAACTCTTAACATTTTCTAGGCTATAGTCTTAGGACTAAAATGTCCTCCACACGATCCATCATGAAACTCAAATAATATCTTTCTTTGATCAACAAAATCAATACATTTTGAAAGCATACCAGAATAATCCTTCCTATAAAGAATACCATCAATCAGAACATAAGGAATAGATTGTAATCTAAAATACCTCCTTTTAGCCTTGTCGAGATCAATTGGACATTGTCCAGTTTGTAGAAATCTGATCATATATGACAATCAAGTTGCTGAATCATTAATAAGTATAGAGTCACCTTGGAATATGACAACCTCTTTAGTGACTTCAACTTCTTCTTCTTCTGCCATCTGGGCACACAAACCTTTGCCTCTCACCAGCTTGGTCACATGAATATGCACATCATACTCCCTAACTTTTGTAATCCAACCTACTCTTTTTTCATTTACATCCTTATTTAACAGGAACTCTTTAATACTAGGATGTGCAACCATAAAATGTATCTTGTTCCTAGAAACCAAGTGTTTAAACTTCTTTAAAGCTTTAATAACAACAAGTACATGCTTTTCAACAAAACTGTACCTTTGCTCATAGTCATCCATTCCTTTGTTGAAAAAGGCAATTGGCTGCTCCCAATTGTCTTCATTTTTGTGTACTAGCATTGCTGAAACTGTATCATAACCACCATAAGCATATAAAATAAAATACTTAGAGAAATTAGGATTGGTTAAAGTAGGGGCTGATGACAGGGCTTGTTTAATTTGTTCAAAATCCCTCTTTCGCTCATTAGTCCAACTGAAAGGCACATTTTTCTTCAGCATTGCAGTCAAGGGCTTCAATAAATTTGGAATATCATGAATAAAGCATCTTACAAAATTTATTCTTCCAATAAAACTCTGCAATCCCTTTTTATGTTTTAGCAATGATAATTCTAGAATTGCATGGATCCTTTCAGGATCAATAGTTGTACCTTCTTTTGACACTTGGTATCCTAAAAGTTTACCTTTATGAACTGTAAAAAATGACTTCTTTGGATTGAGAGATATTCCAAACTCTCTGCATCTTTGAAGCACTTGCCTCAAATGACCAATATGCTAGTTTGCAACTTTGTTGCAAATGATGACATCATCTAAGTACACTAGGACAAACTTGTACATTAGGTTTTTGAAAGCCATATCCATTGCTTTCTATAATGTGGCTCCTACATTTGATAATCCAAATGACATTCTTCTATAATCCATTGTTCCCCATTTTATTGTAAAAATTTTTAAAAACTGGTTTGATTCTTTCACTAAAATCTGGTTATAACTAGAATACCCATCTAAGAGGGAAAACCTTTCAGAACCTGAGACATACTGTAAAATTTGTTCCATGGAAGGAAGAGGGTGTCTATCTTTCAGAGATGCCCTATTAAGGTCTCTAAAATATACACACAGTCTGATCTCTCCATTCTTTTTCCTCATAGGAACTAAATTAGAAACCTAGGATGTGTGTTTAATAGGAAAAATTATTCCACTATCCAGTAGTTTATTCAACTCTTTAAGCATTAAGGGTTCTAACTTGGGGTTCATTGGCCTTTGTCTCTGTCTGATTAGCTGGGAATTAGGCTCTAATTCTATGGTATGCTGAATCAATTGGGGATTAAATCCTTTCAAACATGCATAGTCCCAAGAAAATACATCATTATATTCTCTAAACAAAGTAATGAGCAACTCTTTCTATTGAGGAGACTTAATTTTACCAACCTTTAGGAGCTTATCTCTGAAGATCTCAATCTCTTCATAGTGATCCTCTTTTATCAACATATTGGTTTTGTTCCTCTTGAACTGATCGCCAGAGTTGAAAGTAGACTTCAGGCTGACCAATCCCTTTGGAAGCTTGTTAGTTTTTAGCTGAATAATTTGATCTTCCATTTGCTGCATTACATTATTATCTCTGGGAACTGAAAAGTCCTCTGTTTCAGCCATAAAACTCAAAATCTGCTCATTAGTATTAAAAACTTGCCAATTAATATCATTATCTGGAATAGATGGCCTAACCACAATCTTAATATGATACTGATCTAAGATAAGACCTTTATTTTCAGTAACAGAAACATGTGCACCAATGCCAACTAACCTATACACATGCTGATTTTTCCTTCTAGGTATAGAAATGAGGTTGAATGCATCAAAATCATCCAGAATATCAGATACTCTGGATTTATACAACTTTAAAACATCATTCTTAACAACATTAACTCCTCCCACCTAGTTAACTATCAATTCACTATCCCCAAATGCTCTCAAGCATTTGATCTTCCTCTTTCTTGCCTACTCTAAATCCCGAATCAAACTTTCATATTTAGCCACATTGTTAGAACAAGGAAAAGATAATTTATATGCAGCATAAAATCTATCACCCTCTGGTGACACAAGCATGACCCCTACACCAATACCATCTTTATTGCTAGATCCATCAAAGTACAAGTCCCAAAGCTGATTAGATAGTTCTGAATCAGAATCCTAGGCTTTTATCAAGTTAGGCATAACAGTATCAGATTCTAAAATCATGCAATTTCCAAAACCAGTATCAATCATATCATTATCTTGGTCATTTTTGACTACCCACTCATGAAACAAAATATCAGGATATTCTTCAATTTGTGTATTAAAGGTTGAATAGTCCTTTATCTCTTCTGAATCCATGATCACACAACTAGCATTAATAGGACTTGGATTATATGGTTCTATATGATCCTTAGCCAATAATTCTAATTTTATGGTTACCTTAGTACCATTTCTTGTTATAAATTACAAGTGCTTGACCAATCTGATGAAAAATATCCATCTATTTTGGTTGTAAAATCTCTTGAAAGACAAAGAAAAATAAGGTGGCAAATCTATAACATAGATGGGTAAAAGTACAATAAGTTGTCACTCTTTTACAAAGGAACAGGTTAACAAAATCAAAGTTGTTCAACTTCAATAGTATAAAAATGACATTTATGTTTGGAATTTGAAGATGATGTAAACTAATTAAATTTGATCAAATGGATGAATTTTATGATTAATATTTTTAATAATTTTTTTGAATAAGAATTGATATGTTTTTTTAATTTTTAAAGGCAGTTTTTAAGTTGTTGAAAAATGTTGAAAATTAGGGGTCTGGTTCCCACCAAAAAATTATATGTAAATAAACATTTTTTCCCCTAATTTCAAAATATGTCATAGATGACATATATAGCTAGTGCATGAAGAAATAAAAATTGGTTTGTGAAATATATTTTCTCTTTTATAAAAAATCATATTCCAACTTGCTGAAAATGACAGTTTTCATCTCGCAACATATTTTTCATAACAAATCTATCCCAATAAAAAAAAGAAATATATATTCTTGAAGAGGACTCTCTCCTCTAGTGCACCATATGTTTTTCAAGTTTATTTAATATGATTTACTACTTTTTTATTTCTCTGAATCAACATCTCCTTGACTGTTAAAATACCTACTTGCAATATTTTTTAATTACAATAAACTATGTGTAATTAAAACACTATACAATCTATATGTGAATATTCTTGACTCTAATCTCTACAAAAGGGTATTTTTTTATTTTTTTTAAAATATCATTAAAAAGATTAGGAGTTATTGAAACGCCACTTTTCTGAAATAATTTTATTTTAATGGTAATTAGATCCAAAGTGGTATAAAACATGCATTTAATAGATATTTCCAATTCAAAAAGTTAAAGCATGTATCTAACTTAGCTAGAATGAATCTAGCTAGACCATATGTTTGACTAAAATTAATTTTTAGTTAGAAATACTAAAATTCAGCTGTGTTGATAAGTTAGCCTAAAAGGTGACACCTGACTGTGCTTTTACCCAGATATCCTGAGGAATTGAGAAATTTGGGCATGAATGAAGAGTTAAGTTTGCATTTTTGACAACTCCTAAAGTCTAAACTGAATAACCATCAAGCTGAACAACTCCTTTCTCAAGAGGCTCATACTTCAAATCCAATAAATCAACAATTTTCTTAGGCATTACTATGTTGGTTGCACCACTATCTACCATACAATTGTGCACTAACTTATTTCCAATGATCAAGGAAACATAAAAAGGAGGAGGTTTAAAATTTGCTAGTTTCTTACCTTCCTTTAATGTTTTTTTTTAAGCCAAAGTGGACTAGCCACCATAATTATATTTATTAACTGATTCAAAAGACTCCTCCGTGGAAGAATCAGGAAGAAACCCCAGAGTCATTGTCATATACATGCTATAAGATTATGATGTTTTTATACATATGATTTTCTATTGAAAATTGCCTACATCCCTGAGAACTATCCAGATGATATCCCCTCTCTGACAGTTAATGGAAAATGACATACAAAATCATGACCCACATCTATCTCAAGCCATATTTACAAGAAAAGTATAGATGCCAAAGTCAAAATTTTCAATACAACATAGCTTTGACATTAATGTTGTTCTTTGCATATTTGCAAGCTTCTTTTCTTCTCTCACTGTTGGCTCTTTCAAATCTATAGCCTTTTTACCCTCTTTTACTATTGGTTGTTGAACTTTAGAAGGCTTCTTATCTTCTTTAACTATTGTTTCTTACACCTTAGAAGGCTCTAAATTAGCCATAATAGTCCTAGAAGGCTATTGAACAACTTTCTTTTAACTTGTTGTCTTTAAAACAACTCTCCCCTTAATATCTCATCTTGTCCTAGAATAGCTAGAGTTTCCCACATAGTCATAGTTACATTCATTTTCTTCATGCTATCAACAATATTATAAGGAAAAACAAATTGTACCTTTTGAGGAGATCTAGGAGCACTCTAATCAGCATGCCTCTGATTTTGATCTTTATTTGTTGAAGAAGAGGGTCCCTTCAAAATTGAAAATGGCATGGGAGGAACATTTCCAGTTGATTGCTCTGATTTTAGAGCTCTCTTCTTGGCTCTAGTATTTGCTGAAATAGGTGAATAATCATTTAGTCCACAAAACTCTTCCTCTTGCCAATTTAGAAAACTAGTATCCGGAACATCTTGATCCAGTTGCTGTTGGATCTCCTCAATAGGCACATTCTGTTGTGAATTCATTGAATTTTGTACCATAAGAGCCTGATTAAGAACTCCATTGGAACATGTTGACTAGTTATGAGCTTCATTACATGGAAAACACCATTCAGTAGCAATGTTATTTTGGCTGGAAACTATATCCCTAACAACATTAATGGGTACAAGATTATAAGGTCTATAAGGTCTCTGATTCCAATTCTGCCTATTCGCATTGTTTTTCCCTTGGAATTTCTATTTGTTACCTTGAGAGGTAGACTGATTAGGATACTGGGATGAAGAACTAGAAAACTTATTTTGAGCTACAAGGTTTGCTTGTGCGCTATTCCTCTTAAGGCTCACTAATTCATTGCCAAAGGTTTGCAATAAACTTTCTATTTTTTATTGGCTATCTTTAATGCTTTGCAACTCATTCAGAGGGGCAATAGGGACTACCTCATTGCTTTTAAATGATGGGACATCAGAAAGAGGTGGAACTACCAGAGGCATATTAGACTGAATGCTAGGAAAGAAGGGCATAGGTGGCCTGGGAGCTATTTTTCCCACCTAAATAATAATATTCTCTTCCCTAATAGCAATATCAAAAGCTTGAGGTAAAGAAATACCTCCCATAGATTGTATCATGACTAAAATATCGCTATTCAAACTCTTAAGAAAATACAAGAATGCATAATCAACAGAGGGTCTTACCATAGCAGGGATCTTATTCCATGTATTTTGGGAACGAAGATTGAAATCACTCATTTCCTCTTGTGGATCCCTCTTGATAGTCGTCAATTGCTCCACCAAAGATAGGTTGTTAGACTTGTCTTCAAAGAACTTAGACAACTTGTCTCCCAATACATCCCATGTAGCAATAGAATCCACTAGAAGAGTTCTGAACCATTCCAATGCTTTACCCTTTAGTGATGTAGCCAATAGCTTCAAAGCTACATCCTCCTTCGTGATGTGATGGACATTGCAAAGAGATGCAATATCTATGATGTGCTCAATGGTAGCTGTTTTCCCTTCTCCAATGAATGATGGCAATCCTTTCAAAGCTACTAGTGGAATGTTGTTGTGATTGGAAATCCTCAGAGGACTACCCTAGTCAAATGGCACAAATGGAAGATTTCTTGCCATGACTAGAAGTGTTGTATTAGAAGTGGCTGGTAATGGATGATTTACCTTAGGTGGCTATTTAGGAACAAATTTTCTTTGAGATGCTCTAAGAACCTCAAAAAATTCCTGCTTTGAATCTAGAAATTCAGTGTGGTAGGAGGGAGGAGCTGAACTTCTTTCAGATCTTAACTTCCTTAGCCTTCCTGGTCTCCTACCTCTTTGTATAGGCTGAACAGAAAGCTCTCTAGGACCTCTAGGCTCTCTTTGAACAGTTCTACCTCTCCTAGTGAAAGACAACTACAAATATTCAAATTATTTAATACTCCTTGTTTGGATTCAATTCATGTATCACAAGGTCCCACTAGGCATGCCAAAAATTGTTTAGGTTTTAAAATACCACCCTAACTTAGGCATTAAGGCTTAATGATATCTCATCCTAACAATGGAAACCTTCTCAAGTTGTGGGTGGACTCTGATTGAGATGGAGTCTCCAGATTCTAGGTCGATTCCTATTTGATTTAGAAATATCACCTCTTGACTGAAACTTGATTGGGAAAAGGGAAAAATGATTTAAAAATGAAAGGGAAAAGGGGTGATACACCAAATTTGAACTCAAATTTGCTTGAAATCTAAAACAGTAGCCACAATGCACATATCAATGAGACTGACACTATCATTCACTGATCAACATATAGGTTAATGTGGATTTTACTACTAGGGTATAGACTACAAATAGTACAATCTATTAACAAACATACAAATTCTGCATAAGGTTTGGATTTTGTTCAGTTAGAGGAGGAATAGAAAGAATTCACTTCTCTTTGCTACCACAACAAATAAACACTTATGAAGAATGAAGAAAAGGATTTAAAATCAATGCTCATAATATGAGAAATGTTGATCATCTACTTTATTTTCCTCCAAAATCTGACATGTAGGTTACAAAATATAAGCTAAGGCACAAAGGAACAAAAATGCTCACTGAGGCCTTCTCTCAAGAATCTAGAACCCCTTAAGCTGATTCTGAAAATCAGTCTTATAGCCCTCCAAAACCTCAATTCAAAAATCAAAGCCCCCTGATTATTTGCCCTAAATCATTCATATTTGGCCCAAATTCATGCCAAAACCCTAAAATCAAGCCTATGACAATGCCACAAATCTAGCCCTAAATGTTGGTTTCTAAAGATAAAAATATTTTTACATAATATACCAACATTTATCAAATTGAAATAAACTCAAAAATGTAACCAACCTATGTAGAATCTAAACTTAGATAAACTACCTAAGTTTACACCTATTGCCAATTTAAAAAAGGGTCGACATGACCACTTAAGTAATTTGCAAGCTAATGAAATATCTCTTATGAAAATGTGCATAGGTGGCATCTGCAGTCTTGAGGCTCCTGACTGATGTACACAGTTAGAGTTATGGGATTCAATGCTCTGTCAGTCAGATTTTAGAATTCTAAAAACTTTGCTCTATTCCTTGATTTTCGCATTCTAATGTGTTTGCCTTTGAGAAATTATTAGGGAAAAAACCCTAACTACTGGTAAAACTTGGCCAAAAATTGACTAGAACTGGTCTTTTCATGGTGAAATCTGGTATTATGGGCTTGACTATGTGTTTGAAGCCTCTAGCTTTGAGCATATCCTGAACTTCGAAGCTCGGGCTGAAGTTGGGACTGAAACATGCACCTACCTGGGAATATCCTTGTAAAATAAAGCTCAGTCGTGACCCCAACTTTTAGTCACAACTTTAGATCAAGCTTCAAGCTCCAACCTAGGTTGAGCGCAATCTGTGAGTGCAATTTTTGGTGTAGATCTCAAGCTTTGATTGTTGAAATGAACTCAAGCTCTGTTTGTAAAAACTTGGAACAAGAACTTGAGCTTAAAGCTCGACTGTATTTGTTATTTCATGAGTTTAATGGTTCAAAAATTAGCTCATGACTATGACAGAAATATGCTTACAGTTGGGAATGCTCATATGGAAACTCGAGCTATGACTATGATATGATTTGAAGCTCGAGCCATGATCTCGGCTTGACTGCTTGTAACTTGGAGCTTAGATACCGGCTAGAACAAAAGCAAGATAGTGAACTCAAATTTGAACATGAGCTCTACTTAGGGTTTGACTATTTGAAGCACTGATTGATGATCTTGTGCTTGGCTACAAGGAACTCAGCTTTGATTTAACCATTCGGGCCTTAACTAGAACTCAACACTAATAGCAATGAACTTAGCCTTTGCTTGTAGGTAACTCATATTCCCTCCTTTTTGTGTTAATCTTAGGGCTTCTATTCATATAGTAGTAAAGTAGCTCAGTTTTTAAATATTTCCATCTATCTTTGTCGTGACTTTATATGCACCAGTTATTATGATATATCCTCATCTCGGCTTCACTAGTTTTTCAATACTTTGTTGTAGCTACCATTTTTATTACCTTAGCTCAATTTTATTGCTACACTGTTAACTTGAATAGTGACCAATACTTGCAAATAAATTCTGATGTTCTCCTTTGTACATTATGTACACCAGTCATTATTATATCTAATGTTGAAATAGTGAGCTTCATGACACACTTGATTGAAGCTGATTTGGGTTTTCACTTTGTATTCACTGTAATACTGATTGCCGTGACCTTTATTGTTCACCAGTCAATAGCTTATATGATGTATCCTCAACTAAATGTTCAACCTCCATTACTCGACACTATTGTCTTGTGCACCAGTCATGTTATTCTACTTTTATTACAATCATTCACAGCCAACACTGTTATAGTTCACAGCTGTATGCTTTATTTCCATTACTGTAACCTTCAAATCTTCAACTCGGGCATTTTAATGGTGTTCACCGTGACTTTGAACTTGAACCTCCTTTATGTGTTGTGACCACCATATTTTGATAATGCTATAAACAATGACTATAATAAGTGCACAACACTTGAATACAGAAAAGATGATTAAGTCTTCATGCTGTCATTTTCTTAGTTGCTGCTATCTGGTTTATAATACATAATGTTGACCATGGCTTTTATATCACTGGTTGAAAATTCTTGAATACAACCAGTACTTTGTAAATACATACTTCTTTGTATTTATCCCAATGCATGAAGATGAATCTTTACTAATTTAACCAGTGATTGATTGGTTTTTCATTACTTTGCAATGCAAATAGTGAACAGTGCTTATGATCTGTTTCATTAAATAAGAAATGCTAAATTGTAGAATGTTCTATTTATTTTCTTGTGATGTTTGAGCACAGGCTCATGACACTCACAAACACCAGAATGTAAACATTCCTGATACTTTGAAACACAATTCTTGAAGCACTCTTTTAGAAATACATTGTGAATATGCAACTGTTTTTCACACTAACTTTTAATATATGTTGTAGCAAAGCATGTTTATTGTGATTTCATGATTCAGATTCAGATTCAACTGAACATGGAACTTTAATTTCATTGATTACCAGTCACTGTCCTATAGGATTTTGACATTTACAACATGGTTGTCTCTCTATTTTGCACTTGTGAACTCACTACCTTTGAAAGTACATGTTGTAGCATCTATTAGTGCACTTGATACTACATCATTTTATTCTGACTGTAATGTGAAAACCAGTCAATTGAGCACTGCAATTTTTTATTCTTTAAAGCTTAAAAATAACATCAAACTAATCTTGTTAGGTTAGTGAACATGATAAACACATCAGTTTTATAAAAATGCCAAAAAAGGGTGACATTTATGAATCAATATTAGCAAAGTAATGATGTTCACTAATCTAACAAGATCCTTTTGATTCTGAAAAAGGTTTCTCAGTCACAAATACTAAGTCCCTTTAATTCATATATCTAGTTTAAAAATAAAGACAACATGCACAATGATGACCATAAATAGTAAAAGGTTTCATGTAAACACGTCCCTTTAATAACACCTTTCATTTTATGTGGATGCACATTTCCTTATTGCATTAGAATACCAGATAGATATGTAGCTCTGAAAGATTGATTGTTGTATGATGTTTTTGTTCCATGCATTGTTTAGATCCAACTGAATTTAACATCATTTTATCTCTCATGATGCAGGATAGCCCTAAAGACTCCTAAGAATGAAGACCTAGACAATGAACCTGAGGACATGAGGACCTGACAGATAACCAACCAACAACATGCAGATGAAAAATGCAATGCATGTGACCCTACTCATACTTCTATCATTCTTTCTATTCTGCAAATTGTACTCTTTATTGACATGAAATATGAAATATGAAAGAACATTTGTATACTACATTCGCTTTGAATGCACAATGTAATAATCAATTATGAATTTGAAAATTTGGAATGTGATCAATACTAGAGTACAATAAAAACAATTGTTATTGAATGCAATAATGAAATGTTAATCAACATCACCATAAATGAAGTGTTAATTGGACTCCTAAAAAATGCAATCTTTTCCTATTTGTGTTCATTGTTCTGTATGTTGTAATTTTGGGTAACATTGACATTTCTTAGCTTTTAACAATTTTGATTGTCCTCCCGTTTAGCCAATATCAGAAGTCGATCTCCACAAGTTCCACCCTTCATAATTTTAGGAATTGCACTTCCTTCCTCCATTTTATGATGTGTGTTGTACTCCAAGTTTTTTCCTTCTGACTAAAGAATTTTGGTGATGTAGCAGGTCTTCTATCGTTTATCACTTAGATCCTAATGATTTATCTTCTTCTATCTCCTTTAGAAAAAAAATTAATTTTTAACTATGTGGGACTCAACCTTACTTTTGGAATTTTGGGAATCCCCTTACTATGCTTCCATTTTCCATCATCTTAGCATCTTGGGCATCAATTATTCACAATAGAACACATAGTGTTTCTTTGAAGTTCAAAATTTCCACTAATATGTCAGTTTTTGATGAGACTTAGGACTAAAAGGAGGAAGACTGAATTAACCAAACACAAGCAACCATTTTTGTGACATCCCAAATAAAGATAAGGACTCAAACTCAAACTATGAGGATAAAAAATAAAACCATATGGGGACCCATATTCCTGAAATCTTGATTGCACCCAAATCGTAAAATCCTAAGTACAACCAATTCTTTGAAAACCTAACACTTAGAGACTTAAAAGTAAAAATAAACTTTTAACTAGACATTAAAATTTTAAATGCCAATTTTACACAGAGGAACTAAAATATTGCAACGACTAGCTCTGACTAGGGATGAGGATCATAAGGGATGAAGAAAAGACTCAAGATTTTCGGCAATAATTAGTGTCTAGTCCATTTGGCCACAGAGTTGAGAAGCATGGGCACATGGAGTTTCTTTGCAAGTGGGAAGTGAGGTATAGGGAAAAAATAAAAAATGGGCAAGCCAAAATTTTATTTACAAATGCATAGGGAAAGAAGCCCCTTACCTCAAGGAAGTCCTATATAGATTATGCAAAAACATTTAAAGGCTGGGAAAAGTAGGATCCACTACAAGATAAGAATGCATACACATGGGACACTTGTAGAGGTGAGGATGATATGCACACTAGATGGAGGCTCACTGAAATGAATAAATCATGATGCACAATCTCACAACCAAAAATCCATCTTCCATTAAACACTTGTAGAGGCAAAAAGAATGTATCTAAGTCACACTACATAGGCTAACTGAAAGCAACGTCTCATTACTCTACATGACTCTTTTAGAAAGATGAATTAAGCCCTTTATAGGACACCCTTTATATAGTTTGTGATGATGGCAAAAATTCTAGCCGAGGAAACATTTGTATCAAATGCATGTACTCCAAATGATAACTCATTTTTCAATATTCCTTGATTAGAGCTAGGCAAGATATGGAAAGCATGCATGTCTTTATTTTCAGAAATTAAAGGATTCAAAATCAAGCCATACTTTACCTCACCCATGCACAATTTGTCTTTACCATCTACTTCTTTTCTGACAACACCAACACAAGTGTCAAATTTCCCTTTTGGGTCCTCTTCCTTGCCTTCACTAATATGTTTTTCAAATTTTCAATTATCTACATTAAGGGAATCTTTTGCACTTGGTTTTACATAATGAAACAAGATACTTCATTTTTTTATAATGTATAGTGAGGCAAATTTGGATTCCTCAAGAATAAACCTGATGCAGGAGCATCCTGGGTGTAAGAGCAATCTTGCATCACCCAAAAATATTTCTGTTTTTTTTTTTTTTAATTCAATAAGGGCTATTTTGTGCAGAGCTGCTATTTATGGAAAGTTACTATTTTTGGTAATTTTTGTATGTGCTCAGAATGATCTGATTTCTTTCTTGGAGGTTCATTTTGGTCATATAAGTCTGCCAGTAAAGTTTCATTGCCAGATCAAGTGTATATTGGAAGATATTGAAGATTTTCGGTATTGGCAGCAGGGTACAGAAACTTTGAACTCAGTTTTGAAGGCTTTAGAGGCCCCGGATGAGGTCAAAAATTTGGGTGATGGGCGCTTGCGCGGGTCAAGCCTGTAGAGCGCTTCGTGGCGTTTCTGAAATGGGGTTATAATAGCTGAGCGGGTCAACGGGTGATGACTTATGGTCTTCGGAAGTTGGGCCACCCGAAATGGCGAAAAATAATTTTCTTCAAAATTTCTGTTCGGGTTTCAAAGGTTATCTTGAGCCAAATATGATGTAGTAAAATGTAAAATAAAATAATTCTAAGTTTGGTCGGCCTTATTGGCTAAAATTCTAGAACCTTCCCAAGCGGTGGAAAATTGCCTATATAAGGAAGGCTGTACTATTGTCTTAGGCAGTTCAGAATAGTTCTGGGTAGTAGATCTGGGTAATAGCTCAAGGCTTTGTCCTACAAAATATTGTAAGGGAATGCCCATGTGGCTTTGCATATTGTAATTCTGAAAGTTTGTAATTCCACATTTGTGGAGATAATAAGAAGCCAACTTTCTGTTCTTGCATATTGTTGTTGTTTCTCTATTTCTGTTATGTGTTTGTGGTATTAAGGGGAGCACCCTTCATCAAGTGGTATCAGAGCAGGATTTCCTGAGTGTGTAAACAGATCACCGACTGTGACGCAGTTTGCACCAGGACCGTGGTTAGGGTTTCAGCGCGCATCGGGAAAATGCCTCCACGAAGAGAACGTGGCGGAAGACCTGGTGTTGTGACACCTGAGGTTAGAGAGTTGCAGAGACAAGTGCGAGCATTGCAAGAAGAGATTCGTAGAGGAATGAATCTTAATGTCAGAGATGAAAGTGAGGATGAAGCCGAAGAAGAATATCAAGAAGGAGAAGTTGAAATTGTGAACCAGGAGGAAGAAAGACTTTTTCGGGCGATTTCCAAGATTGGGAAAAGACCTAAGATTGAGGTTCCTACATTTTCTGGAAATCTTAACCCAGAGGAATTGATCGACTGGATCAATGAATGTGAAGAATATTTTGAGTATGAAGATGTTGAGGATCCTGATAGGGTCAAATTTGCGAAGGCCAGACTGAAAGGTCATGCGAAGATATGGTGGCAAGAGATTCAGTTGGAGCGAAATAGAAGGGGAAAGGAGAAAATCACGAGATGGGATCGGATGGTGGATAAATTAAAGCGATAGTTCATTCCTGTTGATTACGAGCTTGACCTACTGAAGAAAATGCAAAGTTTGAAGCAAGCAGGAAGATCTGTTCAGGAGTATACAGAGGAGTTCTATCGACTTCTCATCAGAACAGGCCATGCAGAAGCTGATAAAGAGAAAGTTGCCCGATACCTTAATGGGTTAAGGCCAAGCATTCAGGAGGAGTTGAATCTGGTTCGAATGAACATTATTGAGGAGGCATACCAATTTGCCCTAAAAGTAGAGGAAAAGCTGAACAAGAAGTTCGAGAGCAGACAAAACGGAAGAGGTCGCGGTGGATGATCTGGTGGACGGTCATATGGTGGCCGAAATGAAGATCCGAAAAAGAAGGATGAGGCCAGTAGCAGTCAAAATCAGCGAGGAAATAATTCCAATCGCTTCCAGGATCAGAATAATAGAGATCAGAGAGGAAGAGGAAGAGGACAAGGATCTGGAAGAGGTGGCTTCCGTGGAACATGTTTTCACTGTGGAGAAGAAGGTCATAGGGCATTTGAATGTCCTCAGTGCCAAGGCAGAACGGACAGGAGAAATGAAGGCCAGGCCAGAGTTGCACATGTAGATGAAGATGCCAGATCATCAAATTCTGAAGATGCTGAAAGAGGAGAAACGTTGATTAACAGGAGAGTCCTGTTGAGTGGTGAGAATGAACCTGAGCAAAGGAGGAGCCTGTTTCGCACCAGGTGCAAGTGTGAAGGTAAATGTTGTGATGTGATTATTGATAGTGGAAGCACTGACAATTTGGTGTCAGAAGAGATGGTGACAAAGTTGAAGCTCAAGAGACACAAACACCCACATCCATATCGGATTGCCTGGGTACAGGATGACCACAAGGTCATGGTCAATGAACAATGCCTAGTGAAGTTCAAGATCGGCGGGTACCAAGATGAGGTACTATGTGATATCATCTCTATGGATGCATGTCATATGTTATTGGGTAGACCATGGCAGTTTGACAGATGTGCTGTACACGATGGTCGTGCGAATACCTATTCCCTGACAAAGGATGGAGTGCGACATAAGCTAAAGCCATTGAAGGAGACCAAAGAAAAGGTATGTGGTAATGCAAGAATAACATTTGTTGATGGAAGGAAATTCCTAGATGGTATGAGGCATGAGCATGTATGTTTTGCTTTAATTCCAAAAGCTGGTAAAGAGGAAATAGAAGATGTTCCTGTAGAAGTTGCAGATTTGTTGAATGAGTTTCAGGATATTGTATCCGATAACGTGCCTGATGGATTACCACCAGTCAGGAAGATCAGTCATCAGATGGACTTGATCCCAGGAGCGAGTTTGCCGAATAAGGCAGCGCACAGAATGACACCTGCAGAAAGTGAGGAGTTGAACAGACAAGTACATGAGTTGTTACAGAAAGGATTGATTCGAGAGAGTCTGAGTCCCTGTGCTGTACCTGCGGTATTAGCACCAAAGAAGAATGGAGAGTGGAGGATGTGTACAGATTCCAGAGCAATAAACAAGATCACAATCAAGTACAGGTTTCCATTACCACGAATGGATGATATTATGGACTGTTTGAGTGGAGCTGTGTATTTCTCAAAGATAGATCTGAAGAGTGGATATCATCAGATTCGGATCAGAGAAGGAGATGAATGGAAGACTGCCTTCAAGACAAAGGAAGGACTGTATGAGTGGTTAGTCATGCCTTTTGGGCTAACCAATGCACCGAGCACTTTCATGCGGCTCATGAACGAGGTTCTGAAAGAATTTCTGGGTAAGTTTGTCATTGTTTACCTAGATGATATTTTGATCTTTAGTAAGACATTGGATGAGCATATGATGCATATTCGTATGGTATTTGATAAGTTGAGAGAAGAGAAATTGTTGATTAATTTGAAGAAGTGCAGTTTTGTGAAGAAAGAGTTAGTGTATTTGGGATTTGTAGTTTCAGCAGAAGGTCTAAAAATGGACCCAGAGAAGGTACAGGCTATCCTTGAATGGCCTACTCCAAGGAGTGCTACTGAGGTAAGATCTTTTCACGATCTAGCTAGCTTTTACAGAAAGTTTATCAGAAATTTTAGCAGTATTTGTGGACCCTTGACTGAAACAATGAGAGGGGATAGGAAAGAGTTTAAGTGGACTAAAGGAGCAGAAAATAGTTTTCAATTATTGAAACAAAAAGTTACAGAACAACTTGTTTTAGCACTTCCAGATTTTAATAAGGTGTTTCAAGTAGATTGTGATGCTAGTGGTACTGCAATAGGAGCTGTTATGAGCCAAGAAGGTAAACCTGTTGCTTATTTCAGTGAGAAGTTAAATGATGCCAAGAGGAAATATTCTGTTTATGATCAGGAATTTTATGCTATAGTTCAGGCATTAAAGAAGTGGAGACATTATCTGCTTCCTAAGGAGTTTGTTTTGTATACTGATCATCAAGCTTTGCAATATTTGAATAGTCAAGGAAAATTGAATCAAAGACATTTGAAATGGGTTGAGTTTTTGCAGAGTTATACATTTGTTTTGAAACACAGGAGTGGAAAGTCTAATAGGGTTGCAGATGCTCTTAGCAGAAGGCAACTATTGCTGACAGAAATGCAGATTGAAGTGGTTGGGTTCAAGGAACTCAAGAATTTGTATCCAGAGGATCCTGATTTTGGTGAAGCTTGGAAAGCTTGTGCAGAACCTGTTACTCTAGACAGGACAAAATGGTTGGATTTCATCATCCAAGATGATATGCTATTCAGAGGGAATCAGTTGTGCATTCCACGAAGTTCTATGAGGGAGAATCTCATCAAGGAGAAGCATAGCGGAGGATTGGCTGGACATTTTGGTCGTGATAAAACCCTTGGTCTGGTTAGTGAGAATTATTATTGGCCACAGTTGCAGCAAGATGTGAAGAAGTTTGTACAAAGTTGTAGAGTATGTCAGATGGCGAAAGGAGTGAAGCAGAATACAGGGTTGTATCAGCCATTACCCGTACCAGAGAAGCCTTGGGAGGATATCAGCATGGACTTTGTTCTTGGTTTACCAAGGACTCAGCGGGGACATGATTCAATTTTTGTGGTAGTTGACAGATTTTCAAAGATGACACATTTTATTCCCTGCAAGAAGACTAATGATGCTGTTCATGTAGCAGAATTGTTTTTCAGAGAAGTAGTGAGACTTCATGGTTTTCCAAAGACCATAGTTTCAGATCGGGACACTAAGTTTGTTGGATATTTCTGGCGTACATTATGGAAGAAGTTGAAGACAGATTTGAAGTTTAGTTCATCACATCATCCACAGACTGATGGACAGACAGAGGTGGTGAATAGGAGTTTGGGAAATTTGCTGAGATGTTTGGTTGGAGATAAGCCAACAGGATGGGATTTGATTTTACCACAGGCAGAATTTGCATACAATAATTCTGTCAATAGAAGCACTGGTAAATCACCATTCCAGATTGTATATGGAAGTAGTCCAAGAAATGCATCTGAATTGAGGAAGATAGATAAAGGAGAAATAAGTAGTGCTGAAGCTGAGGATTTTGCGGAACACTTGAAGAACATCCATGAAGAGGTGAGGAAGCACATTGCCAAGATGAATGCACAGTATAAGGCTAAGGCAGATGAGAAAAGGAGGTATAAAGAATTTCAAGTTGGTGATGAAGTCATGGTTCATTTGCGGAAGGAGCGGTTTTCGGTTGGTACATATAACAAGTTGAAAATGAAGAAGTTTGGACCATGTAAGATACTGAAGAAGCATGATTCGGGAAATGCATATGAGGTAGAATTGCCTAGTGGGCTGAATATTTCACCAGTGTTTAACATTTCAGATCTGACAGAGTATCATGAAGGAGGTGTTGAAGATGAGATCACAACAACACAGTGGAGTATTCCAGCAACTAGTTCAGACACTAAGGAGATCGAAGATATACTGGACAGTCGTGTTGGTAGAAGCACAAGGAACATGACATATGAAGAATATCTGGTCAAGTGGAAAGGACGACCTGTTGAAGATTCATCATGGTTGACAAAGGAGGAGGTTAACCGTCTTGGTTTTCCTCTGCACACCTGAGTCGTGACAGGGTCACTTCTCAAATTACCCTGGGTGTCTGATGCAGGAGCATCCTGGGTGTAAGAGCAATCTTGCATCACCCAAAAATATTTCTATTTTTTTTTTTTAAAATTCAATAAGGGCTATTTTGTGCAGAGCTCCTATTTATGGAAAGTTACTATTTTTGGTAATTTTTGTATGTGCTCAGAATGATCTGATTTCTTTTTTGGAGGTTCATTTTGGTCATATAAGTCTGCCAGTAAAGTTTCATTGCCAGATCAAGTGTATATTGGAAGATATTGAAGATTTTTGGTATTGGCAGCAGGGTACAGAAACTTTGAACTCAATTTTGAAGGCTTTAGAGGCCCCGGATGAGGTCAAAAATTTGGGTGACGAGCGCTTGCGCGGGTCAAGCCTGTAGAGAACTTCGTGGCATTTTCGAAATGGGGTTATAATAGCCGAGCGGGTCAATGGGTGATGACTTATGGTCTTCGGAAGTTGGGCCACCTGAAATGGCGAAAAATAATTTTCTTCAAAATTTCTGTTCGGGTTTCAAAGGTTATCTTGAGCCGACTATGATGTAGTAAAATGTAAAATAAAATAATTCTAAGTTTGGTCGGCCTTATTGGCTAAAATTCTGGAACCTTCCTAGGCGGTGGAAAATTGCCTATATAAGGAAGGCTATACTATTGTCTTAGGCAGTTCAGAATAGTTCTGGGTAGTAGATCTGGGTAATAGCTCGAGGCTTTGTCCTACAAAATATTGTAAGGGAATGCCCATGTGGCTTTGCATATTGTAATTCTGAAAGTTTGTAATTCCACATTTGTGGAGATAATAAGAAGCCAATTTTCTGTTCTTGCATATTGTTGTTGTTTCTCTATTTCTGTTATGTGTTTGTGGTATTAAGGGGAGCACCCTTCATCAAAACCTTTCATTTTGCAAATCATGCAATATATTGAGATTTGTTTACTGACTCTTGAGTGCTACATTTTATGAGCATAGGATCAAATTTAACAGAAAGGGCTTCTTCTTCCTTTCTTACATAACCAAAAAAATTATTGGAAATAGATGAAGATTGAAAAGATAAATCATCCATACCTTGACCAATATCCATTAGAGTGTTTTTTGTGTAGAAATTTCTTCTTCATGCAAAACCTTTTCTTCAATCTTTACTCCAGGTATCTCAAATGATGGCACATCCGTATCTCTTTGGCTATAACTAACATCATAGACAAATGTATCTACTTCAACCTTAGTGATGTTGCTATTTTCATTTACAATCCCACATCAGAAGTCATCATTTGAGTCAATTAATAACTAACTTGGAATGAAAAAAACTTTGTCTTTATCTTGTAACTCCTCATTGGGAGGGACAAATAGTTTCTCTTTAAATTTTTCCTATGTGTTTGTAGAAAAAGATTTAGTTGCTTCATCTTTTGCATGTTGGCAGCATTCTTTTTTTAGCTAGTTTTGGCTCCAAGGAATTAATGATTCTATTAATGATTGTGTCAAATCTTGATCTCTAAAAATGGAAAAGTTATAATATGCTAACTCTTTATTTCCATAATTTTCTTTTAATATTTTTTTTGCATCCCAATGCTCTTGTTTAATGCTTTTGAGATGATAATATCTCTCATGCACCCTTTTCAACAATAGTGAAGATTAGTGATCTTTGGTAGGGCAAAAATTATTCCTTTCACCTTCATAGATGATTTCTTTAAGACCATTCCACATAGATTGAAGTATGGGGTCTTTTATAACAAGGATTTCTTCGACTGTTGGCACATCTTTTTCTAGACCAAAATTTTGATTGGGCCTGGCTTCAAATCATTTTCTGAGAGCTTTCACTAGAACATAGTCGTCTTCCTTCGATCTAGGGAAGGTAATTTCAAAAATTTGAGAATGAAAACCAAAGCACTTCGATTCTCTCCCCAGTAGAGTCACCAAAAATATGTTAACTAACATGATGGTGAAGATGATTTTCATCCTTTATCCTCATCTTATGGTGATTAATACAATCATGATGATACATATCTTGATTTAGTTCCATACTTCTCTCTTATTTTTTAATGATGATTAACATAAGATGTCATCTTGTCAACATGATTAATTATGATTTTACTATTCTAATTGGATAGTAAAATCATGATTACACATTGATTAGTTGATTGTGCTTAAAATTATAATTATTGATGACCTGTGAAATTGGTGATGCTTGATGAAGATATCTATTTTTCAAGGATTTTGACTCATCCTCATATCTCTTAATGCTACTTAAGAAAAATCATCTTATTCATAAGACTTCACAATTTTAATAATACTTTTATTACTCCAATTGTCTACTTGCTATGTACAACTTCCTTCTAATTATGTGTATGTGCTCAAGGTCAGACATCCCTTGCTACATAAGCATTTTATTGTTATCATAATATTAGTGCAAAGATGGATGACATCACAGTCTCCCCTCCTTGAAAATGCTTTCCCACAAGCATTCTTAAATTGTTGAGTTAATGCCCATGTGCAAAGTTTGGAAACACCATTTGTTTGGGGTATGTTATTGTTGTTCACTAATAGAAGTGATCTTATTAAAGATATCAAGAAGTAGGATATTCCAATGATGTACTAACTCTTTGGAGGAATGTATTTTGATCTTAAAATCTTTACTATGTTCATCATAAATTGTTCGAGGTTCAAATATTTTTGATTTCCAAATGATTATTGGATTCCAAATTAGTCTTAGAAGAGTACCATTATGTTGATATTTTATCACTCTAATTTCAACAAACTAGTTCTCAAACCCACCTAGTATTTTCCTCATATAGAGTACTAAATAATATTTGTTATTTATATCTATGAAAAAGGTATCATTGCCAAACTTAGTTTTGATTTGTATAAGAGATATGTTCAACCAAAAGACCACAAACCTAACATATGTCCTTAACAAGCTAAGAGAAAACTTCCAATCAAGAATGACTTAAAGTTTTGGTAAGAATCTTGATTCATTGTGATGGTTGTGGATATATGAGTGGTACTCGCAGGTTCTCTCACCATTTTCTTCCACAAATTTAAAGATGGTTTGATGAACATCTAACCATCAATTTATGTTATTTTAATTTGAAAATAATGGTAGTAATAACTATCTTGTGTGATATATCTATTGGAAGTGTCACATCACCTTTCTACCCAACTCCAACAATCAATCTTTGGTCTTTTATCCAATGAAGGATTCATTATCAAAATTCTAGCCTCTTGTAATTTTATTTGAGAGTATTCAGTAATAACAATGCTAGGATTTGTCCTTTTGTTCCAGACTTGTCTTTCCATTGCACTAATAGGAGATGCACTAAAGTTTTATGTTTGTATTTAATCTTGTCATATGATTCCATAATGGATTCTTTGTCTAATTCCAAAAGTGGGTTTTCACAGTTCACATTAGCTTCAACCTCAAAGAAGGGATTAGTCACTAGATTAAAGTTATCCTTGTTTCCAAAATCAAACCCATCTTCTTCCAAAATTTTCTTATTTTATTTCTCTAGGAAATGCTTTGAGTTATAGGTCTCATCCATGTTTTCTACCTCATTATTTATTCCCTTTTCTTCATTTCCTTTGAGGAGTCTAGTTATTTCACCTTGATTTTTTGTTGGTGAGGCTTCATGCACATATATCAACTCATCCTTTTATGGGTTATATTAATTTAGGGTCTCATGACAGCTAGTTTCTCTTCAATCCATGTTCACTATCTTTTGTATTTTGTCTCTCCATACCTTCAACGTCACATTCCCTTATTTATCAACTTTAAGGTGATTAGATTGAATACACGACATAACTTATAATTTACTTGCACTAGAAGCATTGCTCATCACCTTCATGGATTCTATGTTCTCTTTATAAGGTGAAAGAGAATTTTGTTTGACATCCTTATAACTAATAAACTTTCACATAATCTAAATTATGATTCCATAATTCAATTTCTACTATATTATCCCTAATGCATAATCCTTGACACGGTGTAAGATCAAACTCATGATCCTCATGAGTCTATGCACTTAGTTCATTTTTTTATAAAGGAATCACATGAAAAGTCAATTGATTATGTCTATTTAAACCTGTAAAAAATTATTTCCTCTTTTGGTATCTTTAACTCATTGAAATTCTTAGTGATCATATTTTGAATTTTTGTTTCATGTTGGGCCTGATGAATTAGATTAACCATTTCTAAGATTTCATAATTGGTATTTTATAAATGATTTACACTTTCTTCCCATAATGTAACAACCTTAAAATCCTCTAATGACATTTTTTGTGAAATGCTTGATATATATATATGTGTGTGTGTGTGTGTGTGTGTGTGTGTAAAGCTTCTCTCAAGAGTATCACCAACTAGAGATCCATAGGTAACTAGATATCTATAAAAACCTTACACTTACACTCCATCTCACACACGTAATATATATGAGATACAAAACATGAAATTGTCAAATGATATTACAAAATTATGGGCTAAAAATAACTTATAATGTAGTGTTCATCTTATATCAAATCAAAGATTTCCTATAATGTTTCAAAACATACACCAACACATGTAACTCCCTTTTACAAATCATTTATGTGATCAACACATTTTTACATTTCCTATTTCAAGAGACCTAGCTTATAGAGGGCATAAATTTCAAATTGGATGTTTGATTGACGAATTGTTTAAAGAACTAGAAATATCACAATGTACTTTATGATCTTGTAATCTTCTATTTTGGTTACACATGCTTTTATGCCATTTTCAGAGCCTTTAAAGCCTTCAAAATTAAATTTGTAATCTTTTTAGATAATTTTTGAAAATAAAACTTTAATATCTCTGAAACAAGACATGATCTTGCAATGAAAATTTAATGGCATAATTATCTATCCCACACTAAACATGGGGGAAAGTTTAGGGAAAATACATGCTCACATAAAAACTTACTAAAAATACAAACCACATGTAAATGCAAGGTTGAAGCACATTTTCTTAATAATCTCCCACTTGTCAAACACCTTGCAAGAGAAAAGGAAGTATCTACACCATAATTTAATTTCTAGGGGCCATGTGGCCCATATACTTTGAATAACATCAAAATTTATTTGTACTCACAAGCTTAGTTAATGAATCTACAACATTCATAAAAGTCTCTACCTTAACCATCTTCACTCTTCCATCCTTGATCACATTTCTCTTTACCTTTCCATCCTCAACCATATCTCTGAAAAAATGATACTAAACATCCATGTGCTTGGTCCTAGCATGAAAAGTTAGGTTCTTTGCTAGGTAGATTGCACTTTACGTATCATAATAAATTATTATCACTCCTTTCTTTACTCCAACATCTAAACATAGTTTCTTAATCCAAATAGCTTCTTTACAAGAGTGATTAGCTACCATATACTCAACTTATATAGTGGACAAAGAAACCACAAATTTTTGCGTACTCATCCAATTAATTACAACACCAAATACTGTAAACACGTGAGCACTTGTGGATATGTTTCTATCAATATCACATACCAAATCTAAATCCAAATAACTATGAATATCAAAAGAATTTTTTTCTCCAATAATATTACCATGATAAGACAAATAATATTATGATGTACTCTTAAAATACTTGAACTCTTTCAACTACATCCCAATAATCTCTACTAGGATTAGACATATATTTGGAAAGAACTCACATTTTTTGGGAAAGGTGTGGTCTAGTACATACAATATCATACATCATACTTCCAACTATAGTCTAGTGAGGTACTCCCTCATGTTTTCCATCTCTAATGGGGATGTATGGCAATATAATAAAAAAAACTTTGTCCAACTATAAAAGGACAAATAATGGTCTACAATCCTACATGTTGAATCTTTATAAAACTAAATTTACCTACTTATTTGGCCTATCCATAGCTTTCTATTCACTCTATCTCTTCTAATTTCCACCCCAAGAACATGTTTAGTTGCACTAAGATCTGACATTTCAAATTTAGTAGAAAGTTGAGACTTAATTTATATAATCATACATTTACCTTTACCAATAAATAATTTATCATCAATAGATAATTAAATTTACAAGAAGTGAAAATTATCAGAATTATAATAAACACGGGCATCTGATTTAGAATACTCAAATCTCAAACTCAACACATATGTATCAAATTTTTAGTACCACATCTGAGGACTCTACTTGAGGCCATACAAAGATTTCTTCAATTTACAAACCAAATTACTTTTTACCTTTACCACATAGTGCTCTAGTTGTTTCATATAAATACCCTCCTCCAAATCACCATGAGGAAAACAATTTTCACATCCATTTTCTCAACCTCTAAATCATAAGTAGTAATAATAGGAAGTGAAAATATAATGAATTTCAATTTTTCAATACAAGATTTAATATCTCATCATAATCAATATCCTCAACCTGAGAGTGACCTTTTTGTAACCAACCTTTCTTTATACATTTTAATGGTTCCATTTGAACCAATATTTGTCTAGAAAATTAATTTGCAAATAATAAGTTTTTTTCCTTTAGGAAATGGTACAATATCCCATGTATCATTCTTTTTCAAAGCTATCATTTCTTCATCCTTGACAATTTTTCAAGATTTTACGTCATTCATACCTAATGAATCTTCTATAGATCTAGGTTCATCCACATTAGTATTAAAAAATAAAAAATAATCTCCAATCATCAGGATAATAAGTTTTAGGTGGTTAACTATGCCTTGTAGACCTTTGAACAAGCTGAGTTGAAGGTTCTTCCTCCTCTTTTGAAGATTTAGAGATAGATGAGCTCTCCTCAACTTCTTGTCTATCTAGGGTCCTTGATTTAACTTTCTCAAACGTAGAAGGTAGTTGAATCACATCTTCTTTTTTAGTTTGTTCAAGATACAATGTAATAGAAGAAAGGTTAGTTTATCTAAAAATGTCACTTTTATTATGTATCACCTTATATGCAATAGGGTCCCAAAACTTGTATCATTTCCCACCACAACTATATTTGATAAAATACATTTCATAGGCTTGTTCTCAAACTTTGTTAACTTCCCCTTTGGAACATATGCATATACCTAACAACCAGAAACTCTATGATGTCTCAATTAAAGTTTATAACCCGACAATGCCTTCATATGTGTTTTACCAATAAGATATAATGTAGAAGATATGTTAATCAAGTAGCAAGAAATAGCAATAGATTTAGCCCAAAACCTTTGTTCAAGGCTAGCAATAGTTGGCATACTCCTAGCCTTCTCCATCAACACCCAATTCATCTTGTTTACAACTCCATTTTATTGTCTAGAATATAGAGTTGTCTTCTACCTATGAATGCCACAATCCTTACAAGATCTATTAAAATCATTAGAGAAAAAAATTATCTCTAGTATTAGTCCTCAAACAATTCTTTTCCTTCCACTCTATAATTCAAACATTACATTAAATTATTTAAATTGACTGAAAACATCATATTTTCTCTTTATAAAATATACCCGTATCCTTATGCTATAATAATCAATAAATGAAACATAATATGTGATTTTTCTAGTGTAATGAACATCTATAGGACCAAACACACTAGAATGAATAAGATCCAACACAACACAAGATCTAAGAGAACTTGAATAAAAATGAACGCAACTTTATTTTCCATAATTGCAATGCTCATAGAATCAAATCAAAATTATAATAATTCAAACCTTCAACAAGGTTTTTATTCTTCAAGGTCCCTAGATCCTTCTCTCTAATGTGGACAAGTCTCTAGTGCCATAACATAGTCTTATATGCAAGTAACTTTGACTCAAAATAAAAAATACCCCTAGGTACCCAAAATCCATGACCATCTACTGAAGGTGAAACTCTCACCTTTTCTAATGAAGTATCCATAAATTTGGTCTTCATAAAATTATTATTATACTCAACCCTATATGCATCCAATCCATACAATGTGCCAATTTTGATAACTCTAGTAACCACCACAACACCTGATGTAGAGGTAGGGTACAACTCAACACAAATGATGTATATTTCACAACAATGGGAACATAACTTCCCTCACAACCCAAGAAACCAATCATACTAGAACATTTCTCTCTCAAGGTAAAACTCTTAGCATTTCAAGGCTTTAAATGAACATAAATTCACCTTGGGTTGGTTCCCAACCAACTCTCCACCATTACCCTTCACAAACTCCAAGTTACCCCAAGTGAACTAATACCCTCACAAGGCTACAAGACTACAGTAATGCTTCATGACTTAAAACCCTCACCCCACTCTTGAGAGATCATTAAAAAAATATTAAAATGACAGGTAAAGACCAACCATAGGTCCCCAAAACTCAAATTCTCCCAACTTTCTTGGCATTCCTCTCAAACCAATTATACCTCCTAGTAGCCCTCATAGATGACAAAATAGGGCACAGATTTCAAGATAGGGTAGATATCCACAAACTAACCACATTTCCAAATACCCTTTTAGAAGTTCTTAAACATATAAAAATGATGATATGATTTTTTTGAAACACATCAATGAATAATTGACTAGTAATTTTCTCATTACTCCTAATTAGACCACTTTTACAAGGCACCTATATAAAATCATCACTCCATAACACCAAATTGCATTCTAAAGGTTAAAACATGCCCCATTTAGACTAAACCAACAACTTCCATAGCTTGGAAGGTCCATTCTCCTCTAATTTTATAAAACCCTCATTCTTGTTCAGTCAATTAGGCTAAATTCATAAGAAAATTAGACTATGACATCATTAAAATGACAACAAACATAATTAAACACTCTTGCAAGTTACAAATTCTTTTTTTGCATCACTAGGATTTAATTCTACCAATTTACGAGAAATTTCATAGGTGAGAAGTGCCTCAAATCACAAATTTTGTGTTCAAACCCTCATTGGCAAGGGTTTCATACCCTGTTACAGTAAAAATGCAATATATTTCATGAAACTTCATAAAACTCCATGAGACCAGTTGCAATAGAAATATAATTTGATTCTCCACCTTTTTAAATTAGTATTAGGTGATAATGTCACCGTACAAGTCTATACAACTAATTGTTAAAGTCATAGAATTGATTAAAATGCAAGAACACTCATTTTTTTATTGCTTGGTTTTCATCTCCTTACATTGACAACCCCTTTTTTGATGTCACATGGTGTATTTGAATTATTTACAAGCCTCCCAAATGAATACAACTGACTTCTAAATGATAACTAACCTAAACTCATAATGTTGCATACCTTGATAGTTTTTCAAGAAAGTTGTAATGATAAATTTTTCACAAACTTGATAGTTTTTGTGCTATGACCCTAAGAAGGCCTCCCAAGACTCCCTTCCATTACAAAGGACCTTATTACATGATTATGACCCATATAGACAAGATTGATAAATTTTGTCAACATTGCAACTCTTAAGAAACATTTGACAACTTCACTCATTATTGCACACTTATGACAAAATAAACTAACCTATTTTCCTACCAACATGAGATGGTCTATTATGACATTATTACATCAAATAAGACTTCAAAATATTAAAAGACCGTCACTTTGACCATGGCCATTGGATGAGGCTAGGTCCCCCTACACCAACACCTCTCACCATTTTTCATCTTGCACTAGAAAAGTTATTTTGCATACCTGAATTTTAGTTTTCTCATAGATAACAAATTTCATCTTAAACTACAGAGATGAAACATACCATTAATCTTTCTTATTCAACCATAAGGAAACCTGATTCTAACTTTACCACAACCAACAATATATAAATGGGAATTTTTATCCAAGTACACTTAAAATCCATCAAATTCTTTATATTATGAAAACTAATCTTTATTAAAGGTCATATGAGAAGATGCACTAGATTCAATTAACCATATATCATAACATGCATGAGTGACCAAAGCTACAATGAACACATCACCTTCTTCCTTTTTGGACTTAGAACCTAAATCATTTTTTTCTTGTTCTTGTTCTTTTCTTCTTTGTACCCCTTACAAATATGTCTACGTTTACTGCAATTCTAGCAAATACACTTAGAATTTTTTTAGGAAATTTGGATCTCCTCTTAGATTTGGATTTATTTTTCTTATGATTCTTCTTGCCCTTTTCCTTAGGTCTTCCACAAAAAACTAGGGATTACTTCACACTGATGGATACCTTCCTCTTCATCCCTTCAGAAATCAAAGAATCCTCCACATTTTTAGTACTCAAAATAACAGAAGCATTTTCGATCGCCATAACAAGAGAATCCCACAAATTGGACAAAGAACAAAGCACTATCTAATATTTTTCATCCTCATCCATCTTCACACCAACTAATGTTAGTTGAACCACCAACATACATGCATGAATGCATGGATGCATACATACATATATAATATTATTGAAATAATAATATATAGATTGGATACTGATCACCACAATATCTAATATGACTAATAATAATTATGCAAGGATGATCTTGATGTTGAATATGAGTTTCTACTAAATGATATTGGCCTTCTTTGATTTGACAATGGAGAGTATGCTATATTTTTTTTCCTATCACTTATTGTCATGAATTCTATAACTAATCTAACTTTATAAACATGTCAATGTTCCTAATATCACATAAAGTTATGCAATTTCTATATCTGATTTTAATCCTTTATATATATATATATATATATATATATATATATATATATATATATATATATATATATATATATATATATATATATATATATATATATATATATATATATATTATAGCAATATGTTGCTATATCTAATCTGTAGATATGTTCTTGCAAGAATTATAATGATGTTTCTTCTAATATTATCTTTTTTTTTCTTGCAACAATGGTGTTGTTTATGATTGTCACTCTCAAATTATGCAACTGAGTTATGCTAAATGGTTGATGCTTGTGAGTAGATCTAATGAAGGATACATTGAAGAGATAAAAGTTTTGAAATTTATGATTGATGAATTGAGATAGATCTCCCTCTTGTATCTTGTAGATAGAAGGGAATGTGCATCTTCATATTTAATGGGACACAACTCTTATCACTCATCATAACTAACCAGGTTTTTTAACAAATGCTATTGATTAGCATAATTGTTGTCATCATGACTAATCAAAGCTCAACATTGATATTGAGGCATAATAATCGAGAGATTGTATCACTTGTGAAATTGCTGCCACTTATCTCAATGATTATTAGCAAGTCCATTGCTTATCGATTGTTGTAAACATTGATGGTTATGCCAATTCATTTGATTAGTTATCTCCTCCCTTTAATTGGTATTGCTAACATTAATAATAATTGTTTTCTTGCATGATTAATATTGATGGCACCAATTTCTCCCCATATGTATGCCAACGTTGATTTGTTTACTAATCGCCAATTTTCATATCATATTGTACTTGATCCCCTTAACAACTAATAGATTCTAACCATCATTGATAATATATAGGGATTCTTCATATATGACCAATCTTATCAAAGCAATAGGATAATTATGGTGTGTTCATCTTCACGGGCTCATTTGATTATCGACCTTCTCTTGTCTATCTAGTTGGTCCTTAACATGATACTGGACCAAGGTAGATTAAATGATAGTGTTGTGTCATTCATTAGATATCAATAAGGTCTGCCTATTCAATAATGATTGATCTTCAATGTGTCATGCTATGATTGACCAAGGCACAATATCTTAAGCTTTCATATACCAATTGATCTGAAGTAGTCAGTTTCTTTTTTTCTTATGTCAATACTTATGATCTCTTTGTGTTATGATATTCATATCATCATTTTGATGGTCAAAATGATTACTATCCTTTATCCTCATTGTATGATGATTGTTACAATCATGATGATATATATCTTCATTTAGTACTATGCTCCTCTCTTGTTATTTTGATGACAATTAATATAGGATATCACCTTGTCAACATGATTGATGATGGGTTTACTATTCTGATTGGATTGTAAAATCACGATTACAAGTTGATTAGATGACACTCTCATTCTTGATAACTTTTGAAAATAGTGATACTTAATGAAGATATCTATTATCATGGGTTTTGACTCATCCTTATATCTTTTAATACTTCTTAAGAAAAATTGTCTCAATTACAAAACTTCACGATTTTCCTACTTTCATTGCTCCAACTATCTATTTTCTATACACCACATACTTTTAACTTCCTTCTACTTATTTGTATTTTGTTGTTTTTATATCAATATTACAAAGATGGGGAATCACAAACACCTATGCCCTAGTTTGGTGGTCCCCACCCAAATGTCAACTCCCTCACCCCTACAGCTATCAAAGCCTAAACTAGGGGTGACAATGTTATGAACCACTAGCAATGTTATTAATTACTAGCAGCGATGTCATTGAAAAAATAACAATATTTGTTAAGGGTGCAGAAAAAATTAATTAAATTATCCTTTATTAAATTTCAAATTTGCCACTGGCGAAAGAATGTAGAGAATGGTCTTTATGGGGCCTTTCATATGTCCACTGTGTTGCATTTAGGAAGAGAGATTAAATCACTTATTTGTACAATGAATTTTCTTAAGCATTTTGGATCTACTTTATGGGGAAACTAAATTGGAGCATGCCATTACCAAACACTCTTATAGACATTTTGACTAGTTGACCAACTCTCCAAAGAGAATCGGTATGGGGGGAATATGGTATGCAATTCCTTCAATGTTAATTTGGCATTGTTGGAGAGAGTTGAATAATCATATTTTCAATGACAGGGGAGTCCAATATTGAATCAGTTATTAACAAGCTAGAAATTAGATGGAACAAGTGAGCACATCAATGCCTAGGTGGTGGAAAAGCATTTCAAGAGATAGACATTATGGGACAAACATATATCAAAAGGATGACCACATTTGATCCTTATAAAAGGAGACAAAATAAAAAACAAGGAGCCAAATGGACTTTACTACTAAAAGGGCACCTAAAATTGAATTTTGATGATGCCTCATGGAGCAATCTTGGTCTACTAGGTGTAGATTTTATAATAAAGATCGATTGTGACAATTCGTGTAGGATGTCTCGGTAAAACTACTTATGAAAACTACTAATGATGTCGAGTGTGTTAGCCTCCTTAGTAGTGTGTCCTTGAGCTTGGAGAAAAATATAAATAAATGTTGATGTAGAAGGAGACTCTATCAATGCAGTAGGAGCCGTTGTAACTAAAAATGATCCAAGATAGAAATCAGCCATGTAGTTAGAAGGTATCCATAAAATTTTGGAGGAGACTGGTGTCTAAAAAATTAGACACATATTGAGAGGCAAACTTGGAGGCATATTTCCTTTCAAAACAAGCCCCATCAATCATTTCAAATGACACTTTAGCTTGGAATGGATTAAATTTATTTAAGGAATTGGGTTGATTTCCATAAACATTGACAATAACATGTAACAATTCTATTGCACTTTCTATGTAACTAAGCAATGCAATTCTCTTATTGGATTATAAATTAAGCTACCCCTTATTGTAGCAATTTGCCCCCCAAAAAATTAAATATGTCAATTTAATTTTTTTTTCACAAATTTAAAATATTAGATCAATTTGGGTTTTAAATCAGGTCTAGCTGTAATGTCCCCTTTTTTGGGGCACATTATTTTGTGTCATGTTGTTAGCTCTTTTACCTTGATCCAGTGGGCTAACCGAGGTTTGGCAGTGTTTAGGGAGATATTTGGCCTAGGTGATTTTAGTTTCAGGCCAATCAAAATAGTTTTCGTAGGTTTTCAGAGTACTTACTATTTATAGTAAGTCAACAGAGTTCAGAGTTCAGAATTCTTAGCTTTTCAGTAGTAGACTTGGAGCATCTCGCCGACAACTTTCCGACAAGCTATCACACGTCGTCATTCAAGCTCGTTTGGTCCTCCATTTCAATGCCGAAAGATTCCTCACTTTATTTATTATATCACTTTATAACTCAACGGTCATATTTATTTAAAAGTGACTTAAAGTGGAAATATAAAGCGACAAAGTGAGAATATAAAGAGACAAAGTGGGGAAACTGAAGAGTCACAACTGTAGCCATAAGAGGAGGCTTGGAGTCTCATTGTGTATGCTTCAAGTTTATGGATTTTATTTCTTATTGAGAATTCAGGAAGCTTTAGCTTTCAAATATGAAACCTGAGGATGGAAACCTTCAAGCTTTCTCGGTGGATTGGATGGAAACCTAGTTCATCTTGGTGCAGATTCACATCAAAGTTCGCAATTGTTTTATAGGTTCTTATCATCTAGTCTTACTGTTATTTATTATATTTCAGATTGGAATGTTGTAATCTATGATTTTTGTATTGCTGTTGTATAATACAAACCATTTTCTGAGAAGTTTAATAAGATTATATTTGCTGGTTATTTGAATATATCTGCTGGTTATTTGCATGATTTTATTTGTTTCAAATCTTCATAAAATATATTTGTGAAATTCAGAGAATGACTGGTTAGGGTCATTTCAGTGGTATCAGAGTTGTGTATCCTACCAGCCTGTTAGGTAACTTGAAAAAATAGAAAATTAAATTGTTTTCAATTTTGGAGAAGTTCTTATATTTGGTTTGAAGAATCAAAATATTTTATTCAAGACAGTCTAGTCCATTGACGCAGTAAAGAATCTCAGACTCGATCCTAACAGTTTACGAGTGCATAGACTAAGTTTTCATTCCAATACGAGACTGGCCTTCAGGAAGGTAAGAGCATATTGAAGGGCCAAAGATTATCGGTTGGAGCATTCAATACGGACTATATTGAAACCTTGTCGTGAATCTTCATTTGGGCCCGAGCACGATTCAATGACTATAACAAGGTTTCAAATGTGTATCGATTGAGGGTTGCCGTGAGAAATTTTAGAACGGGCAATCCTTTGAAGACATACAGCTCAGTATAGTTGCCTAATGATTTAACTTTTACTGTTGCAAAGTCCCATCGTGATTCATTTTGGGTAGCACGCTGGGAACAAACAAAGTTAATCTTTAGATAGTGAGGCTCACGTCGGGTATACGACAACGTTGGAAGCCTGAGAGACTTCACCGCACCTTAGCACCTCACGGTGTATGAGTCTCATAGCTCTTTGCAGACCGAAGGTATCGTATCAGGCAGTGTCGAGTCTCCAAGCATTCACGCGGTGGGTGTGCTGGGTACTCACGACACCAAGGAAGAGCCCGCTGCGATCGTATGCGAGCAGGGAAAGGCAGTCCATTGCCTAGACTGTGGTTACACATCATTACAACAGCCACACAAGTTAGTAAGAAACACCTAGCCATGAAAAGGAGTGCAACCAGGTCCTGGCATCGCGTGCAACACTAGTCGAGCTAGCACAGGACGGGTGACGAGCTAAGTTGAGCTCACGCCTCTACTGCCGAGTCTTGACCGTGTGCCCAGACCGTGCATAGCTGACAGTATTAGCACTAGGTGCCATTGTTAGTCTCTCTATCTTTTCAGGGACATCAATAATCAGTCACCCATACTGGCAAGGAGGGAATTACGCTGTGAGTGCCAGCATAATATTTCCCACACCAGACCGTCCACAGTAGATTACGCCCAGACTTCACATTGAATCTAGTAACGAATATCCACAAGTGACTAGCATGCATGCTCCATAACTCGACAGTCACAATCATTTGTAGACTGTATCAGAATATCGGGTCGGTGATTACTCCATCTTCTCTACATGTAATTGCTACTTGAAGCATTGATTAAATCTGGTTTTGTAGTTGTTGTGCATTCTTTATTCCTGGAGTAGGAATTTACTTCGGCCTTTCTAAGGTTCTAGAGATTTATATTGTTGCTTCAAATAACTTCTTGAATTATAAAGATTATCATCCGTTGTTTCATTATTCTGTGAAAGTATCAACACATGTTGGTTTAATTTCAAACTACAAACTTAAGTTCAAAAATCGCATATGTCAAGTTAGTCTTGAGAAGCTTGAAATCTCTGCTCTAACTCATGAACAAGTGGTCAAGAAACTTGGTAACGACTCCTGCCATGAACCTTGTCTGGTATTACTGTTGCGTCCATTGGAGCTGCGGGAGTCATATTGTGTTGACTGTTCTATAAATCTGGGCATGAACATTACATTCAGACATCTCTGGTGATCATGAATATTCCTCTCTGATTGGAGGAGTTAATAAATACCTTGCTCTGAATTCAGGTTTAGCTACCCATTCTTGGAATCACAGGTTGTGGAAACTTAAATGCATCGATAGTCATTTTCAGGGAGACCCCATTCTCAATCAGAAGCTATCTTTCTTTGGTTGCGAAGATGTACATGATAGCGATAAGGATTTCCCCAATAGTGGAATTAATCCACAAAAGCCATTGAATGCTCTGCTTCATTACTTATGGATCAGAATTGGTAAGGGGTGAAAGGAAAATTCAGATAATATCCATTGGGATCTTACAGTGGTTAGAGTGACAGTAAACCTTATGTGTGGACAAAATTTGCAGTCCAATTTTCGGCTCCAATCTGAATCTGTTTGCACCTGTTGGGGCGTTCCTCAATGATTAAAGGGAGTAGTAAGAAATAAAATACTTTCCAGCGTGCAAATTACAGTGGTGTGTTCTAGATTGAGACTAACAACAAGGTATGTGGACCAACTAGATACCTAAAGGGAATTCTTGTGCAGTTTGTGAACATCTTTCGTTTGTATGACACATGCAAATTTGAAGCAAATACAAATAGAAAAATTGTTCTTGATAACGAGACTCAGAATTGAATTCAGTCAACTGGGCATTGGTGTCTCAAATATATTGTTGGACTGCCATTTGTATGCAAATTTGTAATACTTTGCAATTAAGATTTCCTATAGGAACATTAGGCAAATTGTTTGACGTAATTCCTCCACAGCTGGATAGATGAATGAAAGAATTTGGTATAAACAGGGGAAGCTTCTTACATAACATATTGCAATTTTTTGTGAAGAATAGCAGGGAATCTTACAGTGGTATTGCCAAGAACAAATTTATTGCAAACATGTTTAGGCAGCTACCACAATTTATGGCCAAGGGCAAGAAACAAATTCTTGAAAAAAAGCTCTGCAGTATAGAAAGGAAACTTGCATGTTTACCTCAATCAAAGTATGAATTACTTCACAATTTGGGAGAAATAGAGAATTGTTTATCCACAATAGAACAACTAAGTTCTAAGAGTAAACAAGTGAACATCCTTCTTGTTGTGATTCCCTTGGTTAAGCCAGCATTATTGAGACATCTTGATGGAGAGGTAAGACTTGCAATTACTCAATGTATTGTTCATGTTATGAGGATAACAATGCCACATGATCCTTATAGCAGAGAAGTTATGAAGGAGGTATTCCAATTGATTGTAGAAAGTTTTCAAGGATTAAGTAATATACATAATCCATTCTTTGGTAAGACGGTCAGTATTTTAGAAACAGTTGCAAAACTTAGAGCTTGTGTGATTATGATAGATCTTGGTTGTGAAGACTTAATTCTTGATATGTTCCATCAGTTTTTATTGCCATTAGAAGAGACCACAAGAAAAATGTTTTAACTTTCATGCAGTCCATTATGTCTTTGATCATTGAAGAGAGTGATGATGATTCACAAAATTTCTTATCTACCATATTGGCTGATTTGAAACAAACACATGTCATCTCTTTTGATGCTTGTATCTTGGTTAACAATGCTATCAAGCAATGTGAGCAAAAATTGAAACCATTTGTGACAAGGGGTAAGAATGAGGAAGAAGGAAGGAAGAGTTGTTTCGGCCTATAAAGGTTCATGAAAAGGAAGACAAAATTCAGTCATATGGGCAGCTTAGGAGGGATAAAACTAGTGGCATTCTTAGGGACTACAAGGGGGAAATAGGCACAACCATGGATCAGCTAACTAGGAATTCAAAAGAGTCTCCATGCATTATGACATCATGTCCTTTGGTTGATGACTATAGGGTTGATGAATCATCTTTTGGATCAGCTATTTGTGTAGCAACAACTGAGGGTAGGCATGATGATATTCATTCTTATGATGTAATAACTTGAGCTAGCATAACGTTGATTGGATGAAGCATAGTAAACTTTTGAGATGGATGCTGATTGGATATTTGAGAATCCACTACTTGAGTTGGATGATGCAACACCTCTTGAAATTAATCAAGAGCCCTAAATTGACACTGATTATAGCCAAGAGGTGGCTATCTTGTTACATTTGACAGAGGGACATAATAGTGATTACAAACCAGCCTTGGATAGTGACTTGGCTAGAAGTATGGCCAAGGAGCATATAAGGAGAAAGGAAAATGCAGATGAGTATCCATTTATTTGTTTTTCTCTTCATATAGCTAGGACTCAACCACATTTATCTAGTGCCTACGGTCACTCTATTGTCATAGATGTTGAGCATGATGATGAATTTTGGGTGGATTCTATTCAATATGGGATGGTTGAGCTTGGTATGATTGATGGTATGAATTTTTCGCACAAGGATGTGCATTGTATGATTCCTAGTATAGAGAGACAGTTACAGAATCCTAGTGTTGATTTAGGATTCCCAGAGGAGTCGATTATCGCATCACATTATAACCACATTGTATGGGATGCATGTTGTTTTCCATTCAACCCACCTACGAGGGACCTTCTCTTCCGATTATTGGATAGGAGTGGGATGAGTGATTGGTTGGGTATGCTTCCTTGCTTGCAGGTGGAAGCCTTGTTCGATAGTCTTGATAGCTTGCCTCTTCAGTGCAGTTCTCAGTTCGGGCTACAAATCAGTGGGGCAGTGTTATGGAAGTTGGACACTTTTGGTTTTTCACTCAGTGTGGGCATAGAGCATCAGGATTTTTCAGCCAAATGGGGAGATGTATGGCCCTTTTGTTTATGGGATTTAGGAGGGACATACTCGTGGTTGGTTTCCATTCTGGGAACCGATTGATATGAGATTTGGTTTTCCCCTACATATGACCATAGAGGCACTGGTGATCCTAGTTTTTTGTGAGGTTCTCAGTTGGGTTGAGGACTTACTCATAGATGATGACAACACAGGGCAGATTGGCATGATTGATCCTACAGTGATTTGGGATCCTGGCATTAGACTAACTACTATTTTGTTGCTGTGCGAGTGGCTTCACAAGTCAGAGCATAACATCAATTTCAATTTCACATGACAGATAGGTGGAGTAGCTTCCCTAAGATTGGTTTGGGATCTAGGTATTCTGATCACATCATGTAGATATCGATTGCTTGAGGGAAAGCAATCTCTAGGAAGGGATGATTTGTAATGTCCCCTTTTTGGGGCACATTATTTCGTGTCATGTCATTAGCCCTTTTACCTTGATCCAGTGGGTTAACCGAGGCTTGGCAGTATTCAGAGAGATATTTGGCCTAGGTGATTTCAGTTTCAAGCCAATCAGAGTAGTTTCCACAGATTTCTAGGGTACTTACTATTTATAGTAAGTTGGCAGGGTTCATAATTCTTGGCTATTCAGTCATGGACTTGGAGCGTTTCATCGAGAGCTTTTCGACAAGCTATCACATGTCGTCATCCGAGCTTGTTTGGTCCTCCGTTTTAATGCAGAAAGATTCCTCACTTTATTTATTATATCATTTTATAACTCAACGGTCATATTTATTTAAAAGTGACTTAAAGTGAAAATATAAAGAGACAAAGTGAGAATATGAAGAGACAAAGTGGGGAAATTTAAGAGTCACAGCTACAGCCGTAAGAGGATAATTATGAATATTATTCATACTTCATGTTTTGACTACTTATTACACCTTGATATGAGAATAAATTTGTAGATTTGATATACCTTAAGTGCATTTTCTGATTTTAAAATTACCTACACAATGGGAGTTTTTGGATATGTATGTACTTATTTGACAAGTTCGGTACATGGAGTGTGATGTCCCCATCTAAATGAATGCTAAAGTTATGTCTCTATTATCTTCATAAAGCACCAACAAAAGACTTAAGACAAATCAACCAAGTCAAAACATCTATTTCACCCACAATAGTGGGTTACACTTTTTTAGACATGCTGACTTTTGCTGAAATAACACATTTTTAATAAAATATGATGATTTAAGCCTTGAGAGGTTCCATTTGAAGGAATTAATTACAAATGGTTAGCTCAAAGACTCTTAGATAAAAAATTTATTAATATAACATCTGGGGACCCCACAATAGTGGGTTACACTTTTTTAGACATGCTGATTTTTGCTGAAAGAACACATTTTTAATAAAATGTGATAATTTTAGTCTTAAGAAGTTCCATTTGAAGGAATTAATTACAAATGATTAGCTCAAAGCCTCTTGGATTAAAAAAATATTGATATAACATCTATACTCCTCATTCATACCTACAATAGAGTCTCCTTCACATCTATTAAAATGCTGACAAAAAATCACTTCGACTTTATCTTTTGGAAGATCAAATGAATCCATTTGAAAAACCTATCTATGTAGTAAGGTGCTACTGAAAAAAATCTTTCCAATGATTATAATGTTAATATATATTAAGTTTATTATGACTTTGTATTTTTAGTTTTACTAAACATAGATATTTCATCGTATGTCTACCTCTATGTTTGATGCTAATGAAAAAATAGTAAATGAAAGAAAAAAATTTATAAAAAATATCTATGCCCTAGGTATTGAAGTTCTCTTTCTATTAAAAAAAATTAAAAAAAAATTGAACAAATACACGACAAGGTATAAGCTATGTAGTCAAGGTATGTCAAAATTACGGTTTCGTCAACATCAAACGTTAATAAAATATGCAATAATGTGACAATATTATCAAACCAATTGCACACCCTCTATATGGATGTTACAAAACTAAATTCAAAAGAAGCACATTGATATCTATTTTAGATAAAAAGTTATGCTCTATGAAAATAATGTAACTCTTTGAAAATGACATTTTCAGCAACATACTAGTTTTTGTGGGAGAAAGAATAAACCACTCAAATTAATTCAAAAATAAAAATAAAAATAATATTTAGAATCTAGATAGAAAATCCTAAAAGACTCTAATTTACTTCATCTTCTGATTTCAAATGGTTTAACGACAATATGCATCCGAATCTAAATTTTTTTTTAAAAATGTAGAGTTCAGTCTCCGTTCAGGAAATAAAATGTAACCCACTATTGTGGGTTCACCCATGATCTATACTCCTCATTCATACCTACAATGGAGTCTCATTCGCACCTTTTAAAATGCTGACAAAAAATTAGTTCAACTTTATCTTTAGGCAGATCAAATGAATCCATTTGACAAACCTATTTATGCAGTAAGGTGCTACTAAGAAAAATCTTTCCAATGATTATAATGTTAATATATTAAGTTTATCATGACTTTGTATTTTTAGTTTTCCTAAACATAGATATTTCACCGTATGTCTACCTCTATGCTTGTTGCTTATGGAAAAATAGTAAATGAGAGAAATTTTTTTTTTAAAAAATACCTATGCCCTAGGTATTGAAGTTCTCTTTCTATAAAAAATAAAATAAAAATAAAATTAGACAAATACACGACGAGTTATAAGCTATGTAGTCAAGGTATGTCAAAATTACAGTTTAGTCAACTTTAAATGTTAATAAAATATGCAATAATTGTGATAATGTCGTCAAACCAATTGCATGCCCTTTGTATGGATGTTGCAAAACTAAATTCAAAAGAAGCACATTGATATCTATTTTAGAAAAAAAAGTTTTTCTTTATGAAAATAATGTAACTATTTGAAAATGATGTTTTCAGCAACATACCAGTTTTTGTGGGAGAAAGAGAAAACTATTCAAATCAATTCAAATATATATATATATATATATATATATATATATATATATATATATATATATATATATATATATATATATATATATATATATATAAAATCTAGACATAAAATTTTAAAAGACTCTAATTTACTACATCTTCCGATTTCAAACGGTTTAACAATATATACATTTGAATCTGAAAGTTTTTTTCAAAATGTAGAGTTCAATGTCCGTTCAAGCAAAAAAGTGTAACCCACTATTGTGGGTTCACCCTTGAACAAGAACAAGAACAAGAATTAAGAGTAACAATAGAAATAAATATATTAAAAAAACACTTCTTTATCATCGTCTAAAGGAATCATATATAAACTAAACTTTAACACACGAGATATCAAAGATTTTAAGGGAGACAATGATTGAGGAACAAGCTGATGAAGAATAAATAAGAATTCAACTACCTCCAAAAATCCTCCTTCAAACACAATTGATCCTTCATTCTTATACCGCTACTTGTTAGTAAGATTCATAAACAATTATCATCTTGTTTTCGATATCAAGCACATATACTTCCATTTCCATATTTCTTCTATGATAGAGGTCAAAGTATACAAGAAACAAAAAGGGATTTGTTTATAGGATCAAATGAAATGATACTTCCAAAGAGCCCATACAATCAAACATATTTTTCCATAGGATTGATTTCTTTGAGGTTATTGTGTGAAGACTAAAATAATGGTTCATGAGTGTTAGATGTTGTAATTAAGAATTATTGAAGGAACACAGTAAAGTCTCAAGGGAATTAACCAAGGGGTGTGAATGAAATGAGTTGTTAAAGAAGTCAAACAAATATTAAAAATAATATTAAGGATACAATATAAATTACTTAGATGCCAAATTAGAGGAGGTGTGATTTGATTAAAAAAATTTATTTGTATAAATATTGAAGTGATACGATTTAAGAGAAGTAATTATGTTAACAATGATTAAGTTAGAAAATAAGGATAAAAAGATGAAATTAAGACATTAATCCTTGTTTTTGAAAGGAGGCAATTTAGGAAGGAGACATGTCTTCACATCCAAATGATGTAACCCTTTGAGTTTGTAGAATACAAAATGAAGATCAAATCCATTCTATCAAACATCATCAGATAACTTTATTTCTTATTCCTCCTTAGTGGATTTCCTCTTATTGAGAAAATAACCTCTGGGCTTTGGAAACATATATATTAGCGATTCATATCAGAGACAACAACTTGGATTTTCTATCATTCATAAGAAAAATTAGGAAACCATCCATTTCTGAAGATCATATATAATTTTGACATAATCATATATCTTAGACAAGCATTCATATATAGATTAAAGGTCTTATTAGACCCATACAAAGTACCACTGCATACTTTAACATTCATTATTAGAAACATCAAATTATCATCATCACTACAAGGGATTGATAGGAGAAGATACTATATATTGATATTGGTAGATTGAAAAGGGCTACAAGCAATTGAGAGATAACTTGTAGCATATTCCACATTGACATATCAGAGATAGCATAGTAAACTCCACCATTGGAGATCAAAGATCATCCTTGCACAATTATCATTGATTATATTAGAGACAACAAAAATACTCTATACATACTTAACATTGATTTCATTGCCCTAAGTGCAGATATATTGATCAAGATCATCTTGCATACATCTAAGTGTTAAATTAGATATTGTAGTGATATTGGTTATTATATAATCATATATAAGTGATATAAGTTGTGAATCATAATCTATTATTCTTGCATTGAGTGGTATCAATTATTATTATTTTAAGTGTTATTAGACCCGTTCGAAAGAAGTCTATTGCAATTTAATTAAGTCAGTTGTCCCTATTTCCTAAATTTTAACATAAGGGGACATTATAGGGAGCCAGATTGCAATATGTGGGTTCATATGTGATTGGCATAAGTTTACAAATGTTGTTTATACTCAGGAGATATGGATGGTTGGATGGTTGGATGGTTGGATGTATTGGCATGTGTTGTAGACATCATTATCAATCATGTGATATTTTTGCCTTATGACAATTAGCTTAGAGCCTTTTTTATTGATAAGTTTTTATTAAGGATAATTAGTAAGTATAGATAACTCAGTACACTATCCTAATGAAGTAACTAATCTTAAATTAAGTAGTCTTCCATCCTAATGGAAAGTCATTTAATTATCAACTAGGGACATCTTTTCTTAGATAGCACCTACACTATATGTGCAACACAGTTAGTCAAGCATCTACCAAAGCACAAAACTGAAACTAAAAGCAATAACATTAAAGCATTCTATACTAATTCTGACTCATGCAACTTTGGTTGCGGGTAAGGCAGTATGGCTACATGTGAACATAATCATCGTCTAATGGAATTAGCTGAAAATAACTATTAACAAAAGACTACTACTAGAATCTTAACTACTTTATCCTACATTAAAATCATACAAGAAATTAACTAGAAATCATTATATTAACCATACATCGTATCAAGGTAAGCTAATTGAAAGATGAACTATTCTAGTTAACAAGTATAATTGAAATATATTATTTAAAATGTAACTAACTACTACTCTACTGGAGAATTAAATCACCTCAGGTGGCCCTTTATTGAGGATCTATAACCTTGGATTAACATAATGCTCTTCTTTAATAAAAAACCACCAACCATCTTTTATTAATAATAAATAAAAGTATAGTAACAAGTTAATTGTGATGCTAGCTGGAACAAAATATATCACTATATTTTCTATAAACTAACTTTTTCTTAACATAGTTCTCTACTTCTTATTGAAGAGATCTTAAAGAAACTTTAAAAAAATGTTTAAAGATTTTAGTAAACTTGTCATTCCTCAAAAGAAATTGTCTTATTCACTAACAAAAAATTTATTAAACACATTACTAAAACATGGATCACTAAATGAGACATTTAACTAAATGGGGCTCTGTAAAGTTAACCTTCTTCTCCCAGCTGTCTCATTTTAGGTCTGTGCTAATTTTTCCTATCTTTCTCTGCTATTGCATTAGGTTACAGTTCCCTTCAAAAATTGAATGTATATGGTTTCGGGGCCCATTCAAAACCTGGTTTACCTAATAAAAAACATGGATCACTAAATGAGACACAATCATGCATTATGGAACACACAACTGAATCAGTGTAAGACTTTTTCCTTTAGTTGAGTAATCCTTTCTAGTTGCAAAGTCTTAGTCCACACCATTTGTAGAAATAATGGGTTCATTGATTACAAAATTGACCATGTCTTCCATTGTAGCAGTAGTACTAATCATCCCATCATCATCAACATCCTTGTTCTACGGTTGCAAGTTAACTCAAACAAGAGAGGATATACATAGAACATTGAAATATCTTAAAACATCACATTTGATTAAGATCGATTACCATGTCACATAGAATTAGAACTATATAATATATAACATTGTATCATGTATATAATAACCATAATAAACCATTATAATATACTTAAGTGTAGCCAAGTCTTAGAAAAGTCTACTAAAGTGTCATGAAACCAAACTTAAAATACCCCCAAATAGACACCAATCATGGACTCGTAACACCCCCCACTTAAATTCTTTCTTCTCCTCAAGAATGTCTACTATTATAATAGAGAACATCAAGCCCATAGTCCATAGCATGTGTGACCCCTATACCTTATGTCATTTAGAAGCCTTTCCTATGTCCAATTTGCTCCCATTTGTTATGATATTTGACAAAGTCCACTACTTTCCCTCCTAACCAGTGTGGCACTAGGTAGAGAGGAGTGTTGGCTGAAACTTTAAGGGAAGACAACTATTCTTGGTGTCAATTACTGCTCGAATGTACTTGAATGCTCTAGATTCTAATGCAATACAATTGTAAATGGAGTGGGGCTCCTTTTTCTTTAATGCCTAGGTGAGCTAAGACCATCATTCTTGACATACATCCTTTATTTCCTTCCCACGTGTAGAAAACAAGTCCATAATCCTGTTATATTCTTGTAGTCGGCATTGATGAACTATTTCTGCAATTGTACCTTTTCACATCAATTCAACCCACTCATCAATTATGTATGCTGGATTCTAATTGTGTTCTCATGTATAATAGGTGACTCTTTTCTTATTCTCTATAATTCTCCAACATAAGATAATAAATTAGAGCTCTTATCTGTATATCTCCAACATAAAATAAAGGAGTCCAAGTTAAGTTATATGGTACTACTAAGTTATGCATGTAGAACTCACACAATTGATCTTGCATGTTCTGGGGTACTTAAGCGAAAAGAAAAGACCTTGGAGTGACCAAGGAGATTGGATGATTGCTCAATAACTGACTAATTTGGAAACACAAATTTTTTTCTTGCAAATAAAGAGAGTAAACCCTCATTAGAGGTCTACAAATATGCAAGTGATTTAGATAAATCTATCATTTGTTCTAGGAAGACTTTTGATTTCTTTATCTCTTCCTCTTTCTCCTGAAGCTGTGTGTTATGAGAAAGTTGTATTCCTTTTCTTTAGCACAATTATTTTTATGCCACATAAATTTCAAATGTAGTTTCCACATCATCATTCCAAATGCCACTATGGTAAGAATAAGCGATGCTTTTGTGAAAATTCTTCTTCTATAGTGCTCTCCTTTCAAACCTCCTATTTATCGGGCTTTGATTTGATTTGGGTTTCCAAAATTTTCACTTGTGTGGAAAGTTCCTCTTCTTTTCTTGTTGTCAACTTTAGCTCTTCCTTAAGAAGTTTGATTTTTCTCAATGTAATCTGCAATTCACAATTATCATCTATGAGGATATATTAAGGTTCTTTCCTAGATGTTGGCTCCAATTTTATTGGAGAAACCAAATGTGCAATAGAATTAGGGTTTGGCTTGGTCTGCTACACTAGAGGCTCAACCCCATGTTCTTCTACATGAGGCATGTCCTTCTCCAACCCATAATTAATATTTCATGTGTCACCTTGATTCTATAATTTCTCCAAATTCTCCTACTAAACCTTGTTAAGATATAGCCTCATTCATATTATTATTATTATATATATATAATACAATGTTAATAATGAAGTGTTGTGATTATATTATTACTATCATATTATCATTATTATATTATAAATATAATAATGATAATATCATAGTAATATATATTAATAAAGTTACATTGATATTAATTGAACTATGTTTGATAAGCATACAAACTGCTAGCATCGACTATTAAGTCGAATGCATAAATAAATGATACAATGTTCGGTTGTTAATACAACCGACTAGCACTAATACTATTTGTTGTTTGTATTAGTGCTAGCGACTGTTGTTAACAGTCGCTAGTACTAATACTAATAGTGACTGTTGGGTCATGGCTGTTCATTTATGAAAGGATGTGTTGATTGTCATCTTAACCGATCACCAACATATATGTATGTGTTGTGATCATAGGTTAGGACAATCAATAAAAAGTGTTCATTGTTTCCTATACCTGCGGTCACAGCACAACATATTCTGAACAATTTATATATAAGCGCCATAATATATATACATATCAGAATAGTAAATATTAGTAGTATAATAAATTCCTGAAGATCTGATTTCCTAACATGGTATCAGAGCCAGGTTTCTTTAGAAAAGCTTAACCGCTTGAAGAAAAGACTTGGGCAAGAACAATGATAGTTGCAGACAGAGTATTCTTTTCCATTCAAAGAAATCGAAATAATATTTACAAAGAACTATTCAGAGTTTGTTGTGGCTAGCGTTTGAAAGTGAATTATCAATATTGAGTCATCTCTAGCACCTTCATCTGGGCACAATTTCTTCAGTAACAGTCCTCATATTCAATTTACATTCTCAATGTAGATTGAAGCATTTGTATGGACACGTGAGTCATTCATTACTCAGTGGTGGCTACCGTAAATTTCTTCCTTCTGTGAATATAAAAATCAACATCACTTGCAAAATGAAGTGATGCGGCTTAGGAGGAATATGTTAGTGCAGTGTAGCAGCGGCCATTTGTGATGAGACTATAGAGGAGAACATTGGATCTGGCTCAAATCTAGAAACACTAGCTACGAAGAGAGCAAAACTACTCCACGAGTTTGATCGCAAGTTGAACAAATCCCCGACCATATTTTGCAAGGTCCTGCAGGCATAGTGAAGCTAACCACAGTACACGAGCAATTGCAAAGACACACAGTCTCACACGTTTTCCCCATCTGTGTAGGGTATGAATAAGCACGGTTATCAGGCAACAACACATTGTATTCAATAAATCCGTCAGTGCTGCCATTTCGGGAATCACAGTTTAAGGGTAGTTCACATTCACAGCTGCTCAACCACCATTCTCACTAAGATTTTCAAGAACATCTTGGAGTTTGGAAATGAAAATTTGAAATCAATAATGGGTATCTGTGGATGTCGACACCCTCATAGTTAGTGAATGTGGTGAGATGAAGTATGAGTCATTACAAGAATATATTGAATTATAGAATTATAAGAAAACTACCATCTATTTGGAAGATAGATCTCTTCAGTTATATATTTGGTGTTATGCTGGTTGCATCATCACTCATCGTGGATTAAATGTATTAGCATTTAAGAGGACACACAACATTTAAGTACAAGATATATGCTTATTTGCAAGATACATGGAAAATATTCACAATAATAGTAGGTAATTCCAATAAGGGGTAGAGTCGGTTAGAATAGGGAAATAAGAGTTGAGAATCGATGTATGAAGAATGTAAACCGAAACAGAATAATGAAGAGAAGAATTAAGTTTTCGGTTCATATCTTGTAGTTTCTTCATTTTCCCATTTATAATTCTCTGCTCTTGATTCTCTGTATCATTACGAACAGAATATATTAGAAAGCTTTATGAATTGCAATTTGGTCTCAGATAATTATGCTTTGGTCTGGTCAGAATTCATTCCTGGCATCGAATGTCATGAAGAAGTTTTAATGATGCATTGAATCAGAGATGGCATTTTGGTTGACATAATGTTGATTTGTAACAGTTGTTAATGGAATGGTGAACGCGTTCTTGTGAATGAATGTTCATTTTACTATTTACGGTTTGCTTGGTATCAATTTATATCGATGAAGATAAATAGCTTGCTAGTGGTTGCAGAGAAATAAATTAAATGATAACCGAGATCTTGAATTTGCATTTGGCATTGAGGAATTGCTGAAGGTGATGGAATGCGAATGAATATTTATCGTAGTATTCTCTATTTTGAACCAATGTTGAAGAATCTATTGTGATCAATTCATCGATGGAGGACCCGAGAGAAGATTTATGGGGACAAAGCAGATGTAAGAGATCTGGGCGGAGAAGTGAGTTTGGCAGTGTGTTCGAGGTGAGTCATGTTGAAAGTGAGCCGAGAGGGAGGTCTAAACTGAGATTCATTTGTATGGAAAGCCATGACTGTTATAGAATGTCAGTGTAGAAAGATTGTATGATGCCAAAGTTTGTTTATGTTTTGAAATGATATCTCAAATTGGAGAAAGGTGGCAGATGGTTTGAGTGCTGTTAGAAAACTCCTATGTTTCATATTTGGTATTGGGAGATGTAAAAGGTGGTGGTGCGTTCATGTTGAATCCAAAAGACGGTTGGTTCTATGTGAATATCAGAATCAATGATTTCAGTTTATCTTTGGTTGTGAGTGTAATAAACTAGATACACTTAAATAAAGATGTTCATCTCACCTTGATAAATGTATAATTAAGCCTTTGGTGTTACTAATGTTGTGCGCTTTGCATCAAGTGGTAAACCATAATTCTCATAATTATCGAGTTTCATGAAACCAATATGCTATGAAGAAGGACGATGGGTACGAGTTAATGGGCTCACCTTACGAAAGGAAACACTTGAAATTTTATAAAAGATAAGTAATTCATGTTTTATTTGAATGTGCAGTTTGTAATTTATTAAATAATAAATGTTGTATGCTTCTATCATTTTTTATGCTTGAGATAGTTTAGCTTTATAGACTACTTGTAATCTATCTCTGACATACTTTCAGGATAAAAGTGTATGAAATTCAGATTCAAAGAAAGTCTGACATTTTCAAGAGGTCAAGAAGTTGATGAGCTTGAGCTTCAGAGGGAGCATGTACAATTCAGTTAACTTCTGACAATCTCAATCATATTGATTGAGAGAGAGTTCACTATTGAAGGTAAATCAAATCTGAGATTATAGCAATGGGAACTTGTGGATAGAATCACCGATGAGATGCACGTGGATAGAATACTAGAGGTCTTTATTATCTTCCCTCAAGTCCAAGAGGGAGTGTTAACATTGTGGCCTTGGAAAAGATCAAAATGCATCTTATGCTAGCTGATGTAACCTTATGACTATTTAGATTATTCGTATTGGTTCTCTTAGGAAGGAAAGTATGAAATGACATCCTGCAGTGACACCGAATTGAGTATATAAATAGGGTATACCTTCGTGGCAGATAGAGAAGCTAAAAGATCAAATTAAGTTGGCACCCCAAGATCTTGATCATACAAATTTAGGAGTATAACATGTCAAGAAGGAGTATAACATGTGAAGATGGTGTATACTTTGTAATCTCTAAATTCACCAAGACTATGAGATCGTGCAAACAAATGTAATTCAGTGGAGGTACATCCTCACTAAAGAACAAACAACCGATACTCTTACCAAGAATCTTGCTAGAAAGAAGATTGTGTACCTTCAGATAACCTTGGTATGTTGAGGAATAAAGCCTTATTAGGTGAAAAGAAGGTATCCTGAACACTATGTTATTACTTGTTGTGCAATAACTATATCGTGGTTAGACAACATTAAGTTGTTGGTTTCAAACTGTCATGATGTGTTCCAGACTGTATTATGTTCATGGCTAGACAACATTGAGTTTTTGGTTTTAAATTGTGATGACTGAGAGTTTGACTTGAATTTTTAAATAATTCTTGTCTTTGATAGTGGAAGTCTTGATTTCCACTCTTTGGATGAGCCAGAGTGGATCCATCCTTTGAGAAGAGTCAAGGTGACTTTATGGTTTTTTATTCATGAATAAATGTAAAAAAATATATATTGCAATATTGTGTGAAAATGATCATTTGTGTGTGGGTTAACATTTCAAGGTGACGATCTTGTAAATAGTTAACCAAAGTGTCAAGATAGACTACTTAAGTGTGTGTCCCGACTATGCGGAGATCTTGACTCTTGTTATTACTGGTTGTGTAATAACGAAACCATATCATGATAGACTACTTAATTGTGTGTCCCGACTGTGCGGAGATCATGATATTCAAGTCTATTTTCATGACGAGACTACATTAACTTGTGCGTCCCGAAATGGCGGATGTCATGATAGACTTTTGATATTTAATACTCACTCGCTAAGAGGGAGTGTTAAGATATAGCTTCATTCATATTATTATTATTATATATATATAATACAATGTTAATAATGAAGTGTTGTGATTATATTATTACTATCATATTATCATTATTATATTATAAATATAATAATGATAATATCATAGTAATATATATTAATAAAGTTACATTGATATTGATCGAACTATGTTCGATAAGCATACAAACTGCTAGCATCGACTATTAAGTCGAATGCATAAATAAGTGATACAATGTTCGGTTGTTAATACAACCGACTAGCACTAATACTATTTGTTGTTTGTATTAGTGCTAGCGACTGTTGTTAACAATCGCTAGTACTAATACTAATAGTGACTTTTGGGTCATGGCTATTCATTTATGAAAGGATGTGTTGATTGTCATCTTAACCGATCACCAACATATATGTATGTGTTGTGATCGTAGGTTAGGACAATCAATAAAAAGTGTTCATTGTTTCCTATACCTGCGGTCAAAGCACAACATATATTCAGAACAATTTATATATAAGCGCCATAATATATATACATATCAGAATAGTAAATATCAGTAGTATAATAAATTCCTGAAGATCTGATTTCCTAACAAACCTCTTCCTATGGTTTTTTCTTCCATTCTCTTTCTGCTTTAACCCAGTATTCTCTTTTGAAGTCCATATTTACATTTGTAAAAATATGTTCTAAGGACTTAGGTGTCTTACTTTGCTTTCTCAAACATCGTGTATGTCATTTAGGGTTTTTTTCTTCCTTTATAGAACTCCTTATTTTTACCTTAGTTGTTTCCTCGGTTGATTGTTCATCAATTTTATCCTTTGCATGTTCTTTCTCTTCAATTCCTCTATTTGAGGACACTCTTGATTTAATTTAGGTAGCTCCTTGTTTTGTTGTTACCTAGTGCTCTCTTCTTCCTTATCCCTTATCTCTTTCAAATTGGACTTGGAGGGTTTATCCTTCAAGGGTTTCTTCTTAGAGGATACTTGTTCTTTCTTTTTAACCTTTTTTACTAGAGGAAGAAGAGAGAATAGACTCATTGTGTTTCCTTAATTGTAACTTGAGTGGAGACATTTCTTATTCTAGGGAGGACTCATACCCCTATTTCCCTAAAGATCTAGACATTTTTGTAGTGGTTGTGGTTGGTTTTTGTTTAGGGAATTTTGATCTCCCCGTTATCTCCTCTAAATCCATGTATTCATGTGCAATATCTTCTATAGTGGGGGATGTTGGAAGGTTTAACCCTCCATCTTCTAATTTATCATTACATTGTGCATTCCCCTCATTAATTAACTCCTCATTTCGTACATTTTGTAGGAGTCTATTAGACAAATTATCCCACTCTACAAATTCACGCTAGGAAACATTTGGATATTGGATAGAAAGGATCCATTTTACCAACAACACAAACAAACAATCATGAGAAAGAGAAGTTTGTGTACCCATTTTCCTATGTTATGTAGCCATTCTAGTTAACATTTAGTGGAGATAATTTGAAACATTAACTAGCCTATTATGACCTAGATGAATCATTAATTTGAGATGATATGTATACAATAGAGAGTGGTGGTTGTTGCATGTTAAATACCTAATTATGTGACCCCCAACTCTAGACAGGTGACAAAGATAAATATTTCATACTCTAGCTTGTAGACTCAAACTCCTCACCTGGCCATGCAAATTCTCTTCTTGCAGATTCTATATTTGGTGATGTTGGGTACTCCTTTGTTCTAGGAAGGCCAAAAAATTATGATATTGTGGTCTCAGATGCATCAATTCAAAGCCCCTTGATAATTTCTTCATTATTAACAAAAGTTGCTACAAATTACTCAGTCATTCAGGGCTGAATTCAATCAACTCAAGGAAGTAGTGAATCCATCCACCCCATTCAAACAATGAAAGACTACTTGCATCTTGAAGCACCAGTGTATGATCTGTGGGTTCCTTATGAATAGGATTGCTACCTATGGCTTCTTATGGTTTTCATTCTAAAAAAATATTGAACAATCCTTTATTCCTTGTGATTTCCAAAAAGAAACCACAACTACTCTATGTATATATCTTACACTATACCCTTTTAAAAATAAAACTCACCTAATGTGCAATTGAACTTATGTTGTTTTTATCAAACTCTCGGTGAAAGACAAAGTGTCATGAAAATGACTAATTTCATTCTTTTAATTCACACATAATTGAACTAAAATCTGTTCACATACAAATTAATTCTATGCCAAAATAATTTTTATAGCTTATTGATTGGGAGTGTACACGACATCAACTCAAATCTTCAATACATTGCGATATGATGACACGTATGCTTGGAAATTACAACTTGCTTAGTCATAGAAAGGACAGATAGGTACTTTTGTACAATTGACATGGCTTGACACACAAGACACCCCTTGACTTAAATACTCATTTATCCTCAAATGATGGAAATTGGTTGATTTAAGACATAATAATATATGATATATATAATACTTATAATTTTGTGTGACAATACTAATCAATCAGAATAAAGCGATATTAAAAGATATGACGAGTATAGTGTACCTACCTTATAGTTGTACAATATTGGGTTTGCTTCAATGGAAATGATTTTCAAAAGAGAGTGATGCGATTGAAATGAAAAATGTCAAATCAATTTGAAGCAACATAAGAATTTTGAAAAATGGTGCTAAATGTCTAGCTACATGCAATGATGTTGCATGTTGAAAGGTGTAGAACATAGTTCATGATTCACGTCCCATGAGTCAATATGAATTAGGTCCCAAAACTACATTGTTGTGTGCTCATGTAGCTTTATTGAAAACAAGAAATGGAAAATTAAAAAGTTGTGGTGGTAATTGTGTAGTGTGTGAATGTGGATGAACAAGAATGGATGATGGATTAGTTTGAGATGATGATGGGTGTGAAGGAGATGGATCAGTATCTTTAGTGGATTCATTTGTGGGTTGTGAAGTGGGTGTTGAAAATTGTGCCTAAAACTATTCAAGAAACTTGTGCTTATTATGTGTCTTCTTATATAAATTAAGATGATTACCATTGACCATGAGAGAAAATTGAACAGGATCTATTATTGTTAACTTGACTACTCAATTGGAATAGACCTTCTCAACTTGATAGGGTCCAAAACACCTAGACTACAATTTTCTTTTATAGTCCTAATACTGAGAATCATAGAGAAAAGCCCAATGCTTATGAAATTCTTTTGATTTGATATATTTGTCATGTCATTTGGTCCTTTGTTGTTGCACCAATTGTTAGGATTAGCAAACAAAAATCTAACAGTTACATGCAAATATATTCAATAATGGAAAGGAATAAATCACACATAAGTAGAACAAGAAGACACAAAGATTTAACGTAGTTCACCCAATCTTGGGCTACATCCAAATAGAGAGTCCAATCTTATTATCCAATTATTTCAACCTATTACAATCTGCAATCACTTGCAACTCAATACCGCTACAAGAAGCTATGAAATTCTCATATATTGAGAAAACCCTAACCCTAAGCCATTATAACAAGACTTATGTCGGTTAACAAGTTAACCCTAAAAAAACTTGACGAGACAACCTAGGGAAAAGCTTGACGATTCAACCTAGGGAAATGTTTGGTGTATCAACTAAAAAATGCTTGATGAGTTAACCCCGAACCCCATGATAAATGAAAAGTGTACAGTATTTGTCTAATCATTCACTAGAAACCAACACCAATTTTGTCCATCGAACTGCTTCCATCCGCATTTCATCAAGTGCATTGAGATGTTGGAGTCATTCTTTTTATGCTTGTGTGAGATCCATTTCTAGTTCTAGTGCAGTATGGTGTGTCTTGTATTCAAATTCAATAGGTGAAAAATCATTTTTACCATAAACTAGTTCATAGGGCATAAAACCTATCATTGTCTTCCATGTTGTCCTATAAGCCCATACTACTTTAGGCAATCTTGCAACCAAATCTCACCTATGAATTTGTATTGTCTTTGTAAGAATATTTTGCAGCTCTTTGTTAATGACCTCTACTTGACTATTAGATTGCGGGTGATAAGGTGTAGACTTGTTATGCCTAATCTAGAGCTCACATACTAGTTGTGCTATCAAATCAGATGTAAATTACGACCCTTGATCTGTAACAATATCTTTTAGAACATCATACCTCGTAAATATTTCTTCATATAAGAATTCAACAACTTTGTAATCCCTGGCATTTGTCAAATCTTTTACTTCAATCCACTTAATAAGATAATAAATACAAATCAATATATAAGACTTCTCATTTGATACGGGTTCAACAGGCCCAATGAAATCAAGGCCCCATTTATCAAATGGTGCGACCATGAGTTGTAGTTCCAGGAGCATTTCATCACATTTAGTTGGTCAACCCATTCTTTGGCACCTATCACATCTTCCTGTGTATTGAATGGAATTCTTGTGGAGACTCGACTAGTAATAACCTATGTCAAGAATTTTAAGTGTTGTCCATTTGGCTGCAAAGCGCCTCCACAAGGTTCATCATGACAAGCTTTAATAATGTCATAGGTTTCATGTTCACTCAAACATTTGAGCATTACATGATCAATCCCACCATAAGACAAATAGCCTTTAATACATGAATAAGAAAATGTGCGTTGAACCAAAAACATTTCAGCTCTCTAGGAGAGAAATGTGGAGTGCAACCTATGACTAGATAATTCGCTATATCAACATACCAAGGGTCAAAAGTTGTTAGAGAAAATGGATGTTCATCAGAGAATGAATTATTTATCAATGATTTAGGTGAAGCACTTGGCAATCTTGAAATATATTCAGCCACTACAATAGCTTTTCTCAGTTTATCCACAATGGTGATATCAAACTCATGTAGCAACACAAGCCACCTTACTAGGCACCCACTAGAAACTACTTTATTCATTAGATACTTAATAGCTACATGATCAGTATGAACAAATATATGATAGCCAAATATGTAGTGTCCCTTTGAGCCTGAACTAGCTCAATACTCATATTCAACGTCTTTCCTTGGTTGACTTTAATTGGGATTGAAGCTTCCATAATAGAAGAAGTGTCTAAACCAGTTACATTCAAGCTATAGTTTGCAGGTAATAGGTCATATATTATTGTTGATGTGGAGGCATCTTCATAAGAAAGTAGCTTATGCAATGGGTATGTGAGACAATTGAGGAACTCCTCCTTTGGATCTAACCCATAAGAATTTTGAATGATATGCTCTAAGACATCATTTTCATCTTGGAAATCAATCATAGGGCTCCGATCAATCATCCTTAATGTTTGCAAAGAATATTGTTCCTCATTCTCTAAGGTGGGCTAGATGTACTATTCTTCTTCAACATGTGGTTGCGCTGGTGGATTGAGAAGTCAATTTTTTGGTTGTATTTCCATTTGCAATTGTCATGTTACCAAATCGACAACCAATAAACGCATCAATTGTACCTAACCAGGGGTGTCCAAGGATGAGTGGTTACCCACCCAAGGTGGCTTTAGGTTGGAGCACAATAAAATCTTCATGGTACTCCCATGGGTCCACTATGATGACTAAATCTTCTATGACTCCTTCAAGGTTAGTGGATCAATCAACTACAACATAGTAGGGGTAGGTCTAATGTTGGCCAATTGAAGGATATTCATTGTCTCTTTTGTCATAACATTAATAGCTACGCCTAGGTCAATGAGAGTATTTTCAATAAGAGTTTCATTTATGTGAATAGTCATAATAGGGCTTCCAAGATTAGTATACTTAGAGACAAATAGTGTTCCTAACATAATATTAGCCAATTGTCCTATCATATGAAGAATGTGTGGATCTCACCCTTTTCTACCCAATTTCTTAAGACACAACTCTCTAATAGCCTTCGTATAGATAGGGACATCTTTGTTTTCTTGAATAAGTGGAAGTTTGATGGAAATATCCTAGAGCTCCGTAAATCAAATGTTGGCTCAGGGTGAAACTTCTTAGTAGCTAGTCTTGCTGGAAGAGGAGGATAATTGGTCAAAGGTTCTTATTTAGTAACAAGTTGAGATGGTTCTAGGTTAGTGGCATCATTAAATGGCTTCTCATCAGTTACTTCATTTATTTGTGGAACTTTTGAACAAGCAAGAGTCCATCTTGATCGAGGTGAACACCACCAATTTCAACTATGTAAGTTGGATATTGAGTGGTGCCATTAGCATAAGCTTGTTGAACAACCTTATTGTTAGGATTGGATACAGGTTGAGTAGGCAATTATGGAGATCATGGCTACAGATCAGCTGAGTTCAGATTTGATATTATAGCTTTATGTTGCATAGTAGGATTAGGCATTAAAGGTGGTTGGTTAAAGTTTTGTTGTTGTTGCGAGTGTTGTGGAGGAGCTTGGGACCATTGTTGATTACCTCTCTGTGGTTGAGAACACAAATTTTCAGCTCTCCGCCATTGATTATAATTCGATGTTTAGCAAGGAGATGAATGAGACCATCCCCCTTTCTGTTGTCCCTATTTGGTATCCACATTACCTTGCCATAGTTGACTTAAATTTCCCATGGTTGATTATTCCAACCAAAAGCATTTGGATTAAACCCAGATGATGTATTACCATAAGATAATTGGTCTAGAGGCATACCTTGCCATGGCTTATGTTGAGAAATATAAAATATTTGGCCGTTGCCATTTTCAACCACATGGAATTCAGGATTTGAAGGCCACCCTTCAATTATGGCAGCTAGCTTCTTGCATTCACAAGAGATCTTTTGCTGACAATGTGGGCAATATTCAGTTAGTGTGGCATCTTCCTGCTCCTTTTTGATATGCAGAGTGTCCAACTACATGACCATATGACTTATAATATCTTTATATTTGAAAGAAAATTGCTAAGCTCCATGCGGGAGACACCAGTTGAAGATCTAGATGTGGGCAATTGTCAGTTACCCCTGTTCTTTTTCAACTTAGACCTCAACTAGTTCTGACCTAATTTGCAAATATCTTCAAAGGTTGACAATGTTATATCACCTTCTCCCATCAAATTCAATGCATCAATACAATCATCATTAACTCCCTGCAAAAAGGCATTAGATTCAATTATGTAGATTTTTGAAATGGCTCCTATTGCATGTTCTCCCGCTCATGTTGTTGTGTCTGCTACCACTATTTGAGTGGCTACATCTCAAGCTACTTATGCAATTAATCGATGGGATTCACCTTTGGTGGGTTGGTCTTCATCTTCGACCCCTTTGACTATTGTCAATTTGGTTGAGATGTCGTCCGCCGCTAGGGTTTTTCCTGGCGATGGGGCGGCAGTTCCATCTGTTATGACACTTCTTGCTAATAGATCTTGTCTGGTTTCAAAGGTGGGTGGAGTTGCGAATGGAAAGGGTGTGGTTGCTTCCATTCTTTCTCCTACTGCTTGTGTTGTTAGGGATGGAACTTTTGTTCGACCTGCGGTTGTTGTTGCAAAACTTGGAAAGGATGCTTTCCCTAAGTGGGCTCTCGCCTTTGTGGCTAAGAGAGGTTTGGTGTCTTCTTCGTTGCAAGGTGTGCGTCAACATGTTAATAGAGGGTTTTTTCTTGTCACTTGTGCTATTTTAGTTAAGCTGAAAGTGAAGACGAAGGAGGAAATATATCATAATTTGTTTGTTTTCTCCACTCATGGGGTTATCTGTGGATTCAGAGGCTTTCGGCCTAGCCTCCCTAAGATGCATGCTTGGATTTATGATCAATGGGAGCCTCTTCTTTCTGGTATTGTTCATATTTACCCTATGGCTAAAGGTTTTTTATTGCAAATTTTGAGAATGCTGAGGATAGAAAGAAAATTTTGTGTGAACATTTTTTTAGTTGGAAGGACAAATTTTTGTTAATGGTAAAACCATGGCACTCTGACTTTAATCCTTCTTCTAAAATGTTTGATAAAATTATGATTTGGGTTTAGCTTCCTTATCTCCCTTTTCCTCTATGGATTGATTCTCTTTTAGAGCAAGTGTGAGATGCTCTTGGAGATTTTCTGATGGTGGAAGAGGAGCCGTTTTCTATTTTTCCCTCCACCTTTGCTCGTATCTTGGTCGATTTGGATGTTTCAAAAGGGTTTCCTGCTGAGATCTTAATTAAATCTTCTAAGGGTTGTTGGGTTCAATCTTTGGACTATGAAGGGATTCCCTTTAGGTGTCGAAGGTGTTTCAAAACTAGTCACACGGTTGATCATTGTGGATTAGAGAAAAAGATTTTGTCCAATTCATGGTGGAAAGGTGTTTTAGATTAGCATTATACGGTTCAGAAGAAATCTAAAAATCAGAGGATTTTCTCCCAAGTGGTTGCACATGATGGTGTGGTTTCTTCTCAGGCTATCCCAATTACAAATGGAGTGGTTAGTGGGGCTACTAGGAGTCTTTCCTAGGTGGTTGCAAAGGATTCTCTGGGTCTTGCAGTTTCTACTCAAGTTGATCTGGTTATGGGTGGTGGGGGTGTTGAGGCTTGTGAGTTGATTCTTGCTCTCCCAGATTGTGGGTGGGAATGTGGCTCGAGCTTCTACTCCTAGTGATTGTGCTATCAATTATGGTGATTCTACCTTTCTTGCAGGGCAGATTTCTGATCTTGCTCCAGAGGTGGGGGTTGTCCCCTCTACTGGCTCTCTTTCCCAAGTTGGTGGTTTGATGGCTTAGTAAGTTGAGGCAGCAAAAGTGGAAGAGGGATGTATTATTATCAAGGGTAAGAAAGCTAAGGCTTCCACGTCCTCTTTTGACATGACTCTTTGTTCCCACAACGGTAGTGGTAAAGGTTAATTTTTTTGGCTCTTGGTTGGGGGAGCTTGGGTTGAGGTTTCCTTTGGCCCTCTCATTGGTTTTTGGTTGTTGGATGGTTGTTTTCTTGCAGCTTTTATTTTGAGTTGTACGAGCTAGCTGGCTTGTCCCATGTTGTATGTTTCATTTGGTTTAGGTGGGCTTTATTGATATATCTTATGTAATCTTGTTGTAAAGGGTTTTAGGTCGCTTCAAAACCTATTTTTACCTTAATCAAAAACTCCCTACAAAAAGGCTAGTTTGAGAGATTCAAGGGAAAGCCGATTTTGTGGAGATTTCTTCAGAGTGAACAAAAACCTCTCTCTATTCATAATCTTCTAGTGGTTCTTCTTCCTTTTGAGTTATTCTAAAGATGTTTTCCTTCCTTGAGTCTCCTCCTCTGCAATAATCTTGATACTTCATAAAGAATTTTTGTTTCATCATTTCCCAACTACCGATGGCATTTTTGCCAAGGCCCATGAACCATCTTAAAGAAGCATCCTTCAAAGTGGTTGGAAAGAGCTTCAACCCGTGGGCATCTATTGTATAATCATAGCCTCAACAAAGCACATCAAATTCAAACAAGTATGTATCATGATTTTTGTTACTAGGCCATAGAAATTAGGCAAAATTGATTGAGGTATATTTTTTAAGGTAGCAACTCGTTTCTGGTCTGATATGAGAAACTCAAAGGTGAGAGTTTTGCAGGATTCTCAACTTCTTTATCAGCCATATTTTGTGTGATGATGGTGCTAGTTAGGTTCTTCTTCCTTAGGGTCCCCTTGGTTTGCCATCGTGTCTCATTATTTTGGCTCTAATAAATCTTGTGTTGACACATAGAGGAGAAACCTCCCTAGCACATCTCTTCTCCACTGCATGCCATGTATAACTATCTTCTTACACTTGTTAGTAGATGGTGTTTAACTAAATGTTATACTAACTAAAAATCTAATGCTAGAAAAAGAACAACTATGCTATACATAGAAACTAACAAAGAAGCAAACTACACTAGAAATTATATGCCTTAGCACCATCCCTAGCAACGACGCCAAAAATGACTTCTTTTCAATAAGGATGATTAGTAAGTGTAGACAACTCAATACACTATCCTAATGAAGCAACTAATTTTCAATTAACCTTTCCTCCTAAAGGAAACTCATTTAATTATTGACCAGGGACACGTTCTTAGATGGCACCTGCATTGTATGTGTAGCACAATCAATTTAGCATCTACTAAAACATAGAACTGAAATTGAAAGCAATAACATTAAAGTGTTCTATACTAATTCTAACTCATGCAATTTTGTCTGCGGGTAAGGCAGTATGGTTGCATGTGACCATAATCAATGTTTAATGAAATTTACTAAAAACAACTACTAACAAAAGACTACTACCAGAATCTTAACTACTTTACCCTACATTAACCATACAAGAAATTAATTTGAAATCATTACATTAACCATACATTGTATCAAGGTAAGCTAATTGACAGATGAACTATTCTAGTTAACAACTATAAGTGAAATATATTAATTAAAATGCAGCTAACTACTTCTACTCTATTGGAGAATTACATCACCTCAAGTGGCCCTTGCTTGAGGATCTGTAACCTCAGATTAACGCAATGCTCTTCTTTACCTAGAAATCACCATCCACCTTTTATTAACCATAAATGAAAGTACAGTAACAAGTTAACTATCATGCTAGCTGGAACACAATCTAGCACTATATTTTCTGTCAGCTAACTTTTGCTTAATAGACTTCTCTACTTCTTATAGGAGAGATCTCGAAGAAACTAACAACAAAAGCTTTAAAGCTTTTAGTCAATTTGTCATTCTTCAGAAGAAATTGATTTATTCAATAACAAAAAAATTTATTACAAATAAAACTAAAACATGGATTACTAAATGAGACATGATCATGCATCATGGAACACAATTGAATCATTGTAAGACTTTTTCCTTCAGTTGAGTAATCATTGCCAGTCGCTAAGTCTCAATCCATGCCATCGTAGAAATAACGGGTTCATTGATTACAACATTGACCATGTCTTCCGTTGTAGTAGTACTAATTAGTCCACCATCTTCAACTTCCTTGTTTTGTAGCTCCAAGTTAGCTCAAACAAGAGAGGATATACATAGAACATCAAAATATCTTAAAACATCACATTTAGTTAAGATCAATTATGATTTCACACAAAATTAGAACTATAATATATAACATTGTATCATATATATAATAACCATAAAAAACCATCATAATATACTTAAGTGCAGCCAAGTCTTAGAAAAGTCTACTAAAGTGTCATGAAATTGAACTTAAAACACCCCCAAAAAGGCACCAATCATAGAATCATCAGTTATCACATTGGATTTTATGCTTGTGTTCTTGAATTAGTGCACCTTCACATTGGCTTGTTCCTTTTCTTCCATAGGGAATATATCGGAGGATGAGAGCATTTCTCACTTGAGATGGTGATCATTTTGGTTTTATTGCTAGTATCTTGATGAGCACTAGAGCATGTTGGACTCATGTGGTTACATATATGGCTATGATGACATGCTTCATTGATTGCCCCTTATGCAATGTATACAAGTGGGAGGATTTTGGGATAAGTTGTTAAACACTTGCATATTGTTTATAATGTTTAACTTGTTATCATGTGTGATGCACATATGGAAACCTAGATAGAGGTGCATCACTAGGAGTTAACATTCTCAAGACCACTTCATGTGTTGTAACATTGGGAAATATTTTTAATGTGGGTGTCACGTTGGGAAAATGTATTAAATTTAATATTGGGGAAAAATGAATAAAGTGAAAACTTAGTACCCAATATTATCATAGTGTCTTTCCATCATATCCTAGTTATAATAACATTTAGTTATCTTCTCACAAATTTATTTTTTCTTCTATAAGATTTTAAACTTCTATAGCTTATTAGACATATTAGAGGTGTTTAAAAACTATTTATTTGATATATGATACATATATGGACCTCAAAATGACCCAAAACACATTTATAGTGCCTTGCAAGCCTCTATCTATTGCCAACAATAAATTATAGCATTTTCTCATGTACCAAATTCTACCTTTTGCATACATGATTCATGTTAATTTGCAATTAGAAAATAGGGTAGGTGAAACCAAAGTGGGTTTGCATACATGATTCATGTCAATTTACAATTAGAAAATAAGGTAGGTGAAACCAAAGTGGGATACTGCTCAAAAACTTTGTAATGTACTTGAAAGTTGCAATCTAATGCTCCATAAATAAAGATCATTTATTCATGAACTCAAACCTCTTTGGAGTTTTATTCTATTCTTGTTTTGGCTAGAAATTGTGATGAAATATTTCTTTGACACCATTAAAATGTCAACAAAGCTAGTGAGCTTCCGATTGCTTTCCACTTAAGTTTAAAGAGTATGTGGGCTCCCATTAAATGTAGGTCAGAAATCTATTTTTTAGTATTCATACTACGTTCCCTACTTCCTCAACAATGAAGAATAGTTTAGGTGGTTCACTATTTTTAAATAATAGTCATTCTCTTCTTCTACTTCTTTGTTTCTTTTGGCAAGGGGTAGGGAATTTGGCCTAGAAAGAGATCTCTAAGAATGATATAAAGAAATAATGGGAACTCTCCCTTAATATGTTGGGTTGATTAGTTTAATAAGGATCAATTGAAATTCAAAGAAGGATGAACAAAGGAAAGTGAAGGTGTCAAGGCCGAGGAGGCCATGATATTCTAAGGGGTATAGTTATAAGCGAGGGGCTTGGGGGAAATTTGGCTTAGAAAAAGATCTCTAAGAATGGTACAAACATATTTTGTGAGTTCTCCCTTATTATGTTGGGTTGAATAATTTAATAAGGATCACTTGAAATCCAAAGAAGGATGAACATGGGAAAGTGAAGGTGTCAAGGTCAAGGAAACCATGGTATTTTAAGGGGTGATAGTTATAGTCGAGCAGCAATCAGCCGATAGCTAGTCAAGTGAAGGGTTGGTAGGTAAGAGGGAAGTCAAGAGGATATTCATTCAAGAGCTTGGAATTGAAGATGAAACAGATTTTGACTTGAAATAACAATCATGCCTTCTCAAATATAACATCCAGATTACATGACTATTTTTTTTTTAAAGTCAATAATGCACATGCAGTTCATCAAACCATAATGGTATTTCAATATGGTTCCTTAATCAACTAAGATCAAAAGGAACTTTTGAGAATGATTGCAAGCCTAATATACAAGATCAAAATATTCTCATTACAAATATACAACCTATTAACATGAAGGAAATGCAAGCTTCACTAACCTAGGATTAAGAAATGAATACATGGATAAGTTAAGCCTTAATGCACATCCTCCAAAATTGTGACATCAATGCTGAATCAAGAATTTTATAAAGCTATATTTGATTTCCGTCCTCCAATATCAAGATGATGACATTTGGAAATGTGATTAACATTATCTTTGTCGCTAGCTCAAAATTTCTTAAATAAAAGAGTATCTAAAAGTCTAATGATGGGGAACTACTCTACTTAGTCCCTGTAGCATTCCATCACTATATCATCTACCATATCAAAAGGACCAACTCCAATCCTCCATCCACTCACAGTTGTAATATTACTGCCTCACATAGTCATCACAGAAGAAAGTGTCCACAACAAAAAAATTTCGACAACCTAAAAGATTATAAAGTTCCTTTCCAGAATTTCTCATTTGAGGTTCTAAAGAACCTCACTTGGCATGCACCTGCAAAAATATTTATCATCATGAGGGCATATTTGATACTGACATGATACGTTTATTGAGAGAAGAATGTGTATTTTCCAAAGGAAAAGAGACTTCCGTCTATATTAGATTTACACAACTAATTTTAGAAATAAACTTACTAGTGGAAAACTGCCTTAGAAAAACAGTATTATACTCTAGCAAAGCACAACTTCCTACATGATAAAAGCTAAAAATTAGCTTGTGTGGCATATGTCAATGAGATAAATCACAATATCTATGAAAATACTCTTGCAAGCTGAAAAAATAACTTGGAATTTTATATGATACATTAACATAAATAAATGGAATAACAGCCATACTTACCAACAAATATTTTGTTAAAATATTGTCACGCATCATCACTGTAGTTTTTTACATCAAAACAAGCTGCAAAAATGTTAACATTCCCTTCGTTTGCACTACTGGGCCGTCTAAGAATAGATGCCTGTAACATTGAAATTATGAAATCTTTCAATTTGAACCAAGAAATGGATAATTTGAAAATATTACAGCCATGTGCTATTAAGCATCCTCAAATGAACAAAAATCAGTTAAACTATAAATTATATAAGGATAATTTATTACCATGTGAGTTTAATGGTTTATATGAAAGGAAAATGGAGACTTCCATTGTTTTTCTTTTACTGAAATGATATGTAATTGAGAGGCAATTTGTCATCACACACCCTAATTATAAATAACATTAATATCTAGATGCATTCACATGCATTTAAAAAATCTGTCTCATTCACGAATGGCGTGTTTTCACAAAACTTCAACTCCACCAACCTCACGTAGAGCATGTGAAAACTCGACAAACTCTTGATAAAATCCATGACTGGCATGATTAGATATAAACACTGACAAGCTTTCTTCAGATCACCCTCTCTCTATTGGTGTACACAAAATTATCCTTCTGTTGTGTTAGCATTTTAATTTGTCACTTTCATGACAACACAATGGAATTGTGCATGATAAAACTATTCACATAATGAGAGGAAGCTACCTAAGTCCTAACTAAATCTAAAACTACTGGAATTTATATTAATGTACACCACACAAATTATCGATAGATATTTTGCATCAAATGTAAATATCTACCTTGACTATGTTTTAGCTGTGGATGTAACATCGGAGTTTTAACAGTCAAGGCTATTGTGAGATTTTCAGATTTTAGGACCAACAAATTAAACAAGCAAACACAAATTTATACCAGTTAAAGAAGAGACCTATATTTAGCTACAAACAAAGATTTGATCAGATAAGACCAACGGAGGCAATCTATTGGCTAAATCAGAGACCAATACATCAATATACTGTACAGTGCAATAGGGTGCCCTGATTGCAGTTCTCCCTTAACTGCCACTGTAATATGGTGCCCTTAGCAGTTCTCCCTTAACTACTTCTGCAATAGAGTGCCCTTAGCGTTTCTCTCTTAATCACAATGCAATAGGGTGCCCTTATAGCAACTTTGTTGTCCCAACTCAAGTAAGTCATACACAATTGATCATACAGTGCCTACAGTGGTGAGATATCTAAGGAACTATGATGGCCATTTTTATAAGCTTATATGCAAACTCAACAAGATTCAAATATGCCTCCCACTTGGGTTGTTAGTCCATAACATGCATGCAAAGTATACCTTTCAACAATTAATTTGCATGCATAGTTGGACCATCGAATTCAGGGACGTAGGCTGAACTAAAATTGAGCTATATACCCAATTCATGTTGCAATGACAACCAAAACAAATATGTAAACACAAGATTGTTATATGACATGATCCTACAAAGAACTCCATGCAAATGAATGACATCCTCCATGAAGAGAATGTTGGTGCTCTACATTCACTCTCCGACACTCAAGTCAATGAACAACAAAATCAGCCATGTCCTCTCTCATTCAAAATACAAATGCCAAAGGTTGCTATGCATCTTCTTCACACTAAGATCTGTTGCATTAGGTGAGCAATGCACCTCAAGCAACATGTGAAGATCACCATAAACTAGAATATATACAACCAAGATGTCACAAAATTCCACTAGACTCGAGAGTAATAACAAAAGCTTGCCCTCAAGAACCCTCTATGACTATCTCACTAGAAAATTCCTAACACCAAGGATCCTAAAGAAGTTTCTACCAAAGGAAACCTAATAAATCATACTCAAAGTCAATAAGGTGACCTTGTGTTGCCTTCTTCTCAAGGCAATTTGTGACAGCATACTTCTTCCCTTCGATTTACTACGCATGAAGTCATACTCGCATAAAAATTCCAATCAACTATGTTGGTGTGCATTCAAATTCAGCCACGTGCATATCCAATAAAGGTTATGGTCAATATGCGACCCACAACAATTACCCAAAACAAATGTCTTCATCATGCAATTACACAAACTAGTAACACAAGATCATGAGTGCAGCAGTCAAGCTCAGGGTTTTTGAGCTTATGTGGCTCATTAGCAATAACATATTCCTCTTGCACAAGGACAACCTATCCCCACAAACTACAATGATCATCAATGCACACAACAAAATGGATCATAGGATCTAGAATTGCAAGGATAGATGGACTCCTAAGAAACTCCTTGATAAAGTGAAAGATTCTCTTTGCACAACTTAAACCAAAAAACATCTTATGTGTCTACTGTAGAAAAGTGGTAGGATGCACCATTGTCAAGTATCCCATAATGAATCAATGGTAATAACCCACTTATCCCAAAATTCAATATACTTCAAAACTAGTAGTGAGTGAAGATCAATCCACAATAGCCTAAATATTTGATGACCCCATTAAGACACCCTCACAAAAATGATGTCTCAAATACTGAACCCTAGAGCAGAATATCTCACTCTTTGTCGAGTTGACCATACAATTGGTTCTCCCATAATCAATACAAAACCTAGTGCAAGTGATTTATGCTCTTCATCTATCCTTGAATATTTTGAAATATCCTCTCAAAAGAAGAGGAATGTCATTCATGAGATACATGAACATTGACGGAGCACTAGTGACCCAAAAGGAACTACAGTAAACTCATTGTATCCCGTCTTGAGAAAACTGTCAAATTTGGATTGTGAAGGTCCACCATGGAGAGCCATTACTACATTAATACTCCTCAAAATCCTTACAATAACCACATTTTGAAAATATCTTTAATATGTTTTTCTACAAGATCAAGATTGCCTCAAACAAACCATACTATGATGAGAAGTTGAGAACAAAAGGTCATTAAAAAGTTTGCCCTGATTTTGCACCAAAAACTTTGCCAAAAAGCAAACTTGCACCGATCAACTTTACGTGGTCATTTCACACTTGATACCACTTCAAATTCCTTGAACAACTCTACAATCTTAATTTTGTATGTACAAGAGGAGAATGACCTTTTGCAAGACTGCCTATTTTTCTACAAGAAAAACGCTGACAATCTTTTTCCACTTTGCCAAAATTGATGAATTACCATGTATTAGGATCCACATATAATAATTGAAATTCACAAGATAAAAATAATTTGGAAAATAAAAACAGAGATCACAAAACACAAGATGTTTGCAGGCCAAGATTCCCTAAGATCCAATTAGCTATAAAATAGAACAAACCGTTAAAGAAGGGAAACACTAGACAATAATACTTGTGGAAGAAATCACTCAACTCCATATCTTCAACAACGAGGAAATCATTCAACTCTTCATATGTCTTGCAATGATATTCACCTCTTATATTCAAACCTCTTCGTAATAACATAGTGAAGGGGTAAAGCAATAATCCCTAGAGGCTAAATAATTACAAGTTATTTGCATGACACTGTAATGTCCCCAACTAGGACTTTACTTAATTTACACTAAAATTCTCGACTAGGGTTTGGATTGTACTTGGAAATAGCAATTTGTAACGTTCCTTATTAGGAGGCTGCCAATTCCCAATGATTAAGATACATCACTATGCAATTGAATCAAATTGAATTAAGAAACAATAGATAATACATTTCACTGTTAACGTACTTAAGTCCCCAATTCCTTGTTTCTCTCCTAATCGTCAACTTTAAGAAGGATGGGGATTTACTTGTCCTTAGGGTGCTTGGACACCAATCTATAAGTAGGTTCCCTCAAGATTTCCAAAACACATATTCACACCCATCTTGAGACTTCTCCCTCAAGGTTTCCGTGATACATGTCCTTACCCCATCTTGGGAATCCCCTGCCTTGTGAGGTTTTACTCCACCTCTCCCTGACAAAACCAGCCTACCCTCTTAAATGGTATTAGTGAGTGATTAAGTTATGGGCTATGTATATATATTCATATCTCATGTATTACGATTATATATGTGTGTATATAACATAGTTCCTGGACTCTCCAAGACTCTTCAAGTCTTGGTGAGTTTTGAGTCGAGACACCCTGGCCGAGACCAATAGACTCATGACTCTCCAAAAACTAGGCAAAACTCCCCCAAAACCTAGTTTTGCCGAGTCCTGCCATGTTTTTGCTGCATCCTGCAGAATTTTTACTGCATCCAAAGTCGGATCAGCCTTGCTGAGTCTACACCGAGTCCAAGCCTAGGAACTATGGTATATAATACAACATAACTGATATACAATTCTGATTTCACTATTTTTTTTCTATTAAAGTAATTTGTGAAGCAGAGAACAAAACAATTACAAATCAGATCGTAGCAGTTTGTACCACTATCTATACCATAGTCCTATAACCCTATGAACCAGTTTGCCTTATATATAGATACAACATATGCTATGTCCATCGAATTATATACATAGCAGGATTTTCAAGTAGCCCAAATAGAAATAACAAAATAAGATCATATTTTCAACTGGAATTAACACTGCTCCCAAGGTCCGATTATGTTGTTGCTGCACTCTGCGTGGTCGCATTGAAAAGCACCAATAAGAGGCTCCACAGCAAGAGGAATGTTGGCTGCATCTTCCCAACTAGGACCACTCTTTTCCCTGGCTTCTTTGATCTTAGTGTTCTCCTTTATATCAATTCCTTTCTCTTTTGCGAACTGCTTCAGGGAATCCAATTCTGTCTGATTAAGCATGTCACTGTCGGTATCAAAGTAGTGTGTTGAATATATATCTTCCTTGTATATGATCATTGCCCCTTCTCGAACTAGAATCATAAACCTATCCTTCAGTATCTCCAATACTACAAAAAACTGGGACATGATATAAAAATGGGTGAGTTTAAAATTAAACTAAGACTTCTCTTGTTATTTTGAAAAATTCCTCATTCCTTTGTTTCCAAAGATACCATAAAACTTCAGCAAAGAGGACAAACCAAAATTTATGAAACTTAAGATCAAAAGACTCCACAAAACTAGCAATGATCTCATGCCAAGACAGACCAGGACTACTTTTCCACACAATAGGTTGCCCAAGAAAAAGAGACCACACCTTACTTGCAAATTTACAGTCAAAAAACAAATGCTCAAAGGTTTCAAGGCAGTTACAGACATAACGTATGATAGGTCCAATGCCAACAGAAAACAATACAAAGCCAATAGCAAGCTTTTTAAGCAAAAGAAGTCAGTGAAAACAAAGCTTTTGGGATCAAGATGAGAATGCGAAAAATAATCAAAGAAAAAGCGCCATCTAGAGTCCGGTTAGTCCAAGCCCCAACTTTGATTAATCCACCTGAAAATAGTAGTCATTTTTTATCATGTTATAAATCTGTTTAGTTGAGACATCAAAGAATAGAGTTCCATTCGACCATTTCATCTGCATCACAAAATTATCACTTTTATAAATCTTTCATGGAAACAATTTGTCGGTAGCCTTGGTGATCAGAGTGAATGTCTTTTTCTGAGAATGGGGTATACCAAATTTATTACTGATTTCCTCTCATGTCCCTAAACGGTTGTCAATCAAAATGTCTCTGATAAGAGATATCCCTTTAGCATTCCATAGTTTGGTAGAGCAACTATAATGTACCCTTTTGACCATGATAGTGGATGGATTTAGCCTATTACTGGATCCTTGTAGGTTAATACTGGTGATTAGAGGACCCTGTTGAGGGTTATGGCTCCATGTGTTGGGACTTACTATTTATTGTAAGTCAAGGGATGGTTCTGATGAGCTCAGATGAGTTAGAGGAGTTGAATGATGCTCTCAATTTTTATTTTTGACTTCCAATTCGGGTTCCAAGAATCTTGGAGGGAGTGTCTATTTTTAGTAAGTCACCCCATCAGGTTCATTCATCAACTTTCTTCATCAAGATCACTCATGCTATCAAATTTTTCTTTTTATGCTTCTTCAGTCATTTTCACAAGACGAGTGAAATATGATTATTATTTAATTAAATACGCTAAGGTTGTTATTTTTGTTGGTAATGTATATTGGTCACCTTAGTGTCATAGCTCGTTGGAACCATGTTGAAAAGCTTTAAATCTTGGGCATATGAAACAATGACCTTGTGTGTCAGAATATCATGATATTGATGAAAAAGTCTTTTTTGGAGCCAAAGGGAGTTAATAAATTATATTATTCAAATATGTGCCTAAGTATAAAGCAAAGGGCATTTAAGTGAGAAGTGTCTTCATGAAGCTAACTGTTGGAGTGATAAGGAAGATTTGTTTTATTATTATCAAAGCATTGGCTTGTTGCAAATGAAATCATTCTTAATAATCTTTTATTTGCAATTTGATGAGTTTGTGTACGTGAGGGTTTGAAGTTTTTGCTTCTCCAGGCCGAGAACGATCTTCTTGCTGGTGTAGGCATTCTGAACCAACATCTAAATTGGTGAACTATGCTAGATTATGTGCTGTGTTAGACATAACACAGTTGGGACGGCTTTAAAGGGCAGCAATCTTCTGTTTAGTGGCTGCAATCTTAATCCCTTGGAGCAGCGGTCTCATACATTGGTTGCGGTTATCATTCCATGAGCCCTGCGTTTACCATATTGGCTGCGATACTGGTTTGAAAGGCAGTGTGAGATCTCTACAAGGCTGCAAATATATTCTTATTGGCTGTGTCCATGTTTTTACTGGCTGCAATCTCTCCATGGCAGCAATTCAACATACAGTGGGCTGCAATTTTGTTTAGAGTCATCAATCAACCAAATCCAGGTTCCTTTGTTTGAATTAATAATTGTTGATGCATATATTTTGGCATTGTAAATACTTGCATCTTGGTTTTAGCAAATGAATGGAATATTTATACTTAGCTTGCAAGATAATGTGAATTTCATGTATAATCATATGTTTTGAATTGCAAAATCATTTAAATACAAACATAGCAAACCATTCACACCCAAAAATCAGAACTTGTACATTGCATGCAAAGTGCTTGACAAAATGTGAAACATCCAAAACTGAAACGAATCCAATGTTTGTCAAAGTTAGAACCTGCAGGGGTTCTTACAGTGGTATCAGAGCTTGCATGCTAAGTGTTTGACAAAATGCCAAACATTCAAATTTCAAAACAATAACTCTCATTGGTTTAGCAATCCAATGTTTTGTCAGAGTTAGAACCACAGGGGGTTCTTACAGCAACACTGTGTTAAAGAAAGAGGTTTATTGTTAAGGTAGATTCCCCACCATATGGAACAATCAACAACAGAGTAAGGAGACCCACCAACAACATACTTGGAAAAGAGCAACTTCCTCACCTCAGACCATGCTCTCCATATTGAGGCAAACACATTGGATCCAAAAGATTTTACATCAAAATCACCAAAAACAATATCATAAAATGGGATATCTTTCCACTGTTTACCCTTCTCAATGATACATCTATTGATAATGTTTCTCACCAATACTTTCCAAGGCTCCTTACCTTGCATAGTACTGAAGATCCACTTGGAGGCCAGAGCAATCCCATGTGCTCTTAAGTCCCTAAGGCCCAAGCCACCCAAACTTTTGGGCCTGCAGCACCAGTCCCAATTAGCACACTGTCTTCTCTTATTGCCCATACCATATGACCATAGGAGTTCCCTCAAAACTTTGTCCAATTTATTGATTTGGTAATTGAAAAAAAGCCAAGAACATGAGTAATAAATAGCATGAGAAGCCAGTATTTTTTGCACTACCTGCACTCTGCCTGCCAAGGAGAGCATGTGAATCTGCCATTTGATATGTTTCTTTTCAATCTTAGAGTATATCCACATCCACATGTCTTTAGTTGAGGGTTCAATTGCAAATGGTATTCCCAAATATCTAACAATGATATTGGGGCCAGCCCACAACCAACCTCTATGAGAGATCCACTGGAGAGCATTCTCAGTCCATCCCAAAACAATAGATTTATGAGGTGCAATCTTTTCCCTTGCGGCCAAGCAAAAGAACTACAATCTATCCATGAAATTAACAAAATTCTCCTCTAAAACTTCTGTTGACACCTAAATTTGCAGGCTCAAATTTAACAGGGAACTATTCTTTATGGTTAAAATACTTGATTATTTAGTAGTGTTTTTAAAGAAACTTTACTCATATTTTTTCGAAATAAAATATGTTTACCCTTGTCAAATAAATGAAATCTATCATTAGGGTAAAATTTATATTTTCAAAAAGGGAAATGTATATTTATAATTGTTTAGAGTAAATTCTAATATTGGAAGATTTCAAAATGCATACTCGAATAATTAAATATTCCCTATTTGAAAACAATAAAAATACTTTTACAAAAGGATGGGGAGAGGGAGTTGAACACTCAACCTCTTGACCCTACCCTCTTTTCTATCCTAACTACCCATCCTACCCTAGCCAATTGTTCTATTGTATTCCTTGAGAGTATGGGTTAAGGAGAAAAGATAAACTTAGAATGTTTCTACCCTATAGTAATTTTGGAAATCAATCATTTGGGTGAATAAATATAATTGAACCTCTTTTTTCTCTTATTAACTTTGAAATGTATATTTTTCACCTTATGTCCATATTGTACATACTTACTATGGTGATCTATGTCCTTTCTTTTAGGTTTGTTGAAAGAAGCATATTCTTTTTAACTATGCATTTAATTTATGAAGATACACAATTAATTAGGGTTTTATTTTAAAATGTAAAATTCTTAAGATACCCTAATTATATCTTGATTAATACATTAATGTACTTTTCAATCTTGCTTCATTAGTGTATTTTTTCAATATTGTTACTCTACATTAATGTTTGAAAATATTATAGGGGCTGCTTATTTTTTAAGTTATAAAATATTTTCAAGAGAATAAGTGTTTATGTTCTGAGAATATTTCACTAAAAATATTTATTTTTTAAAAAGGGATTATTTTAGGGAAAATGTAAAGTTTTTTTTTTATTATTCTCCAAATGACCTTAGTTATGAACGAAATTTGATTGGTCAGGTTACTTAATTATTTCGTTTATGTGTAGGAGCTTTGAACCAAACAATATTTCAAATTTGATAAGGCAACATACTTTGTGGGATAAAAGGGAGGAGAAATATTTTAAAAATATAAACCTTAATGGAAAAATGATTATTTAAATTATTTAATAGTTGTATATTGTAATTTTAATGTTGCAGTTAGTGATTAGGTTTGTTTTGAAACGATGCCTCGGTTCGAAGCTTGTTTGCATCCATTCAAAAATATATCAATATGGATACCAGGACTGAGGATAGGGGACCATCTTTTTTACATTAGAAAAACTCTCTGTAGAAATTGGATTCACTACTGCAACGATGAACTCATATGTACCTATTTTCCGATATTGTGTTCTATTCTCTTGATTTTATAATTCAAATTTAGTTTGCAATCTGAGTTATAAGTAGAAAATTGTGTTTATCAATCTTTCTCCTGTTCAATTGGTCTCTGGAAATAGAGTTAAATTCGATTGAACTGACTGTAAAATCAGAATTGAATTATATTTCATGTGGAAGCCTTTGGAATGATGGTCTTGTTTTATGTTTAAACAAGTTTTCCTAAAACCGTCTCTGAATTGTACATAGGATTGAAAACAACCCTGACTCTATAGCCCAAATATTGATTAGGCACTGATCTCATTATCTACTGGAAACTGTTATTTCGAGTTATATCTTAGAGTTTACTAATATTACATTCATTTCTTCTATCATTATACTTTTATTTCAAATATATTTTGTTGATTATATTTTGATGTAGGTTTATACAATATAAATAATTGATCTTTTAAGCAATTTTTATAATTTAGAATAGTTTGAAGTATTTTTAAAATTTTAGATTTGGGTCTACCAGCCTTGGTTTACTAACCTAAATTGCAGGGATTCAGACCACAATCGTGGTTGAATTCGTTAGTTGGTGAAAACAACTGGATATCAGATCCAACATTTTTGAGCACCAACAATTTCCAGGAATAATGTTGTGTCATCAGCAAACTGTGCATTTATCAGCTCATCATCATTAGGAGGGTGATACCTCTAACAGGAGGACCAATTTCAGAGGCTCTAAGAATATAAAAAGAGCACCAGCAACAATTACAAACAAGGCCCGGGCAATAGAGAAGCCGACAATAGGGAAGCCTTGTCTTATAGACCTCTTAAAAGGGATGGGATTGGATAGTTTCCCATTCACCTCAATCACCGTGGAGGAATCTTTGAAAAGAATAGAGATCCATTTACAAAAATACGAAGGAAAACCAAAGGCCTTAAGCATTCCAATGACAAAGAGCCATTCCACCCTGTTATAACCTTTCTCAAAGTCAAGAAGAATCATAGATGCATTTTGTCCATCAGGCTTGGCCCAATTCATTGCTTCCCAACTGGTTATCAGATTCTCCAAAATATATCTTCCTTTAATAAACCCTGTCTAGGTTACTCTAATGATCCTATTCAATATGTTGGCAATTCTTCGGGCAAGCAAATTTGCAATAATCTTGTAAGAAAGATTCAAAAGGGTGATGGGCCTCCAATTTTTAACCCAAGTCCTATCCCCACTCTTAGGGAGAAGCTTAATAACACCCTTGTTGATGTTTTCCCCAAGGGACCCCCGTTCAAAGGCATCCTCATAAAGGGCCAAGAGTTCCAGACTAATCCAGTCCAGATTTTGTTTATAAAATTCAGCAAGTAACTCAACTAATCCTAGGGACTTCCCATTGGCCATAGATTTAATAGCATCTTCAATCTCCTCAACCTTGATATTACTTGACAGTGCACTAGCCTCTTCATCAGTGACTCTTCTGGGGATCAATTTCAAACACTTGTCAAGGGATTTTTGGTTATTGATCTCATGCTCAGAAGAAAAAAGTTCCTTATAAAAATTGTAGAAGGTTGTCATAATATCACCACTGTCTCTGATTAGACCATTCTCACTCTGAATTTCATCTATGAGTTCTCTTTTCTGCTTTGCTCTGATAAGATTGAAGAAATATTTGGTTCCTTTATCACCTTCTCTAAGACAATTCATTCTTGCTCTAAATTTTTGCCCCTAAATTGTGTAGTTCTGAATCTTTCATAGTTCCATTTTAGTATAATTCAAATCCTTTTCTAACTGCTTGTGAAATCCTTTTTTTTGGAGACTTTGTTCCACCTCATTAAGTCTAGTTTGTAGGAAGCATTCTTCTTTAGATCTATCCAAGGTTTTCTTCTTTCCAATAATTTGGATCATTTTTCTCCAAACTTCAATGAGGTGGTCCCACTACTCCCTTGGTTTGCATCCGGGATTGCAAAATTTGGATAGGCAAGTGGCCATCCTGATGGCATCAAGGGACTCTTCCTCTTTGAGAAGGGAAACATTAAGCTTAAAGACATTATTACTCTTGGATTGGGTGGATGGATTTCACTTATCCTCAAAAGAGATGCAAGGAGAAATAGGTGAATGGTCAAATATACTAGTTGGGTACACATTCACAGGAGGATGACCAACAGGTGGGGAAAAAGATAATGCAGATGCATCAACATAAACTCTATCAAGCCTGCAATATACTCTCTTCTTAACAACCTAGTTATTACATCAAGTAAACCAAATGTCATTAATATCATTCCTTCTTTCAATCGGATCAATCAGGTTAAACCTTCTTTTGAATTCGGCCCAAAGGTAATGTTCATTCCCTTTCCACGAGTGTTTAATTCCTCCAAATTTATACTCACAATTTTCAACCATGTTGAAGTCTCCAACAAAAATCCAATGTGCATTGGGAAGATTAGAGGACAACCAATCCCAAAGGATGGCCATGTCTCTATAATCATTGGAGGCATAAATGTTACACACCCCAATAATTTGATCATTTGATTTAAAAGACACCCATTGAGTTCTCTGGCATGGTGAAACTCCATTGTTTTCAATCTTATCTATCCATTGGGGCCCAATTAGAATGGCAACCCCACCTCTGCCTTTATCATGATTAGTGGAAAAACTGTTAGCTTGTTCCCACAAAAACTTCAAAGTATTATATGCATGATATCCCACTACTTTGATCTCCTGTAAGCAAATGATGTCCTTTTTAGGTAGAGAGTTACTCCATTTTCTAACAACATATTTTCTATTTGACATCTTAAGGCCTCTTACATTCCAACTATGTATGTTCATCATCATTACTTATTTTGGGAGGGTTTTTGGTTCTTATAAAGCCTGTTAAAACATTCAGGCATAACTGAGTTCTTGTGTTTGGAGCTAACTTCATCAGAATTGGACAATGATTGTCTTTCCATTGTTTTCAATTCTCCTAAAGATCCATAAGGGATAATTTGTTTATTGGTTGTCACCTCCGATGTGGTGTTCATGATGTCAAGTGAGGGACCGTTGTGTGCCAAGGGTGGCTGCTTAGTGCTCCTAGTCTTATCTGCTCTAGAATTTATACTTTCTAATGCTATCTGTTGAGCATTTTTCCTAGTGGGATGATCAACCTTTTTAGCATTATCAGAAAGACATTTGGATTGACAACCGGTCAAGGAGGGTGTAGTAGGATTCTCATTATTTGCAACAGAAATAACATCAAAATCTTCCTCGAAGAGAGGATTTGCCAATGTGATAAATTTGCCAACCATATTGTCATGTTCAGAATTATTATTCTTATTAACAACATCATCAATTATCTCAATATCAGCAGAGGGGTCTTTAATCTCTATTTTCTCAATTTCAAAATCTTTATTCAATTTAGGGTTTTCCCCATTCTTACTATTATTGGTCACATTAAAGGCTTTTTGTATATTTTTAAGGGATGGACATCATTCCCATCTCGTATGACCATTCAGTTTGTAGTGGAAACAAGCACCTAGGTTTCCAAGTAGGGACATTTCCGATGAAAACGACTCTTATTCAAATTCCAAAGAAATTCTTTCTAGAATATCAACTTCGGGCTCTAATGCAATTAAAATTCTTGCATTAAGATGTGACAAAGTAACCCGTGAGTCCTCCACCTGAAGAACGGAGCCCAGTGGCTTAAGAATTTGTGGTATAAATGGCCAGAATTCTAGTTGTAAAACCTTAATCTCAACCCAATTTGGGGAGGACCTGGCAACAACTTTTTCAAAATCCCCTTTTGGAAACTAGGGAAATGCCCTAAACAATGCCTGGCCAACCTTCCAAAAACCCTTTTTAAGAACCCGTTCTTGCATATTATGGGTTTTCAAGAAAACAACAAAGAGTCCTTTTTGAATCATTCTACTGAAACTAATAGTAATTCCAAGTTTCTTCCCCCATACATTAATAAACCAATCGTCAAGAAATTTCCTTGTAGGCAAAAATTTATTATCCATGTTGTCAGCAAATTTAAGTTGTCATTAGTAAAGATAGATGCAAACACCATTCCCACTAGTAGAGGTTCACCGGTAGATCACTTGTATTACTTTATAGGCACCGGTAGACTAAAAACAGGGTATATGCACTAGTAGACTAAATAGAGGAGATGCACCGGTAGACCGAACACAGTACATTGTACCGATCTTATATTGCATACAGGGATGGACAGGGTATAAGATTGATACCGGTCAACAGCATGTCTATCCGCACTAGTGAATGCGGAGCTGTTTAAGTTAAAACCAGAATATGCGGGGTGTCCACCATTTAGAATTGAAGTTAGCTTTTTAACAGGAGTTAGTTTTATTTCTACGCAGATGTCTTCAAGGTAAACTCAAGAGCTGAACACAAAGCTTTTTGTTGTTGCATGATTTATGGTCGAGTTTATAGCCTAGCGGTTCTATGAGTTAGGATTTCATTGAGATGAAATTTTGCATAAATACAGGTCATAGGACGCAAGAAAAGTGTTGTTGAATATACAGAGCAAGAGAGAGTTATCTTCTAAGAAGAGCTACAGTCACAGAGGTGAAAGGCAGAAAGGATCAACAGCTAGGCAGAACAGGAAGATCAACGGGTATGATCTAATCAGACAAAGAATGTCAATTAAGATCATTGCTTTTATTGTGTGAAAGCATATTCAAATCCCTCTATCAGGGTGAACCCTAATAGGTTCTTTGTATAAATCCTTTAACTGGGAAACATCTTTGTTGATGTTGAAAGTCCTTTAACAAGGCGGCTCCTAACAAAGTTAAGATCTTAACCGATCTTCTACCAAATCCCTTAACTGGGTAGCACTCTTGCAAGTGCTTTGTAAGCTCCTAACAAGGCATCTTTATTACTGCAGTAGTGAAGTTGTGAGCTCTGTCTCACCATGGTTTTTTCCTTCTAACCGAGGGTTTCCACGTATACATGATGTGTTGATTTGAGTATTTCTATTTCTGTTTGTGAATGATTGTTTACATTCTGTTTATCTTGCAAGAATCATTGTACAAGTGTGAAATTGCAATAGAAATAGTATTTACTGATTCACCCTCCCTCTCAGTAACCGGTTAGGAATAACAATTGGTATTAGAGCTTAGTTCTCTAAGATATAAAGCTTTACCGCTTTAGAAAAAGATCATGGAGGGTTACAGGTATTAGAAACAGCTTGAGGAAGCCAACGATATCATTGCCTCTCTGGAGAATAGGCTGAGAAGATCCCTTGCTAAAAGAAATAAGTTGGCTCTGCAGTTGAGTGAGAGCAATGAAACAATTGATGAACTCTCTCGGCAGAGTGGATCAGATCAAGCTAAGGAGGCAGTCTCTGAGCTCATGGAGAGGAGCCAAATCCTAATCGATCAAATCTCCAACCTAAAGAGGGAGTAGGAAGACAATGCCCTAAGGATGACTGAATTGATTGAGAAAAAGAGGAAAGCTGAAGATGAAAGAAAACAAAGAAGATAGCAATGTTTTTCAGCCGAGATTGTTTAGACCTAATGGCTTTTATCATATCTTCATTTGGGGAAAGAGACAAGGTCTTCAATTCAACAAGAGAAGTCTTACCTTTTTCTCCTCCACTAGGGTCTGCAACTTCGACGACGCTTCCATTTCCCATTCTATGTCCATCGGTTCAAGTTCCCACAAGTCTGACTGATTCCATATCTCGTTTTTTGGTGAATTTTCCATCAAAACACTTAGTCGATGGATACACTGGTGCGGAGTGCTCAACGGCGACCGTTTTGTAAGAAGGTTTATTAGGTCCTACACTCGGCAATTCATCTGAATAAATCTCAACATCCTTTCCAGAATTTACCAATTCCATCTATTCTAATGTCGGGTACAACATTAACTATTGCCATCCATTTAAGAATGTCAGGAGAAAATCAATTCGAGTCCTCGGCGGGCCAAGCCCTAGATGGCATGAATTCTTGATACGAAGTCTTGCACATGTGAACACACAACAGAAAACAAAGAATACACAAGAGAACAATATCAAAAATAAAAGCAACAAGCAACAAAAGGAACAAAGGGCTATGAAAAAGGATGCTAAACAAAAACCAAACGTCAGCAAGTACGGGGGAGATCCCCGAGGAGAAGACTTGTCTCTCCGCAGAGGCTCCCACTTGCAAAGCATTTTTCTTTGTTTAAAAATCTCAATTCAATTCTGATTTCACTATTATTAACAGCTATATATAATATATATATTAGACCATATAAGGGTTCCTTATTCAGATATAATATTATGTAAATAACTCATAGATAAGTTCAGCACATAGATTTTCTATAACATGATGCTTACCAGAAATACAGTATATTTTATTCCTTTTCATGAGCATAGATAATACGTATATCTTTCTCATGTCTCCATTCCTCCATTCCCTATTGATCAATATTAATCAAATGAAATAAATATATTTAAAACATGTTCTTTAAGCTACAGGTGAGTTAGGGAGGTAAAGTACCTAAGGGGCCATAAATAAGGAGAATACGTGGTTATGATCCAGGTTTTGCCTAAGACCCCATTAGGTACTCTTGGCCTTTACGCTAACCACCCAAGACTTGTCAATTACAATCATCTCCCTCATAAGATGAGATAAGTTAGGAAGGGAAAGCACCCAAGGAAATTCAGTTAAGGAGAATACGTGGATTACGTTCCAGATTCTACCTAGAATTCCTTGAGTCATCTTGGCCCTTACGCTAACCATCAAAGTTCTCACGATTGACACTATCTAAACGTGATAAATAACCATCTTAACTCTTGATTAAAATAAATATTGAAATCTAATATGCTATAATTATTAACTTTGCTAATATTGGGTTCTCTTTGTCTACAGAAGACAAGTAGGGACATTTCAGTGGTATCAGAGCATAATCTTGCCATCCTATGGGGAATAGTTTATGTTAACATATAAACGAAAAAAAGGCAAGAAAGCAATGGAAGAACAATTAAGAAACGATATAAGGGCGTTCATGGAACAAATGGCCCAAACCAACCAAACCCTCTTGGAGCAAAACCGCCTTCTCCTCCAAACTATCCAAAGTATGAACAATAACTCCAAGGCTAATGAGAGGGATGCAAATTCTAACCATTCAGAAAACAATAAAAAATCGCTATCCAATACCAAGGATCGATGAACTAATTGATGAATTACATGGAGCTAAGTACTTCTCAAAGATTGATTTGCATTCAGGTTACCATCAAATTCGAATGAGGGTAGAAGATGTACACAAAACAGCCTTTAGATGTCATTATGGTCATTTGAATTTTTAGTCATGCCATTTGGCCTCACTAATGCTCTTGCCACATTCCAGTCATGCATGAACCATCTCTTTAGAAGGCAGTTGAGACAGTTTTTACTTGTTTTCTTTGATGATATTCTCATTTATAGCAAAACATGGGAAGAACACCTTAAACATATTGAGGATATCCTCAATATCTTGGAATCCGAATCCTTGTTCGCTAAAGCATCTAAATGTGAGTTCGGATTAGAAGAAATACTCTATCTTGGCCACAAAATTAATGCAAAGGGAGTAAGCGTCGATGATGAGAAAATTAAAGCCATCAGGGATTGGCCAAGACCCAAGACCCTAACACAACTTAGAGGATTCGTGGAACTATGCAGCTACTATTGGCATTTTGTTAAGGGTTTCTTTAAAATAGCCGCCCCCTTAACCGATTTAAAAAAAAAGGGAGCTTTTGAATGGAGCAATGTACCACAGCAAGCCTTTGAAACACTTAAGGAGGCAATGAGCACATGTCCAGTTTTAGCCATTCCTGATTTCACAAAACCTTTTGAGCTACAATGTGATGCATCAGGTGAAGGGATCAGAGCAATCCTCATGCAGGGTAAGCACCCTATAGCATTTGAAAGTCGTAAGCTTAAGGAAGCCGAAAAATACTACTCTATCTACGATAAAGAAATGTTGGCAATAATGCATGCTCTAGCCAAATTCAGACAATATCTTGTATGTGGGAAATTCAATGTTAAGACCGATCATAATAGTTTAAGGTTTTTTATGAACCAAAAGGATCTTAATGACCGCCAACAGAAATGGGTAAGCAAAGTATAGGCTTACGATTTTGATATTGAATATGTTAAGGGAACCAATAATGTGGTAGCAGATGCCCTATCCCGACATAGTCATTTAAGCACCATAACAAGTATTGTTAAGAATTGGAAAAATGACATTATTTCGAAATATGCAAAGGATACTTAGGGAAATGGGATACTTGAAGGAAGCTTACCAAGTGATGATTATAGAGTAGTAGATGAACTCATTTTGTACAAAGGAAGAATATTTCTGGCTCCAAACTCCAATTTCAAGGAAAGGGTTATGAAGGAATATCATGACAACCCCCTTGCAGGTCACCCGGGATACTATAAGACCTACAAACAGATAAGAGAAAGTTACTCTTGGAAAGGTTTAAAAAAGGATGTACTGAAACATGTCCAAGAATGTATGACTTGCCAAAGAAATAAGACATAACAACATTTGCTAGCAGGGCTCTTACAGCCATTATCCATCCCTAATCAGAAATGGGAAAGCATTTCCATGGACTTCATCACTGGGTTACCTAAAGTACAAGGTAAGGATTGCATTTATGTAATAGTAGACCGCCTTACTAAATACGCACACTTCTTCGCCATAGCGATAGACAACAAAGCACCCCAAATAGCAGAAATCTTTTTTAAGGGAATTTTCAAACTTCATGGATTACCAAGAAATATAGTCAGTGATCGTGACAGTAGGTTCCTTAGTCAGTTTTGGCAAGAACTATTCCGTCTAGCAGGAACAGACTTAACACCCAGTACCAGTTATCATCTGCAAACAAATGGACAAATAGAAATCGTCAATAAATGGATAGAGGGTTATCTTCAAAATTATGTCATGGGACAGCCGAACACATGGATCAAGTGGTTGCATTTGGGAGAATATTGCTACAACACCACCCACCATATGTCTATTGGAATGAGCCCCTTTAAAGCATTATATGGGTAGGATGCACCCACTTTTGGGAGCCTAATTTCATCAGACAGTAAGGTACCAGGTGCAAAAGATTTCATACAACAAAACCTTGAACTTATGAAAACTCTTAAAGATAATTTGTTCCATGCACAAAATCAACAGAAAATCTACGCGGATCGGAAATGCATAGAGTGTACATGTGAGATAGGAGATATGGTCTTTTTGCGACTCCAACCTTATAGACAGACTTCTATCAAGAAGAACGGAGCAGAGAAACTAAAACCTAGATTCTATGGGCCATACAAAGTTATAAGAAGGATTGGAGAAGTTGCTTATGAGATAGAACTACCAGAAGATAGTAGAATCCACAATATTTTTCATGTCTCCAGACTCAAGAAAGTACTAAGGCAACAAATCAGTCCTTGCATAGAATTGCACCCTCTAGATGACAAAGGGAAACTCATCTTAAAACCTGAAGCTATTCTTGGCAAACGAGAAAGGAAATTAAGGAACAAAATCATTTCTGAATACTTAGTAAGATGGAAAAATTTGCCAAAAGAAGATGCTACGTGGGTGAGTAATGAGCTCACTTCCCATCCAAGCTTTAGGTTGCTTGAGGACAAGCAAATTTAGGAAGGGCGGATTTGTCATGAGCCGGATTTTTGCCCATAATTCTATTTTGTACATAAAATCATAATAATCTATTCCTCTATAAACTATGATTTACTTTTATGCACCAGGAATTTATAGATTTATAGATTCATTGTCAATTGTTAGTACCATTCAATAAATAATAAACAATTAATAAACAATAAACAATTAATAAATAATAATAAAATTAATCCCTATTCTACAAATCATATATTACAAATACTCTAAATGGTAACTATATTGATATTATTAATATTAATATCAAATAATAATATTGATAATATTAATACCAAATAATAATAATATAGATATTATTAATATTAATATCGAATAACAATAATATTGATATTATTAATATTAATATCAAATAATAATAATATTGATATTATTAATATTAATACTCTAAAAATTAAACATACATATATTAATAATCTGATAAATAATATTATTAATAATAAAACATTAATCTTCTTTTGATTGCAAAACGCGACCCGTCATGAACAGTCGCCTCAGCTCAAGCCTTTTTATGCGTGGATGGCAAAGGGAGGAAGGGGCATCGGACAAAGACAGGGAGTGAGAGAAGAAGGGAGTTCATGGAAGATCATCTTCCTTCTGCGCGGACGACCTTGCAGGTAGCAGCCACATTAGACAGTTTCCTGGTTAGGGAGATAAGATGTCAGGCACATACCAAACAGCTGGTTTCTTCCCCTTAAGCATTCAAACACAGTTAGTACCAAGGAGAGGTAAGTGTTACTTGTCGTACTAACTGAACATTAATCAAAGTTCTCATTTCCGAATAACACAGAATCAATATATATAATTCAAATTAAAAATCTTATATTTGAATTAAACATTATCTTGAGTAAATATTGTCGTCTGAATTAACATATTATCTTGGCATAAATAATATATATATATATATATATATATATATATACGAATATTAATCAAATGGAATAAATATATTTAAAACATGTTCCTTAAGCTACAGGTGAGTTAGGGAGGTAAAGTACCCAAGGGGCCATAAATAAGGAGAATACGTGGTTATGATCCAGGTTCTGCCTAAGACCCCATTAGGTACTCTTGGCCCTTACGCTAACCACCCAAGACTTGTCAACTACAATCATCTCCCTCGTAAGATGAGATAAGTTAGGAAAGGAAAGCACCCAAGGGAATTCAGTTAAGGAGAATACGTGGATTACGTTCCAGATTCTACCTAGAATTCCTTGAGTCATCTTGGCCCTTACGCTAACCATCAAAGTTCTCACGATTGACACTATCCAAACGTGATAAATAACCATCTTAACTCTTGATTAAAATAAAAATTGAAATCTAATATGCTATAATTATTAACTTTGCTAATATTGGGTTCTCTTTGTCTCCAGAAGACAAGTAGGGACATTTCATTCTTCCCCCTTTATATCTTTTGTGAGGAAGGGTCACACCTCTTCACCATGTCTGCCCTTTTTAATGTTCACACCCTTTCAGAATTACCACCCTTTGAAAGTGTCACAACCTCCATCATTGCTGCCCCTTTGGAAGTTACTTCTTTCATTAATCCTTCTTTGATCCCTTTTCTCCCTTTATGCAGATCAGAACTGTCTTATATCTCAAAGCAGAACTTACTGTGATTACCTTCCTTATGATGATCCCCTCTTCCATGCTGTTAAAGATCGTATATCAGAATTTTATTTTCCTTTTTATAATATATATTTATTCCAATAGAGGCACTCCACTTTACTTGCACTAATCGATTTTGGTGTATTTCAAATGCAGCCCAATACTGAATATAAATATCAACAATGAGACATGCTCTTTTAATATTAAACAATGCACAGTACCGATTCATAACTATCGGTGAGTAATTTATATTACACAGCACTTAATTTCCGTTACGGGCTCATATGGTATATGAAGTCCCGATTACTTTTAAACATCGCACATAATCTATTACGTGCTACTCACATAATATTATCATGTGCGCAGCACATAATTTTATTATGTGCGGTACATATCATGTATTCGATCAATGCTATCGTGTGGTTCAGTTTGTAATTCGATCTTTAAGCATTTGATCATAGGTTTTATATATATTTTGATGTTTATCGATCACTCATAAATATTAGTATTATGAGAAGAGATCAATTCTTATTCAGATAATAATATATGTATATGTATATATAAAATAATAATAAACATTATTATTATTATTATATATGTTGATATGTATATGTATATGTATAATTTGATATTTTCTCATAATATTAGTATAATATTATGATGTACATTTTATCTCGAAGCTACAAACATCAACACTCCCTCTTAGCTAGGGAAGATAAAATCCATCAAAATGTTAATCACAATAAAGCAATTAATTTTAAAAATATCATCTCACCGATGATATCATGCGTTATGGTCTAGACTCTAAACAAGAATATCAAGTCGCATGATATTCATCAAGTACTCAAAATAATGTAAAAGAGATATTACCTCAATGTAATATCAAAGTTTATAGAGATATCATCTCATGCTATCAGGAGTAATGGCCACAGAATATCAAGTCACATGATATTCACCAAGTACTCAAAAAATGTCCATAGGTAATGTGCACATGTATCCTCAATGATACTTACCACAGGAACATTCATGGTTTGTTCAAGGAACTTAATCCACCATGCAAGATATAATCTATCATGATCTGTCTTAGACATCATAAGATGCCCATCACAATAGAAAGCCATGGTCTGTTTAAGGAACTTAATCCACCATGCAAGATATCATCTATCATGATCTATTTCAGACATCATAAGATGTTTATCACAATAGAAGGTCAAGTTATTGTAAGATCATCACCTTCTAATAACTTTTACAAATAAAGTGGTAATCATTTGGAAGTCGTCACTTCCTCATGATTTACTCAGGGCCCATATAGTTATGAAATAACATTAGTACAATATTCAATTTTACAATCATATCAATTTTACCTCAAAAGTGTTCCATCTTTATCAGTGAACTCCCTCTCAATCACAAGATATCTTGAAGTTCTTTAGAATACAAATTTCTTTGAATGCAAGTTTGAATTATTGACTTCAGCGAAGGAAGCTTGATGTTTGAGTTTGTCAGGACATTTTACTGCAGTGTGACCATATTTGTCGCATCTATAACATTGTACCGTAGAGTAGTCTCTTTGTTTCTTGAACGACTGTTTACCATTTGAGTTCTTGCCCTTTTTCCTTTTCAAATTAGTAGTGAGAATCTGAATGTCTTCATTTGTGGATTCCACACCGATTCCTCTAGATAGTAGATTACACTCTTCTTGAATGTAGTCATCTTTTAGTCCATCGAATTTGGGGAGTTTGGAGCGAGCACTTATTCCTTGTCTAAAGTTTTCCCATGAGATAGGGAGTCCATTTAAAATTACCATAGTTAACTCTTTATTATCATATCTGTGACCAATTGTGGAGAGTTGGTTTCTTAATTTTGTTACCCTCATAAAGTATGAGGTGATGGTCTCTCCTTTATTCATTTTAATATTAGAGAGTTAATTTTTAAGAGTAAGAATCCTGCTAGTGTTCTTGATCTCATAAATGTTTTCCAAGGCTTTGAACATTTCATATGCAGAGTCTAACTTTGTGATAATCGGTAGTAGATGATCTTTTACTTCATCTACTAATAGTTCCATTGCTCTGGTATTGTCCTTCTCCCATTGGCTCTTCTCGTCATTCTCATTAAATTTAAGAGAATTTTCTGCGATTGTTTTTAACTCATTCTTTCTTCGTATTAGCATCTTTCGTAGTTTCAAAGATTCAAAATTTGAAGCACCTTCAAGTTTGTCTTCAAGTCTGATTCCATTCACCATTATGTAGGTACCGGATTTTTTAAAGGAATATATAAATTTAAAAAATCTGATCTTGATCTTTCTTCAATCTAATCAGGTCTTCCTTCAAGTGGTTAGGTTTTATAGAAGGAACCTTTCTCTGATACCATGTTAAAGATCGTATATCAGAATTTTATTTGCCTTTTTATAATATATATTTATTCAAATAGAGGCACTGGACTTTACTTGCACTAATCGATTTTGGTGTATTTCAAATGTGTAATATCCCACACTAGGATATTGCCTCAATTCTGATTTTGGTTGTCAATTTTGAATGTTTGACATTTTGTCAAACACTTTGTTGGCAACCTCTATCTTGCTGTCTTTTATTTTTAGATCGTATTTGCTTGCTTGGAATGGTTTCAAATGAAGTTTAAATGCTAGCAAATGATTATTAAGAAATCCAGGCAAAGAACTGAAATACAGATGCAATCCTTTTTGACCATTTGAATGCATACATATGATTTTTACATGTAAAATGTGCATCTACAGCCAATAGACATTTCTACAAACACTTGGCATGCATCCTTTCAATTCTTTCACCAAAGAAATGTTTACAAATATGTATGCAATTACAAATATCAAATGTGCACCTCTAATTTCATAGATATATGAAATTGCTGCTGCTGAAAGAACTAAATGCAGCCTAGACAAAGGACGAGCTGCTTGGAAGGTGATTGCAGCTCCCTTGAAATTGAACGCAGCCCAAGGAAAAAAGTACACAGCCCTTCAATAACACACGCTGCCACTTACATTCAATTCGCAGCCATACTAGACTAAGATCGCTGTTGTAACATATAAATTCATCACCATTTGAATTAAATTAGAGCCTCCATCTTGAAGCTCTTTCAGAAGATCAAATTCAGAAGTTATTTCACTTCCTCAAATGATTGCACAATTGAAGAATCCTTGCTCTCCTATGGCTGAAGACGAAACCCTGGTTTCTTCCTCTGATAAACTTCACCAATTTCAAAAAGCTTAAACAACATAATGAAAAAGAACTCATGTGAGTCTTTTATAACTTTTGTGGGATAACTCACACACTTTTCCAGCCAATGTGGGATAAATATATTTGTTTTCCTTTTAATAATTCATTTACTATTAGAATAATATTTATGTTTCTTATTAATGCTCACTATTGTATCTTATTGTATCTCTGTAAATATTAGAATGTTTCTAATATTTAGGTGTAGTCTAGAATAGAATGTTTTTATTCTATTCGACTCTCCTCTTTGTATATATAGATCATTTGATCTCTGATTAATCAGTCAAGTATTATGCCATTTACGTTTGTAACATTTACTCCAATACTTTAATTAATACCTTGGCTTAAGCTTCCATGAATTAATTGAATAAATGGCCCCTTCCAATGATGACTCAACCCTCAACTTAAGTGAAATTATAAAGTTCAATTATAATTTTACAATAAGCCATTTAATGATTTAATAAAGATTTGGCCGCTAAAATAATAATAACTCCCAAAATACTTATCCCTTAAATATGTCGTTTGAAATAGGAGTCACTTATTATTTCTCCATTTGACCAAATGCACTTTCCAAAAATAGAGAGGATCCTTCTCGAACAACATCAAGCTTACTATAAATAGTAGACGTGGCAAAAGTATAGCAAATGAAGTCCACATGACGCCAAACCAAAGCAACTGATTCCTGAAGTAGATGCCCACTGCAAGAGACCCTCTGTCCATCCCCATTATCCTACGAGAGTCACATGATAGGTTAATCCATCCATAGTCATGGTCACGCTAAAAAGGGGACATTACAAAATGCAGCCCAATACTGAACATAAATATCAACAATGAGACATGTCTCTAAATGAGACATGCTCTTTTAATATTCTAAACAATGCATAGTACCGATTCATAACTATCGGTGAGTAATTTATATTACACAACACTTAATTTCTATTACAGGCTCATACGATATATGAAGTGTCGATTACTATTAAACGTCGCACATAATCTATTACGTGCTACGCGCATAATATTATTATGTGCGCAACACATAATTTTATTATGTGCGCGGCACATATCATGTATTCGATCAATTCTATTGTGCAGTTCAATTTGTAATTCGATCTTTAAGCATTTGATCATCGGTTTTATATATATTTTGATGTTTATCGATTACTCATAAATATTAGTATTATGAGAAGAGATCAATTCTTATTCAGATAATAATATATGTATATGTATCAATATATATATATATAATAAGCATTATTATTATATATATCTTGATATGTATATGTGTATGTATAATTTGATCTTTTCTCATAATATTAATATAATATTATGATGTATAGTTTATCTGATCAAAGCTACAAACATCAACACATGCTTTCAACAAATGACTTTCCCTCCTATTTATATCTTCGTGATGGGAGATTCACAACCTTTCATTATTACAACGTTTCAAGAGAGCCACAATCCTTCATCCTTTATGCCCTTTGATAGAGTCACAACCTTTCATAACTATCCCTTTTGAAAGAGTCACAACCCTTCACCAATTCTCCCCATTCCAATCTTCTTCCATTACTCCTTCCTTAGTTCACGTTCTCCCTTCTTTTCTCCTTGTCCCCTTCCAAATGAAATTCTCTTCTCCCTTTTATATCTCATGTTTGAGGGAGTTGCATCTTTTCATTTCATGACTTTTGACCATTCATTAAACTTAATAACGTTTTATTTATATTATTATTTATTATTAAATCCTATTTCAAAAAGGGGACATTACAGACACGACATAAATAAAGGGATGTGTGTCATGTCACCATCTCCATTACCCAACAATATCATATGCCTCATTATATAACACTAGAGAATAAATATTGTTTAAAATATTCGGGGTATTAGCATAGGATTCCCTTGTGTGCAACTTAATGCAAGAAATTGAAGTTATGATTTTTAAGGTCAAGGGAACCATGGGTTATGCGTTAGAATAGCAATTCATATCAATTTTAGTTATCATTTTTGGATTCTTTTTATGTTAATATTATTTGGTTTGTAATTAGCACTCACTATTAAGCTTTCACTTTTGCAATATCCTGAATTGTTTTACATATTTATTCACTTCACATTTATAAATATTTGCCACATTTCCACATTGTATGGGAACATATGTTTGGCATGAGAAGTAGCTATATTGCCAGACTTATCCAGAGGTTCTCTCATTAATAAAAATCATGCAGACTTATCTATAGATACTCGTATACATCAAAAACACCCATAACCTAAAATATGAACAATTTTTCTTTTTATAGAACTATAATTTAATCAAATTTGTTTATTAATGTAAACAGTAGACCCTATAGAATCTATCATGTGGAGGAAAAAAATTTATCAAAAAATTGATGTAAATATTTTGGCAATGTAGCTTTCGTTTTCCTCAAGACCATCACAAAAAGCCGAATGGATCCTTTTAGTGCTAGCTTTTCAGTTTGAAAACATCCTTCGCATAGCTCCTTATTTCTTCATCCAAAAAACTCAAAAGGCTATGTAATAATTTTAATCTTCATGTGAGTGCTTGAATCTTAATTGCTCATACTGATGATAATGGTATCTATGACCATTATTATACCAAGACTATAAATGTGTAATAATCTAATAGTGATGTTCCCATAAAGAAAATAATAAATGTAAAATCAAAAGCTTCGAATGGTATTCATGCCTTAGGTCGATCCATAGAGCTCCCAAAGTACCCCACACCAAATGACAATGATGAATATGCCACAGCCAACTCTACTGCTTTTAGCTGCTCAAAATTATTTGCATCCTGTTACATAAAACTTCATTATTATACAAGCAAACAATGACAATAATATGTAAGAATATGCAATATTTCTCATGCCATAACATATCACTTACAACTGTTCTGTTAACAGCTTGCAACATCAGCACGCCAGCATCAATAGGTATAGACAAATGTCTGCTTTGACCAATAATAGTCTCTAGAACCTCCACGCAGGCAAATATTGGTCCAGACTGTGACCTACAATTCCACATATCTAAACTACATTATCAAACTGCAAACAGAACTTTTTAATCTTTCAAAACCAAAGTAACTTTTGGGTTTTTGGATCTGTAACTTATAACTGGTCTCTGATAAATTTAACCAAACACAAAGAAAGTGTCAATATGTTCTCACAGAAATAGGACGAGACAAGTACTAACACGAAAGGTAAGGAAACATTTTATTTTTCTTTTTGTCTTTTAGGTAAAACAGCATTATAATGGAAGAGCAAAATTTATATTTTCCAAAGTGGACATGGGAGCATTGTCATTTCGACAGTGGAAGTGTGTTTACAAGATATTCTGGAGGGCATCAAAACACTAAAAAGAGAGTAGTAACTGAACAGTACTTCATCTACAGCTGGAAAGCAAATGATTATGATGAACATTTTAAAATCCATACTTCTGGATTTTGATTGCGTGAGAATTTTGACTGGAAAATTCTCACAAAATCAAAATCCAGAACTATAGATCATATCAATATGGATTGTGGAAATCTGCTAACACTCATCGTTAAACCCCTTGCTATTTTTCTTTTTGGATAAGATAATGAATATTTTAGTAAAAAGATCAGTAGGTTTCTACAAAATGCTAACATCAATAATTGAAAACAGTGGAAGATGAGCAAAGCATACCTTGAAACATACACCGGACAACAAAATCAGGTGCACAAGAGAGCAAGAATAATGCTTACAAAGACTTTCAGAGTATAATGGCATTAAGATGGATCATATAAGAGATAATGACTTTGACTTGGAGATTGCCAAAAAGAGGCAGTACAACCAGTGATGACTTAAAACCAGTAACAGATAAGCAATAATATTATCCATCTGAGGTCTCATCCATGCTTTTTTTTGCATGGTTGTTTTCCAGCTTCAATCTCCATCTAATTCTAATTGTTTGGGGTTTTGGTTTGAACAGGCTTTTGGGAGAATGCTGAGGCAAATGATTGGACTCAACCTATGTTACATCCCTTCCTTGTGAGCTTTTAAAATAACTGCAATAACTATTTCATGTGAAGTGTGAAATTCATAACATATGATTATGATGATTAAAATTTCATGTGGAATATTGGGAAAGAATTATGTTGGATTTCATTACGAATGTTTAATGTATATTTTAATTTTGTTAATGAATTATTATTATAATGATGATGGTATCTAATCCTTCCTTGTCAGTGGATGTAGGAGAAGATCCATCCTGCAAGTGGGGGAAGAGTATCATCAACGTAAAGGATGTGAATACACAGGGAAGGTCAAGAATGTCATCCGAGCTGGAACCACAACTGTCTACCAGTCATCAGGTTCCTGGTTAGGGTTAGTCTTAGTCTCCTTGGTCATGGTGGGGTGGTAGTCGTTTCATTCCTAAGCTAATTTCTGAATTAATGATTCCTTTTTCATATGAATGTTTTGAGATCTCATACTATTGATTTAAATGGAACAACCTCCTAACTTCCTCATTATTTATACATATACAGATGTGAGTTATTACCATACCATCTTTATAGCTAAAGGAAATCATGACTTCATTTTTATTTGGCATCATACACACACACACACACACACAAGGAGAACACATCAATTGTGCATATTTTCTTACCCGAGGAGTTCTATAACAATTAACAAACTTTGCACTTCAAGAAAACACAATCTCTTCTTTAATAATTGCATAGAATATATGTATTATAGATATTGGAAGTAAGATGGAAACTTATTATAAAACGAATGAATTAATTATCTCTCAAGCAAATATTTTCGGTTTCAATTGAATCACCGTCACCAGCCTAAGTCTATGGGAAGTAGTTGCTGGAGAAATGTCCATCTCTTGGCCACGAGATCAAGATGGTGGGGGTTGACATTTGAAGGAAATAAGATTTAGAGACGCGAGGAAGCTCGGGGAAATTTTCAGTCTCTTTACACTAAAACCTGGAACAATTTGTATAGGAGAGGAGGAAAACCGAGGAACTATAGATGAAGGATTTGAAAAGGACAGGGGTTCTCGGCTTAGGAGGAAGGCAAGCTAATCGTGTCCGCCTCAATCAAATGCAAACTAGGCACGATTTCCTTCATGGACTTAGTTTCTATAATGAATACTAGCATCATGTATACTACGGAATTGATTCTATAGGATTTCGATTTATTGCTTGTCATGTAGACTTATCAAATGTCATGCATTCAACTGATTTAGTTGAGTGTTATAAGAACGATTATTCCTGTGATTTGATAAGATTCTATAAGAATTGAAATATCTGTGTGCTTGATAAGTTATGTAGATCTGTACATTAGGAAAGGATACATTTATCTGTGCTTTGATAGGGAATATATTGCCATGCATGCACACCCGGTATTAAGCCTTTATTGGATATACCCCACCTCCATCTCTTCTACTTGTGTGGAATGATCTTAGTGCCATGCGTTGGGACTGTCACTATCAGTTATTTCTATTGCATCCATTGCCAATCTATGATACTCAGAATGGTGAATGCTGCAATTCATCAATAACCAATTCACTGACAAGCATATTGAAATTGGATTTAGATTTTGTTTCATCAAATCTTGGATAGAATATAACCAGAGGATTAAAATCTTTTTCTGAGTTTTTCATGGAATCTAATCTTACTGTGAGGGGGGGGGCCTCGTAATCTATTTTGATATTATGGGGTTTAAGAACATACATGAGCTAGCATCCTCCTTGAGTCTACATTCTATGAATAGATCTAAACTCCATAAGAATTGGGTAAATCTATTGACTTGAACTTGATCACGACGGAGATTAGAGTTGTTTGAATCTTTTACATTTTGCAACCTTGGTGCATCTGAATGGGTTGGAGGGAATGAATTTGGGTTGGGATGTGTAGCCATCTATCAACTGGTGTTAGAAGGTGTCCATAAAAACAAGTTGTTCTTCAGGCAGGATTAAGAAGTCTACAGGACCTATCCCTTAATCTAAGTACATAGGAACAGGCTGATTAGGGACCGTCTAGTGGTTAAGGAATGTCAACATGCTCTTCCTGGTCAATAAGACATCGTAAATTGCCATTTTGGGTCAGCAAGACCTTACATTCAGAGAAGATCAAATGAAGAATGGAAACCCTTGTCTTGTATAACGATCTTTTATTAATGAGAATTCTGTGATTTTGTTTAAAATTTGTGAACGCTAATGAATCTGAGGTTTGGATATGCATCAATATATCAACTGAAATTTTTGTCTATCTGATAATAGACAATGGATATCTTCATGAATCTGGACTTCTAGTATGAATCCATGTACCTGGCGAATCTGCATAGCGACTTCAACCATCCTTAGGAATTGTGGTAGTCATACCTTGTAATCTTCTATTATCAAGACAATCTATATATAATGTCCCCATTCAACTCATTTAGGAAGAGCAGTCTGCAAGTGGGGTGTGCTGGCATCACCCACCTTTGCTTGTTTTTTTGTGCCCTGGTTGCAGGTTGCTGTGGTGAAGTTTCTCCTTGTTTTCCATGCTGCCTGTGTGGTTTACCTGTGGCTGTAGGGTGGTGTCATGGCATGTTTTCATTTTTGTTGAGTGTCTCTTTTTATTGTTGTTTGTTAACCTTTGCTTCTCCTCTTCAGTTGGGCCTAGGGTTTTTTTCGCTTGCTTGGGCTGCATGTGTGTGCTTTGATTTGTTGCAGATTATTGTCTTTATGGTCGTGGCTCACTCGAGTCGTGGGTCTAGTTGATTGATGGTCGTATCAGGAAACCATAATGAGAAGGAGAGGCTGGGAGATGACATTTATTCAAATGATGAAGGTGGTGTTAATAAAAGCAAGGAGTCAGTTAAGCCATCCTACAGTGTTGTTGCAGAATCGTGTTCGCCTGCTTTGCCAGAATCTGCTAGTTTTAATGGAACAATTCTCAGGAGGGAGTTGGGAACCAATGGAGGACAACCTGAGTCCGATGGACATCAACAAGGAGGCGGTGACAATGCAAAACGAGGAGATAAGGGGGAGGCTGCGAAGGTAAGGTGCTGCTGCCTGCTGTGGAGACTCATTCTTTCGCCTAACGATGACATGGTAAAGGCTATAAAATCCGAACAAACTAGATTAAAGAGCATTGCAATCTTTTTTGTTTGCATGGATATTAAATTTTTGCTTGCTAGGAAATACTTGGACGATTGGTTCAATAATGTTTGGGGCAAGAAATTGGGGATTGTGGTTAATTTCAGTAGAATGATACAGAAGGGATTGTTTGTTGTTTTTCTTAAGAACCATGCTATGCAGGAAAAGGTGCTGAAAAAAAGCCTTTGGAATGTTGGCAAAACCCTGTTTAGGGCTTTCCCGTGATCTCCTAATAGCAAATATGAACAATTCAATGCCTATTACTCCCCATACTGGATCAAATTGAGAGGCGTTCAGCCAGAGTTATGGTCTTTTATCCCTCACATGTTGAAACAACAAGGGTTGGTCCTCCAGGTTGAGGATTCCAGAATTACCCTACCCCATCTAATGCACGCATCCTTATTGCCCTTAATTCACTATTCCATCTACTAATGGCCCCTCTCTGCAGAACGATGAAATTAATAATGCCAAAAATGTTAATAAACCTAATGGAGGAAAAAATGGGAATGTTAACAGTAACCCTAAGATGAATATTAATAAGTCTACTGAAGGGACCCAAGATGGGCCCCCGAATAAATTTGTGACTCTTAGTAATCCCCTCTTCGAGGTGGAATTTGAAGTTCAACCTGCTAAAGAGTGCGGCGTCCAGGAGGTCCCCAACCCATTCAGTTCTCAACCACAATATATCCCTATTTCAAGAGAAAAAGTTAATGAAGATAATGCCCTAAAACAAAATACTCAACAACTTGCCTTAAAAACAATTAATGGTAATACCGAGAAGGGTTCAGACCTAGTCCAGTACTCCTTAGGATAGAATGAGGATTGTCTTGACTCCACACCCGAAAAAGATAAGGATTCAATGCTAAAAATGAAGTTCATAATATCACTAATGACCAAGAACAAGTAGAAGCGGGGTTCACTAAAGTAATTAACAAGAAAAAGAAAAGGAAAACTTATGAGAGGGGTATCAGTACTAAGAATAGTGAAAGGAGCAGCAAAATAAAGAACATTGAAATCCCAGATTGTTTTAATAGATTGTGTAGAAATTCAAACCCCCCAACATGTTAATTATGAATCTTCACATCCACAGTTGGAATATTAGAGGCCTTGATATGCCCGATAGAAAATACATTGTCAGAAACTGGTGTAATAAGTTGCAAGATAAGGACATTATTTGTCTTCAAGAAATCAAAGTTATAGGATACCATGCATTCAGTACTCTTTAAGTTTTTATGGGACAAGGCTATGTGTTTATATTCAGGCCATGAAAGGGGAAAAGGTGGTGTGGCGATTCTGATTGGTCCAGGATGGATTGATAGATTGATAGCTCATAACATTTCCCCTTGTCACATAGCCATTTGGGCAACATTTAACTATAATGACAAGACCTTGGGTATTTGTAACATTTATGCTTCAAATGACTACAGAGAAAGAGATAGTTAATGGGATTGGCTGGCAATTAATTTTCCTGAGGCTAATTGGATCTTCATTGGAGATTTTAATATGACTGAGAATACCCAAGATAAGGTGGGGGGATCAAGGCATGAATGGAAAGGCAATGAGCTCTTTTTTTGGTCTATACTCCAAAGAAGATATAATGTTAAGGATCCTCTGGACAAGAATAAAAAAGATTTTGATGGCATATGGTACACCTAGTGTAATAATCAAAGCAACAAGAACAAAATTTATTGCAGACTTGACAGGATCTACCTTAGCCCATTCACCTTTGATCTTTCTCATCAACTAGGCAAATCTCCCATTATGGTCTCTCTTGCCAGCATGTCGGATCATTCCCCTATCTCTACTTGTATTAATTACCTTGAGTCTACTTGTAACAAGAAAATCATTAGGAAGAGCCTTCTTAAATTGAATGTCTCCCTGTTGCAAGATGAGGACTCTTTGGAAGCCATTAAAACTGCCTCTTTTCTTTCCAAGTTCTATAGTGATAATCTTTCTATTAGATGTAAATGGGACCGTATGGTTGAGACTTGGAAATGCATATTTCAAATTATTGGGACCAAGGAAGCTAAGGATAGGAGACAGAAAGAAAAAAAAAATCAGAAAAACTTGACTGATGTGGAAAAGGCTCTTTAAGATAAAGGTAACAATATAGAGCTGGAGCAAGAGTCAATTGACACTAAAATGCAGTTGAGAAGAATACAAAACTACAAAATTCAAGGTCAAAAAACCATAGCTAAAGCTAATTGGCTCAAGGACCAAATATTTCTTTAATCTGATCAGGGCCAAACATAATAGAGAAGATATCAGTGGCATTCAAACTGATAATGGGCACACCACCAGTAATAAGGAGATTCCTGGCGCCTTTACCAACTTCTATAAACAACTCTTCATCTTAGAACAAGGGCCAAACAATAATGAAGTGATGAAGAAATGTATCAAACTTGTTCCTAAAAAGGTATCTAAAGAGCAAGCCAAGGCTCTTAGCCAGACTATTGACATAAAGGAGATTGAGGACACCATTGGAGCTTTAGCAAATGGGAAATCACCTGGAATGGATGGGCTTCCTACATAATTCTATAAAAAAAACAAGGATTGGATTTCATGTGAACTGTTGCGGTTATATGAGGAGGCCTTTGAATGTGGGTCCTTAGGGGAAAACATTATTAGAGGTATTATTAAATTGTTGCCTAAAGGTCGAGATAAGTCCTTGGTGAAGAACTAGAGACCTATTACTTTATTAACCTTATCCTACAAGATCATTGCTAAGCTCTTGGCCAGAAGAATAACATGTATGCTTAATGACATTGTTTCGGTTACTCAGACTGGATTTATTAAAGGAAGGTATAACTTGGAAAATTTAATCACCAGCTGGGAAGCTATGCACTGGGCTAAGGAAGATGGGCAAAATGTTGGCATGGTTCTGCTTGACTTTGAAAAAGCATGCGATAGAATAGAGTGGCAGTTTGTTAGTGGGATATTGAAAGCACTGGGGTTTCCTCTCTTTTGCAAATGGGTGAACATTTTGTTTAAAGACTCCTCTACTGTAATTGATGTCAATGGCGAGTTTTTAGAGCCTATCCCCCTTGGCAGATCTATTAGGCAGGGTTGCCCCCTTGCCCCTGCATTGTTTGTACTAGCCTCTGATGCTCTGTTCTATAGTCTCGAGGCCACTAAGTTGGGTCCTCTTGTCAGAGATATTGCTCTACCTAATAAAGATGAACTCATTCTGGAACAATTTGCAGATGATACCTCATTGTTTGTTGAACTCTTTGTACCCAATTTTGATAATGTTTTAAACAGACTTCAATTTTTCTGCTCTGTTTCAGGAGCGAAAAAATTGCCCCTAATAAGTCCACTATTATTGGCTAGTATGAATCCCCCCCTGTGTGGATTATACACAAGATTGGCAATGGGTTGTCCCCATAATATTGTGAGGTATCTATGGATACCATTTGCTAGTGATCACTCTATGAAGGAAATGTGGACCTGGATCTACAATAAAATTGAGAATAAACACTTGAAATGGAAAACCCATATGCTATCCATTGCTGGCAAAGCCCAAGGGGTCAAAAAAGAATTATCCTCTCATGCAGTCTATTATGCTTCTGCTTGGATGTTTGCCAACTATTAGTTTAATAAGTTGGAGAAAATCCTAAGAGAGTTCTTATGGTCTGATGGCATTGGTAATAGAAGAATACATTGTGTTAAATGGGATTGGTGTTGCTTTCCTAAAGAAATGGGTGGTCTTGGAATGAGAGACATTAAAAAGTAGGGCATTGCTTTGGCTTCTAAATGGATTATCAAAGCTTGAATGGTAATGAGCCTTGGAAAGTTTTGGTCAAAAACAATTTGGTGAGGTCCACTATAAAAAAAGGAAAACAGTGGAAGGATGTACCCTTAACTGACATTGTTTTTGGGGACTTTGAGGTTAAGGTATCTGGTCCAAGGTTTTCTTGACCTTATGGAAGGCGTGGTGTCAAATCAAACCCTTGCTCTGCTCGAGGAATGTTGTGGGTAGGAATCCCTCTTATACTGTTCTGGACATATCTATTTGGTGGGGGGTGTAATGTCCCCTTCCTCAAATAAGATTTAATAATAAATAATAATTAAATAATAAATTTTAATCAATAATAATATTAATAAAAGATAATAATAATAAGAAATAATAAAATTTAGTTATAATTGTGAATATGTGATTATAATAAAATAAATAATAAATACCATTATAATAAAAATATGAAATTGAATTATAATAATAAATAAATTGATAAATTTTGATATAATTAACTATATTATTAATACAATAATAAAAGAGTTTACTATATCAATCAATATAATTATATATTAATAATCAATAAATAATACTAAAATATAATAATTTGATACCAATAATAAAATGATGAATATAACTACAATAAATAAGCCAATTATATTATAAACATTTATAATAGACAAGTATATTAATATATAACATTAAAATATATTATAATACATATGAAATATATATATCGATATAGTATATGGTCGATTCTCTCCCCAATTAGGAATAATATAACCAGGACGACATATTGTAAGGTTTCATATTGCTTGGCTTGATTCCTACATTCTGATTTCTGGGCGCGTATGACAATCCTTGTTTCAGACGATCCATAAAACTGAAAGTATTCATGCTGTAATGGCGAAGGCATCTTGCTTGATGTTACGGGTGGAAACTACACTGTAGCGAATACATCTGATGTCGACAGGTCATCTCATTCTCTGCAATAGGGCACAGATATCTTTGTCACAAGGCATGCCAATTCACTAACGTAAGATTTTGAATCACACATTGTGGAACAGTGGAAATCTGAGACTGATGATGCTATTCACAAATGCATTGTGAATGACTTAGATAGGCCCGCATTCTCCAAAGATGTATAAAGTATATATGATCATAGTCTGGTATGTTTAATGGTTTGTGTGGCTACGTATGGAACTATTATGGACAACAACTTCAACACTAATTTAACTACGATATGTTGAACTCTTTAAACCAGTGCTTAATAAATCAAAGTAGCCTTGTTCCCAATAATTATGAAGGGGTACGATAAAAGAGTTGTGATTTTTCAAATGAAGAGGGGTGTCTCTTTATCGTATGGGAAGATATAAAATAAGAAACAACAATCAATGGGGGATCATCAGGGAAGATACGTAACATTCAATCAGACAAGAAAGACAGTTTTGTCTTATTTACTTATCCTCATTTATTACTCCCTGGCACGTAAGACATAACATAACAAACCAGATATCACAGTTGTGGTGAAAGCGATATCATTAATTGCATGTTCTCATTATTCTATTATAGCATAACAGTATCAAAGAGACAGCTATATAATCTCATACAATCTCCATTACTTAATCCAAGCATAAGTATCAGATAAAGCAAGAGTATGAAGTGTGAGTAATTGTACCGACTATTGGAGGTAGCCAGACAAGAGGTCATTACATTGCATCTAATTAAGGAATCATATCAGAAATCACAATCTAATCTCTATCAAAGAGGCATCGAAACATTACAAATCGGTAATTATAATCTTTAGTCCCAATAGGGGACATTACAGTGGTATCAGAGCATAATCCTGCCATCCTGTGGGAAGTGGTTTATGTTAACGTATAAGCGAAAGAAAGGCAAGAAAGCTATGGCTGAACAATTATCAAATGAATTAAGGAGTTTTATGGAACAAACTAGTCGAAGTAACCAAGCGCTCTTACAAGCATTACAAAATTTAGGGAACTCAATCAACACCCTCAAGGATAACCATGCCCAAGGGAAGGATGCAAGTACTCATCACTCAGAAAACAACGAGTCATCTTCATCGGGAGTACCCAAACCAACCTTCTTACCTAGGGAAGAATTACCAAGAGAAGAAGAAGGAATAGACCAACCCATCAACTGTGCCGTGGAAAACGCTAGAGCTTACGCAAATCTCGAACCTGAAATTAGGGAACTTATAACATTCGGAGAATTTTGTGACAGTCAAAAAAATGATGTCCCTAGAAGAAATGGAAGGCTTCCAAACAAGGAACTCAAACACAAAGTGAATAAAATGATGATCCCAAATTTTGATGGACAAGGAAAAACCACGGCCCGAGCATGGTTACAAAAACTAAACACTTACTTCAACCTTAGTCCTATGACAGAAGAGGATGCATTACAATTTGCCATACTCCACCTAGAAGGATCAGCTCATGAGTGGTGGCACAACGGATTTATCTCATTAGGTCACCAAAATATCAGCTCCTACCAAGAATTCTCAAGAAAACTTATCAACCGATTCGACCAAAGAGACCCAGAGTGGTATTTTCAAGAATTAACTCACCTAAAACAAACAGGAACTATTGAAGAATTTGCAAGCCAATTTCAAAGACTATCCGTCATGGTCCCTGACTTAACCCAAAAGAGGATAGTATACATGTTCATCGAGGGACTTAAAGATCACATCAAAACTATGGTTAAGCCTTTTGAGCCACAAACCTTGGATGAGGCTATCAGCAAGACGAAGAAGTCTGAACCTAACACATCTAAAGATAGGTCCAAGGGTCCCACATACATAACTTTCCATAAGAATGAAGAACCTAAGAAGGACAATCAAAGGAAACCCTGTTACTTTTGCAAAGAACCATGGAGTAAAGAACACCAATGCCAAGACAAGGACACCCTCAAGCAAAAAGAGGACATAATGAAGAAAGGATTATGCTTCAGGTGCAGAGAACCATGGGAATCAGGACATAAGTGTGGGAAAAGGATAGAAGAAACAAAAGAAGGACCGCATAAGAGAGCAAGACATGATCTCAATAGCATCCAATCACTGGATGAAGGGGAAAAGCAATGGAATTTCGAGGAAATTCAACCATAGCTATGACAGTAACCCACAAATGCATAGTTGAATCAACAAATAAAGAGAGGCAGCAACAAGAACCGGAGATCAGAAACTCTTTGTGATCAAGGCTAAAAGAGAGAAAAGAGTTAACTATCAATTCAAGGAATAAGAATTTGTAATAAAACAAAGAACCAAAAAATATTAATATTTATCTATACTTAGAATATTCTCAATTCTTTTATATGAAATTAAGGAAAGATCTTTACACCCCAAGGCTTGGAAAGAGATAAAGTCTCTACCAGGGATTATAGTGATGGGTATATCCTAAAGGGATATCCATAGAGAACTGGAAAGGGATAAAGTCTCTATTAGGAATTATAAGATGGATAATCCTAAAGGGATATCCATAGAGTCCTAGGACGAGATAAAGTCTCTCCTGAGGATTATAAAGATGGATGGTCTTAAAGAGATATCCATAGAGACCTGGAAAGGGATAAAGTCTCTACCAGGAATTACAAGATGGATAATCCTAAAGGGATATCCATAGAGTCCTAGGACGAGATAAAGTCTCTCCTAAGGATTATAATAAAGGATAATCTTAAAGAGATATCCATAGAGACCTGGAAAGGGATAAAGTCTCTACCAGGAATTATGAAGATGGATAATTTTAAAGAGATATCCATAGGGCCTGGGATGAGATAAAGTCTCTCCTAAGGATTATAAAGATGGATAATCTTAAAGAGATATCCATAAAGGCCTGGGATGAGATAAAGTCTCTCCTAAGGATTATAGAGATGAGTATATCCTTAATGTTTGGGAAGAGATAAAGTCTCCCCTAAAGATTCTAAGGATTATTCATCAAAACTCATATTGGAACAAGGCAAGACATAACAAAAGGGAAGAAACTACTACAACGAATCAAGATAAGTTTTATCTTTTTGAATTGTTCTTTAAAATATGATGTAATACTTTTAAGTTGATAATTTTATATTTATGAATATATTACAGTTTTAACCTCAAGTTGAAATTGTCATTTCAGGATCATTGGATTGGATATCGACATAGCAAGACACCATTCACACTGGAGTTTTGAATTGCTTGAGGACAAGCAATTTTGGGAAGGGCGGACTGTAATGTCCCCTTCCTCAAATAAGATTTAATAATAAATAATAATTAAATAATAAATTTTAATCAATAATAATATTAATAAAAGATAATAATAATAAGAAATAATAAAATTTAGTTATAATTGTGAATATGTGATTATAATAAAATAAATAATAAATACCATTATAATAAAAATATGAAATTGAATTATAATAATAAATAAATTGATAAATTTTGATATAATTAACTATATTATTAATACAATAATAAAAGAGTTTACTATATCAATCAATATAATTATATATTAATAATCAATAAATAATACTAAAATATAATAATTTGATACCAATAATAAAATGATGAATATAACTATAATAAATAAGCCAATTATATTATAAACATTTATAATAGACAAGTATATTAATATATAACATTAAAATATATTATAATACATATGAAATATATATATCGATATAGTATATGGTCGATTCTCTCCCCAATTAGGAATAATATAACCAGGACGACATATTGTAAGGTTTCATATTGCTTGGCTTGATTCCTACATTCTGATTTCTGGGCGCGTATGACAATCCTTGTTTCAGACGATCCATAAAACTGAAAGTATTCATGCTGTAATGGCGAAGGCATCTTGCTTGATGTTACGGGTGGAAACTACACTGTAGCGAATACATCTGATGTCGACGGGTCATCTCATTCTCTGCAATAGGGCACAGATATCTTTGTCACAAGGCATGCCAATTCACTCACGTAAGATTTTGAATCACACATTGTGGAACAGTGGAAATCTGAGACTGATGATGCTATTCACAAATGCATCGTGAATGACTTAGATAGGCCCGCATTCTCCAAAGATGTATAAAGTATATATGATCATAGTCTGGTATGTTTAATGGTTTGTGTGGCTACGTATGGAACTATTATGGACAACAACTTCAACACTAATTTAACTACGATACGTTGAACTCTTTAAACCAGTGCTTAATAAATCAAAGTAGCCTTGTTCCCAATAATTATGAAGGGGTACGATAAAAGAGTTGTGATTTTTCAAATGAAGAGGGGCGTCTCTTTATTGTATGGGAAGATATAAAATAAGAAACAACAATCAATGGGGGATCATCAGGGAAGATACGTAACATTCAATCAGACAAGAAAGACAGTTTTGTCTTATTTACTTATCCTCATGAAATTACTCCCTGGCACATAAGACATAACATAACAAACCAGATATCACAGTTGTGGTGAAAGCGATATCGTTAATTGCATCTTCTCATTATTCTATTATAGCATAACAGTATCAAAGAGACAGCTATATAATCTCATACAATCTCCATTACTTAATCCAAGCGTAAGTATCAGATAAAGCAAGAGTATGAAGTGTGAGTAATTGTACCGACTATTGGAGGTAGCCAGACAAGAGGTCATTACATTGCATCTAATTAAGGAATCATATCAGAAATCACAATCTAATCTCTATCAAAGAGGCATCGAAACATTACAAATCGGTAATTATAATCTTTAGTCCCAATAGGGGACATTACAGGGGGTTTACCTCAATGATAAACCTTTGGCATCAACTCAATGTTGTTCTGCTGAAATCTGGCGAAAAAAGGGTATTTCTCTTTTGCGGGATATTGTGATGGATAACCGAATGGGTTCTTGAGATGAGATCATAAATAAATATAATATTCCTAATTCCCAAAAGAAAACCTACACCCTGATTTTGAAAGCAACGGGGATATTCTTTCCTGGCAAAGTTATTATTTCAACTCAATTTTTGGATTAGGCGAAGTGGACTAATGGTAAGATGCTTTTTGAATTCTCTAGCAGGCAAATATATAAAATGCTTAAAGATGACATGGGAACCATTAATAGAATCAACTAGGCTTGGGGCTTTAGTTGGTCATGTACTAGATGGCAATTTATGTTTGACTTATTCTGGCATTCACATGTTGAGCCCAAGAAAGTGTTCTTTAGATGGATTTTGTTGTTAAGAAAACTTGTTGGGTCTTTTCTATCTTCTGATGGTAAACAACCTATCATGTGTTCTGTTTGTCATTGTTTTGAATCCTTTGAACATCTTTTTTTTCAATGCAACTTTGCTTGCAAAATTTGGTCTTTATTCTTTGGTCAACCTATTAGATAGAATTGCAAGCTAGGTCTGTCCTGGCATGAAGTCCTAGCAGGTTTTGTTGGGACTTTTGATTTAAAGTTGAATAAATTCTGGTTTTCTCTTACTAGTGAAATTCTTTGGTACATTTGGAAGCAAAGGAATGAGGAGGCTTTCCAGAATAGACAACGGGACCTTACAGGGTTTAACAGGAAACTCACCCACTCTCATATCATGTCACAGGTCACTGCTATCATTGAAGTTCCCAAGGAAAGATTCTTGAATCTTCTCAAAGAAGGTGCCATGATTATTTTCCAGAAAGATATCCAAATTTCCAACTTTGTGGAAGAGAACCAAGAGGAACAAAGATCGAAAGATAGTGAACACAGTACCGAGCCAGATTAGGAGATCCCTAGCCAAAATACAGAGATAGAAAACCTTGCTACAAGCGGTGAACAAGAGAATCAGGGCATTTATGTTGAACAAGACAGTACTAGGAACACAAATTGGGAAAGCAATGCCAGAAATCAAGATGAAGTTCCTTTCTATGGAGATGGTTGGGACAACTCTGCCTATAGAAGCAATACCAATGATGGCTGGGAGTAATCCCTTTTGTGGAGTTATTTCTTTTTTATGTTTATAATGTATAAGGTTGTTTAGCGAACTGTGATGTTTTTTAAACTGGCAATAGGCTTTAGGTATATGGCTTAAAGCTATTTTAGGTTGTTGGTTTTCTCGGAATCATGCTTCTATAACCAGTTGATTAACTATCTCTAATAGAAAAAAAATGTCCCCATTCCGAAAGAAGCGACAACTCCTCTACGCAAATCACCATTTCAGAAATAAGACAACCAAATTCTAACAACCCCGTGTTGGAAGATATATGATTACAAATGAACGAAGCGGTGGACAAATAGATAGTGGTTACAATAATATCTATAGAAGAACAACATTAAGTCGTCACTATTACTAATAAACCAATAACTACCGATTCATTAAAGATATTAAGACAAGTGTTTCACATCGAGCAATGGTGTCAAGCTAAGTTACCGATTTGGGTGCGGATTCAGATGCGGATGTGAGATGCGGATGCGTATGGATGTGTGAATATATATATATATATATATATATATATATATATATATATATATATATATATATATCTATATATATATATATCTATAAATTATAAATATAAATAATTATTTATAATATATATCATATATGATATATGCAAAGAAGTGCAAGAAATAATATCATATATTAATAGTTAAATGTTATTAATATTTTAATATATCAATTTTAATTTAAAAAAGAAGAAACATAATAAAAGTAAAAGAACAAATGATAAAAACAAATAAAAAATAAAAAGAAACCTCATATTGATATATAATATAATTCGAAATGGTATTACACGAAATGGTGCTTCTACAATAATCCTTGGCCAACAATAATCCAGTCATTTCTTCCACCAAATATAAGATGATTCATAGCTGACAAATGTCTTAGAGTCTAGGGCGTCTCAAATAGACTAACATTCTTTTGTCTTATTGACAAATTAGATGATCATCGACTTCAACCATACAGTAAATATTAAAGACCCACAAATTTCCTCATTTCCATTTTGTCTACTTTCGAATGGTTTGGCAAGGGAAATCTACTTAGTATCGATCTGTCTTTATTAAACTTGGTGCTAGACTGTAATATCCTTGGAATAAAGTCTCGAATATGAGGCAAGGAATTAAATATTAATTATTTAATAGTAGTGGCACCTTCAGACTTCCGTGTCTGGGAGCCTGTGACGGCATCTGGGTGGCACCCACAGGGTATCCGGCCCGGATCTGCATCCGTTTGCATCCGCTCCCACATCCGAGCATACCCAGGACGCATCAGTATCTTAGGTGTCAAGTATCCAGGCGATTCATGATGACCTCTACATCTATGTCGATGATTAAAACGACGAAGAGAGCAACTAGGTTCATGTGTGATGATCTAGTTTACACACCTGATGGGTAAAGTGGTTGAAATATATCACATAGAAATACAAATGAGATATGAGGACAGAAGCAAACGCGTTGTGAGAAGGAATAAGGTAGAAAACAGATACAAATGGAATTCCATAATAGGAGTTATTTGAAGACTAAACGAATACTATTCATTGGTAATCGATATATTATAGAATTACTATAAAATATACAATGGGCACTACTAGCGATTATATAGAGACAAAACGATAACAAAGTACCGAGTAGCTTGTTGAACCAACAAAAACTATAAGACAGCGACTTGGATATAGGTATCATATGCTGCGACAGAAGACTCAAATTGTGGATAAGCAATGATTACCATACAATCAACATAAGAAGTGGACATTAATATTAATGATTCTCACCATAACTTATCGATTGATAAGAAGGCATTATAGTTCAACATTGATTAATAGCTAAAGTGAGTCGATTAATTCTAATTGATTATCTAAACATAATAGAAGGGTGTAATGATAAAAGATCCTGAGACGTGTCCTTTGGTGACATATCTCCTCATTCTTATTTTGAAATATAAGAAGGCAATAGAATCATTGAAGGGGAATCATCATTAAGGAAGAATTTATTATTTGTTATCCTGTAAGGATTGCTCTATGTAAGAGCACTTTGCCTATCAGAATTCTATTTTGGTGCACGCATATAAAGACATTATCAGAGACGACATCTCAAAAGCATATTCTTATTGCCACAACAAATAGGGCCATCAATGTTTTTCAAAGCATACATTAATCGTCATTTCAAAAACAGACTGCATACCATTGCCTATTATCAATCACAAACCGGACACATCAATTAGCACATAGTTAGTGAACCCCATCATTGCATGTATTTCTTGTTATATCAAAAACAACAGAGACATTGTATTTACATCGATTATTCAATCGATTGGATGATCATTGCCTCGTATATTAGACATTAAATTATCTTTGGATGCATTTGGAATTCTTTGTATATAGTGTATGCATTTGGAATTGACTTCCAAATAGTCATATTTACTTTCCATTGTCATTTAGAATAAGCAAAGAAGTTAAGATTTGTGCATTTCGATTCTTGGCTTCATAAAGAATTACAGAGAAATCTGTGGTGTTCCATAATGTAGAAAAAGGGGACATTCACTATAGTGTCCATGAAGTTGTCATCTATGGGGAAACACTTAATCATTGATCAACTTGCAATAATATCTCAACAGTTTATTAAAATTGTAAATCTTTTGGTTAACAAAGAATCCTTGGGTAGGGTAAAACCAGATTATTATTATCATTAATATATATATATATATGGTAGAAAGTCATCAATAAGAATGTTGTATCACCTTGGAATTCTCAATCAAGCTTGAATAGTTATACGTATAGCTGCTCTGTTAGGAAGGGTTCCTTTTCTACACTAGGAAGGGAAAACAAAAAAGGCTATAAAATGTCAATCATACTATAATGTTATATAACAAACTGTGAATTGTTGAGAAGGGACTCCTCATAGATTGGGAAATCATATAAGTTTTGCTTATGCCAATGTGTTACCGCACTTAGGTCAACTGACCATTATTGCTTGAAATGCACAAGTCTTGGATGGGTCGCAGAGACCTTAAAGAGTCTAAAAGACTCAATGATATGAGTTTGGTGGTTACATTGACCGCACAGGGATTTGTGCTTGTACTTCAAAACCTTGGCCAAGGTGGTACAATGCTACAAGTGGTAACTGTGAGTCACTAGAACCGTAGGGCATTGTCTAGCCAGGAAGGCCACCCTGATAGGCGAAGATGTCTATAGGTTGGTTGGCTATGATAGTTGTGGGTTCTACACCAAGTCTCAGATGGCAAGAAAATTGAAGTTGTGCTCACATGTCCTTGGGAAGGACTGGGCTACTTCTGTGTGGAAGTTGTGCGGGTGACCGTTAGGTCATGATCGAAAGATCCAAGGTTGGGTGGTAAAAAACCCCCGTTGATACTCTTTTGCCCAATGGTGGTTGAAAGCTATGGATGCACAGCCAAATTAAACCAATAACTTCAAGTTCTATGTAGTTTGCTTTAGAAGTTAATCATGTTATTACATACCTTAGTATTATTATTTTAGTTTCCTTTCATACGACTGTTAATGTTTCATTCCTTAATGAAATTTTTATTACTATTAAGTAAAGGAATAAATTGGTTAAAATCAGATTCATGTGAAGTTAGTTGGTAACTACTTTTGGTTAGTTAATGATATTTCTTATTCATGTTCATAGGAAATGGAATGCAGTTATGATGTTATGATGTTAAAGCATATTTCCTTTCCTCGTAAGAGAAATTTTATTTATCTATTATTTGGACAGTATAGTTGGTATGTTACAACATGGGTAGCAGTGGCTTTTTTCTTGGCTGCCACTTTACTCGATGGTTTCATTCAATCTTCTTTCATGCTTTTCATTAAATTAGCATGGTCTCAATGTGTAATATCCCACCCTTGATAGGATATTTACTTATCTAATTTTCGATTGTCTTTGTCTAAGGTTTTAAGCTTTTATGATTTTTTGATATACTTGCCATGTTTGATACAGCAATATAATGCAGCAAAATAGAAGATATTGCAATAACAATTTCAACTCAAAAACTGGACATTACAAAGGGAATATACAACTAAAAATTCAATATTTTTCTATCAGCTTAAATACTTAGTATTTTCACAAAATATAGACAACCCAATTCATAAAATATCCCCTATTACCTAAATTGACAATACCCAAAAAACCTAGGAGTTACACTTCATGAACTTACAGATAAGATATACCTTGAAACCCTCTGCCATTCATGGTTGCTTGTAATGTCCCCGTTTTTCAGACTATTGGGATTAGCTTGGTTTGGCGACCCTCGCAAGCTAATCAGGCGATCAGAGGGGGTCAGTTGGCGGAGCCAGTGTTGGGATTCCATTCTGGAGGTTCAGATTACCAGGTCTGCTCTTCATTCAAGTCAATTTGGTCAACTTACTATTTTTAGTAAGTGGTATTTTGGGTATGGCCAGGATTAGCAGGACGTCTGCACGGGGTGTTAGATGTTTCAGGATCGAGTTTCAAGGGATCTCCAGTTTGAGAGACTTACTATTTATAGTAAGTCTATTTTTGGCAGTTGGCTCAGTTGGCTATTTCTGGCAGGGTAGTAGGTTTGAAGCTCTGGTGTCAGAAACGAGTTTGTTGCAGTCAGTGGGTTTCGGTGGCTTCTTATTTTAAAGTTATCGTTATTAAATTAAGTTATTTTAATTTAATAACTTTATGACTTTATTAATTTAATGTTATAAAATGAAGTTGTGATTAAAAAAGCCTCTTAAGTGAAAAAAGTGAAGTTGAAGCTTTTTCCAAAAAAGCTATATATTCAATTCAAAAAAGCACTTTCATTCACCCATTGATGATTTAATAAAAAACTTGTGTTGAGAGAGAATTGGTTTTTTTCTTGGATTGAGCTAGGGTTTGGTCTTCTTCAAGGAGAGAACATTGAGCTTCTTCCGGTGTTGCTAAAGTATGATATTTGGTCTTCAGATCTGGAGAGAATATCATTGTATTTGTTGAATGTTTACTGATTTGGGAAAATCTATTTGCAATCTGATTTGAATTTGCCAAGAAATCGAACAAGGAGAAATAAGGGTTTGAGCATTCATTCTCAGGGAAACGAGAATTTTTCAGGAGAAAGCACTTTGAATTGGTTTTTTTTACCAATGAATTGTGCAGATTAAAGTCTGCAGTCATTCTTAACTGCCAGTGTTTTTACCTTGCAGCCTGCATTTGAATTTCTGGGCTGTACGGACAGCATACGGGGCTGTACGGATATGCAGCCAGCCACACACATTTCCTGCTGAGTGTTGCGTGAGGTCTTGATTGCTGAAATGGAGACGTGTCTGCCTTGGGTAAGAGCGATTTGCAGCAGCAACCGTTTAAGGAGAAGAAAGGGCCTGCGTGAATATCAAGTTGGAGGTTATACATTTAATTTGCAGCCAGCGTGTTTAATCAGGACCTGCGTGAATACCATCTTGAAGGTTTCATTGTTTGCAGCCAGCATAATCAATAAAGGTGCAATAAATTATTAATATTGTTGAGATTTAAATTGTTGATAACAATTGTTTAGATGTCTGATTTCTTTTCAGAAATTCGATAGTTGGCACAATTATAATTATTTTATAATTGGTGAAAATGCAAAAAGTTTATATATATTTTCAGAATTTTAAAGAATTGTTGTGAGAAATTTAGATTCATAATTATTTCTGAAAAATACACAAAACAAATTGCATTTGGATGTGAGAAAAGTCAATTAGCCATAGAGAGCTAGCTGGGCTCCTTACATTGCTAGAATGAAGTATAAAGTTTGCAGCAGTCGTACAACAGAAAGAACATCAAACCCCGTCTAATATATGACAGCAATTAAATCATCAAACCCTTGAAATCTTTTGTAGATTATCACTTCCAATCTGCACACCAATGATTCCCACGTGCCAATGAAGAAGGCACAACCAGCAATGAAGAGATTTAAGAATGCTTATCTTCAATAACTTCTGATCTTCTCTAAGTACCTCTGAAAATGTTGATAAAACAAATCCAATCAGGCACAATGTGACTTCTAAAATAAAGCCACTAATTAGCAAACCTCAGGTGATCTTTCACACCCTCGGAAAGATTGAATCAAATAAAAGTTGCGCCCTCTAAGAGCAATTTGCAGCAAAACCCTAGGTCTCACCTCCAAATGCCAAAGCACAAAGCCCATTGTTAAAAAAATGATCAATAATGAGTTCCAGTTGCTTTTTGAACCCTTTTATAAACTTCTCAAAGCTGGTCAATGCCTTCTAGAGACTTCTTAATCATTTTATATCATTTAAAATAATATTAAATGTGTGCTCAAGACTTTATTAAAATATTTTAATATTTAGCCTCCAGGTTATAACTAATTAATGTACTTTAAAAATCACTTAAATGAGGGTCATGGCCCCATTGCACATAAAGTGATTTTTAATACCTTATATTATAATTGCACTTTCTAAATAAAGTAATCACTTTATTAATAATTATATAACTCTGCAAATAATCATTATTTCTCACTTCTGTTTGAACCTACAAGTCAACCATTGTGCCCACTGTGCACCCAACTTCCTTACTAAAAATAGTAAGGGTCCCTCTCTATCAACTACTAACTTACTATAAATAGTAAATCTCTCATTATTTGATCAAACCAATTGTGCATTGCAATCATAGCCTGCTCAAGTGCCCTACTATAAATAGTAACCTTGACTTTTCCTAAAATAGTCACTTACTATAAATAGTAAGTGTGCCAAACTGAATCAAACAAAGAGCAAACCTAAACACTTTAGACCTCCAGAATGGGAATAAGTCGCCTGCACTGCCAACTAGGACCCTCTAACCATTAGTCTTAGCCTATGAGAGCCAATAATAGGCTAATCCAATCATAAACCATATCATCCCAAAAAGGGGACATTACACAATGGCTTCATTTTAGTTCCCTAGGTTGTTGTGCCTAAAGGACTTATAATCCGCTGAATCAAATCACTCTTTTCCTCGACATGTAATGGTAGTAGACAAATTCAATTTTTTGGTGAAGTGGATTGGCTACGATTTTCATCAAGTTGTCAAATTACTCTTTAAAATAGGCATTGGACTCCAGATATTTACCAAGGCTTATGAGAATGGAATTGATAGTAGCCAGGGTTTTGTACAACATCTCCTTGTTGTCTTTTGAGTTTTGGGTAACTAGAGTAGAGATGGACACAAGTACTAAGATTGCAAGCAAGGCAACATTTTGTTTTTTTTCTTCTATTTTTTTGGTAAACTACAAATTATAATCAAGGAGAAAAAATTATATTTTCCAAAGTGGACAACCTAATTTTAAATTGTTAAATAGTAAAGAGTCTAGATGTATTTTAAAAGGCACTTTAATTATTTTTGCAAAGAAATGGTAAAATGGAAAACAAAAACAAGAGACGCAATGCGTCAAAGTTCTTGCCATAAAAGGGATAGAACGATATGTATTATAGATGGAAATACAAGAGAATGAGAGAAATAACTATAAAGATAGAGATAGCAAGTGGTATAGAGACAAGTAAAGATCTAATGATTGAGATGGTTAGAATAGAATAAAAAAATAAAAACTATCAAGCTTTTAAAAAGTATACATATTTATGTCATTTTTAGAAATATTTAAATAACAAAGACAACTTTTGTATTATTCATTTCTATCATTAAAAATATAAATATAAATATATAATTTTAAAAATAATTATATTTATTGAAAACTTACTTACCTATTATATATTACAAAATCATAATTATTAAAATTTTAAAAATTTAAGTTGAATAATTTAACATATAATTATCTATAATTAAGTTTTCTTAAAATTCGATTGTATCAAATTTGATGCATGAAGATTTCACATAATCAGTCATCTAAATATTAGAAAACAAACGTAGTGAAAAATGATCAAATATTATCAATAAGTATTATTAAAAAAAATGAATATATAATTAATTTTTAATATATTATATGAAGAGTACACGATTATACTGAGAGGGGGGTGGGTGAATCAGTATAATAACCTTTTTAAATTTAAATGTTTTTATTCAAAGATAACTTCAATTAGTCAAATAAACAATTATGCATATGAACACAATATTTACGTGGAAACCCAATATGGGAGAAAACCACAAAATAATTTGCTTTTATATAATATTGTTCTTTTACAATGTTTTGTAGGCACCAACCTACTAGAGGCTCCAACCCCTATGTTTATGAGCACCAACTCACTGGAAGCACCAACTCCCACACTTCGCAGGCACCGACCTACTGGAAGCACCAACTCCCCCTGTCCGGATTCTGAGCACCAACTAACTGTTTTCAAACTTTCTTCCACCTGGATACTGTTGCTTTCTTCAACTGATGATGGATGCAATTTAGTCTCTTTAGTCAGCCACTAACTCTCCCTTTCCTTTTTATCTTCAGAATAATATCATCATTACTGTATATGCATAATATATATCAGAATAAAATCTGAATATATATATATAATCATTTAATTCCCTTTTTTATCATATTCACTGCTCTTCCTTTTTATTTTCTTCCACTTGCTGACTTCCTTGCACTTTTAAAAAATGATTGATTCAATATATATACCTTCATATTTCTACTGAAACAATATGTCTCTTTATAAAAGACATGACCCTTTGAATAGGTGTCTCTTTATTAAAATATTATTAACTTTAATTACCTTAATCTTCCTTAGTCTTTATTAACTGCTGTTTACAAACCTTTATCGCAAATCAAATATTTTTATATATTCCTCGGCAAACTTAATATCAAACTCTTTATCACATATCGAATTTTAATATAGTTCCTTTAAATACTTTGATAGTCTCTTTTCATGCTGCCGCTGGAAACTATATTCGATTCTTGACTTATCGGGCTTGTCTTTATGTGTTTTGAAATCGATTTGTTCAAACTCCAACAGCAAACAGGTTATCGTATATTCTTCATTCTTCATTGTTGTATTTATACCGTGTACGTTTTTACGGCTGCCATGTATGTCTCCTGTCTCCAACATATTTACAACATAAGGTTCCCCCTTTTTTTTCTTCGGGCGTCTAAACGTGCATCTGATAACACGTGTCTGGAGTTTTGGATTGTTAACGAAATACACCTATGTCTTTGTCATAGTGTATTTATCGCAAATATGCCTTTAATTATATCGCTATATATTATCAAACTTTACTGCTGTTCTGTATCATATATATACGTCTCTGTACTATTATACACATATGTTGCCGTTCTATCTGCTGACTGTTCTGCTCATCACATCAGTAGTATTGAATCATTGATCATTCACCTACAGTCAAGGAGCACTAAACACAGAATGATGACAACGGTTCCATAAAGATTTTCGCTACTGTATAATACTTACACACAACCATTTAGCGGATGATAAATATTTGCTAAAGGTTTGATATTAGAATTTTTCTTTGTGCAATACTATTAGAGGGTAGCAATAATATTTTGCGCTCCATACTAATACTCCAAAAGAGTCGGGTACCACAAAAGCAATACGCCTTCAGATTTTTGGCTATTATAATATCAAGCAATAATTTACAATAGCTGTTGCATATAATATTTATCTAATATCTTTGTGATTATCGATATAATGATATTTTTGGGTCATGCTCAACGGTATGCTGTATCTTATGAAAACGTATGTATGCTATATCACTATTGACAATAGTATCACGTACGCTGCATATGTTGATGCTGCTAATAATATTATCGCTGAAGGCATCCTTCTGTATACAACCTTCGATATATTCAACCTCTTTGTTCACTTAATGCCGTTTCTACATATCACTTGATGTTCTTTGTTCTCCGTTCACTGTATTTCAATATACTCAATATGCTAAAGATGCCATGTATTTCACTTTATAATACTTGTTACCTCCTTCAAACTCAATGCTCGGATATGCTGTGTATATGCATAATATGCATCTCTGTCCAATAGATACCATTGTCAATATCATACCATCTCTGTGATTCTGACTATGTATATGCTGTATATATATATCTGAATTTACTGAATATGCAATCGTTGTTGCATATAATATTGTTTCCTGTTTATCTCTGTATGGTCATAACTTTATATAAAGCATATGTATCAAATATGCTGATTATCTCTAATTCATATATGCACAACGCTGTATATACTTCATGGTATATATATATCTCTACATCTTGAGTATCTTCTTTCTCGGATATGCTGTACATGTTAACTTCTCTAATGTCATCGATCTCTGATTTTGACATCAATGACAATATGTCCATCATTATATTTGTTATTGTATTAATATAATCTTTAAAGACACTAAATCAATAATAGATTAAAAAAATTTGAAATAAAAAAATATATATATTTTAATGTTTCCATTGGTCAGGCAAAATGAACAATACCTAGATAGCACATAAAATTGCATTAAAAAAGAGGTAAGGAATGTCAATCAAGAGAAACATCCAATTTATTTTAGTGTACAGATAATGTTCTTTGTATCCATTTATAAGAATTTGACCATGATTGAAACGAGACCTCTAAACCAAGGAGATAACTAGGTTCCATTGTGAACAAGTTCATATTATGTTACTTGTGTTGAAACATTTTACACCATACAAAAATGCTCATAATTTTTTATGAAATATATTTCAACTTATTTTGAAGCTATTGATAAAAAAATAATTTTTATTTTTTAATTAACATTTTTACCTAATTTTTGCATGTAAATTATTAAAAAATATTTAAAATTTTCTAAATAAATATATATTTTAAAAAGCATATTTTCAACTTTCACTTGTTTTAGATTATTCTATTTTTATGTTGAAATTGAAATGTTCAACTCTATCTTTTCTTTATTTTTATTACCTAAATAATATTTTTATCTAAAATTTACATTTAAATGCTTAAACATAAAAATACTTTATAACAATTGATAATTTTGAAGTTTTTAATTTAAAGATTGAGAGATATCTTGACCTCATCAATTTGAAGTATAACTCACCTTACACTTACCAGCATATAATTTAGAAAAGTTATGTCAAAAATCTTTCAATTTGATTTTCATTTTCATGATCTCATTTTCAATAGGTAAAAATTAATAGGGGAGTACTTTGACAAATCTAAGTTGACAACAAAATTACAAATCATTCTTTTTTGTGTGGGTTTCTATTTGAATTTTTGAATTTTTTAAATGTACATTTGTAATTTAAAATTTGTTAAAATTCTATTTTTAGAATTTTCACATGATAGTTTATTAAAAAGATAGTATTAACTATCTACAATTATATTTAACTTTCAATTTTTATAGTTTATTAAAAAGATAATATTAACTATTTTCAATTCATACTTTTGGTAAAATAGTATTCACTATTTATAATTTATACATTTAAAAAATAGCATTAATACTTTATAAATTTGTGGGTAACTTAATCAATAAAATTTTAACAAAATTTAATTTTCTTTTTGACATACCATGTGATTTCCTATAATTAGTTGGAGATATTGATAAGAATTGTAGAATTCAAAAATAATAATAAAGAAATACCAACAGAATTTAAGAATATGTGCCAAAAAAACCGGTCATTAAATACTCGATCGTCTCTTGGTAAATGTGCTATATAGTGAGTACTGACGTCGTTTCCTAAGAAAAATTGAACAATGTGCTGTTAGCTATTTTATGGAAAAAATCCTTATTTTGTTAAACCGGCTTTACACACTTTTCCGGACAATTGCATTTAGATAAGGCTGCAATTAATGAACGATAATTTTGTATTGATATCCGTGCAGAAAGTATTTGCCAATGGACAGTTTACAAGCTTTTAAAAATCTGTATTTTCTGTTGAGGAAAATTGAATTTTTTCCCTACAGCAATTAGTATAGCCCAATAGAATTCAAGAAAAATGAGATTTATATAATGATGTAAAATAAAAAATAGATATACACAATAGAAGTTTCATTTAATTTTTTAAATTCTGGAATGTGATTGGTCAATTTAATTGAAAATTGAACTGAATGAATGCAGTACTATCCTGCCTTTGGCAAGAAATAATAATATTCCCCAAAAAATTTACAAAAGAGGGGTTTCAAGTTTCAAGGAAGTATCCCTTTTTGAAAACAAATTTCTTGATCAAAATTGAACAATTTTATCTTTTCCTCTTGGGGATGAAAACCCTCAACTTGTGGATTTAGGAAAAAACTTTCTAATCCCCTTTATGGTGATTGCATACAGAAGTCACACTTGAGCTGAAAACTGTTGTTGGGTGTTTGTGTCTATTCTAAATCTATGATACCGGATTCACACTGGCAGGCTCCGCATCCGATGCGGATGCTCTCGGATACGGATTTGTAGACGGATGCAGTCTGGCTTGCAACATCAGCACACCAGCATCTAGAGCATATCCACAAGCATGGGTGTGCATCTGCACAGCATCTGGAGCACATCCAAAAAGCATTTGGGCCCAATAAAGTCTTTTTCACTGAAAAAATTTTAAAAGACTTGATTTATATTCATTCCAATTTGCATCTGCTGTCACGTACGGATCCCCACTACAAGGATGGGGCGGCGAAGCTTTGGGATGTAGCCCCTAAGTCTGCCAACTTGGATGCAACCAATGAGGATCATACTAGACTCACTACATGATGATAATGATGACATCCCTACAGATGGTGCATCTAGTGCAAGAAAAACCACTTTGGGTTGAAATGATCTTGAACTTGCAAGAGCTGAAAATGAAAATTCAATAGATGATGTTTTTTTGATAATCCTTTTGATGATTGATGAATCATGAACTACATTTTGTAATTGTAATGATTTTCACTAGAATCATGAACGTAGAGTTAGACATATATGATATTGGCTTATTGGAATATTTTTGAGCTATCAATTGGCATTTAATATTTATCTTTGGCATTTGGCATTGATCAATGATGAAGTATGGTACTATCAAATGATTTAATTCTGTATATTTCTTTAATTTTATTGTATATATATAAATTTATAATATATATATATATATTTTAATATATATTTATATACCAATACCCAAACCCCAAAATTTTTGTTGCTCGTATCCACATACCAGATAATCGTGCCCATATCTGTATCGATAACTTAGTTCTAAATGTTATTGTGATTACAGTTTAAAGGGTATACAATCAAAGTTGCTACAATTGTTCCAAGTTCCAACTTACCTGATGTCATCATAAGCTACTTAATGTAGACAATTTTCACTACTTAGCAAAAAAATGTTACCAAAGAGAAAACTAACAAGTTTAATCTCAAGCAATCAAAAATTAAATCATTCAGAAGACTAGACACATACTGTGAAGCAGACAAGCAACATTCACGTGCACAAAATCCTTTCATTAAATTTTCTCCTGTCCCAGTTGTGCAACAACCCACCCGGCAAAATGTACCATGGGAGTTTTTACAAGAAGCCCAACACCCACAGCCATGCATAGCTGCTAATCCAACACGACCCTTAACCTGCAAAAATATTATCAAACGATGTTAAGAAATATAATTTTTCTTTACTGCACAATGCAAGAGATTAAATTTTCTTATGACACTTCTTCACAAACTTAGAAGCATACAACATTATTACTAAATGTTTTTATGACCCATTCAGAAACAATAACAAACAAGAGGCAAAAGGAAACATTGTGTAGTGGCATTAAAGCTAGATCACTGCATTTGGCTATTATGTCTAAATATTAAATAAATAAGAATCTTATTGCTTATCGAAATTTTGTAGCACAATCAATTATAGTGTTTATTGACAAGAAGTTGCAATTATTCAGAATTGAATTCATCTCAACGTGTGACTGCAGGGTTCATTCGCATCCTTGTATGTCAATGTCAAATACATCAAATTGTCATTTTCCTAGGTTCAGGAATGAAAGCATATAGAGACTTATAACACATAACCACACTTCAGTTTATGTTTAAACTGTTCAAACAGAAATAAAAACAAAATTATTCAGAGTGATGAGGGATTAAATGCATACATAATACAAATTATTATACAAAATTACTACAGAGCAAGAACCTTGATAACAGATATCAACTATGCACAATCTTACTGTACACTGTAATGGAATAAATGTAGTCTGTCTGACGTGAAATACTCGGTAGACCTAGTATGTGAATCTACGATGCCATATTATAATTCTACAACAATTCATGGAAGTTTATGAAATGTAATTAGAGATTTTTTTTTAAAAAAGTGAATCAAGTTTACAACATCAAAATGTATGCTCAAAGATATTTCTGGTCATGTATGACATCCTAATTGATCAATCTAAATAAATCAGACACTATTTAGGTGTCATGCTACCCACAACCCATGTGGGCATCTAGTCATTAAAGTTCTATGCCCATATTAGGCCAGCCTAACCAACTTTACCAGGAATGAACCATGTGAACAAGAATACATGTGTACCCTAAAGTAGTGCACAATTTCTAATTTGTTTTTAAATCATGTTATGACATAATTTGCACCCAGCACTACAGAGATTCAGTAAATTCAGAGAGAATGCGAGGAAGCAAAATCTGAAAGACATTCGAATTTTGTCTACACAAAGAATCCAGTTTTGTATGAAAATTTAATATCATATCTGACAAAGTGACATCCTATTCTTCCTTGATAATGGCTCAACCTTATGACTTGAAATTAAGAATATATATTGTTATGACAAGAATTCTTGATGATAAACATTTTGAAAGACTTGAACAGATTCTTAGGATGGGGTCTCATAGATGGGCTTCTAGATCTATTTTTAAGAAGCAGGAGGTTCCATGGAGAAAATAAAAATTGCTATGGGATCAATTAGAATCTTTTCCTCCAAAATAGCCGCCCATACTTTTTAGGACTACAAATTTAAGCAGTGGGAAAGGTGGGGAGCTAGAAATTGCGACCCCAACTAAGGATTTTTTTCTACCTCTTGTCAATAATCTCAAGTGTTTACTGCTATATCTGATAAATTGCATGCATAAAACAAAGATGACAATGTGTACCAAATACAAGAGTAAAATATATCTTTATTCGCTCATGAATTTATTACAAAGAAGACCAGAGATGGTTAGCCAAGGATTCCAGTTCATCCAACTATACCATACTACTGTGCTACCTTCCTTGACAATACACAACATATTTAAAGGACCCAACGGTCGCTAAGAGGGACACAACTGTCAGCCAACCGACGGAAACAACTACCCAAGAGTGACAACAAATTTAATTTGGACGACTGATGCATTGCCTAATAAGCAATATTATCCAACATAACAACAGGCATTCTATGTTGAATACATCATCCCCACCAAAAGAAAATGTCGTCTTCCAAACAACTATATGCATCGAGTAATATTCAAGAACACTAATGGCAAGCGTGTAGACAATGACTTGTATTGTGTAAACTCAAAGTTGTAGTGTACTTTAAAAACCAAATGGGAGTTTGGGAGCATTGCTCCCAAGGGGGTCAAGGGTAGTGCTCCTTGTGGGGGTTTGAGCTTAATGCCCTTAGCGAGGTCGAGAGGGCAATGCCAAGAAAAAGGTCAGACCTTCAAAACCACACAAATTCCCCTAGTGCACATCCTTTTTGTGACTTTTTAAGATGCTAAGAATAATGTTGAAGAAATCGTAAAATAGAGATTCAACAATATGATCAAGTTGTACTCTTTAGTGAGATTTCAAGACGACTGTAATGTCCCCGTTTTTAAGACTTTGGGATTAGCTTGGTTTGGCGACCCTCGCAAGCTAATCAGGTGTTCAAAGGGGATCAGATTGCGCAACCAGTGTTGGGATTCCATTCTGGAGGTTCAGTTTACCAGGTCTACTCTTCCTTTGGGTCAATTTGGTCAACTTACTATTTTTAGTAAGTGGTATTTTGGGTATGGCTAGGATTAGCAGGGTGTCTGCACAGAGTGTCAGATGTTTCAGGATCGAGTTTCAGTGAATCTCCAGTTTGAGAGACTTACTATTTATAGTAAGTCTATTTTTAGTAATTGGCTATTTTCAACAGTGGGTTATTTCTGGCAAGGCAGTTGGCGTTTGAGGCCCTAATATCAAATATGAGTTTGTCACAGTCAGTGGGATTCAGTGGCTTGGGTTTTAAAAGTTATCGTTATTAAATTAAATTATTTTAATTTAATAACTTTATCACTTTATAACTTTATAACTTTAATGTTATAAAGTGAAGTTATCATTAAAAAGCCTTTTTAATGAACAAAGTGAAATTGTGCTTTTTCCGAAAAAGCTATATATTCAATCCGAAAAAGCACATTCATTACCCATTGTTGATTTGATAAATTGTTTATGTGAGAATTCTGCTTGGCTTGGAAAAGCTAGGGTTTTTGGAGCTTGGTCTTCATTTATGGAGAGAGTTCTTCTGAGATTATTGGGCTTGGTCTTCTTCCAGGAGAGAGCTCGTTCTGATTCTGAATTTTAATCCAATGCTAATGTATACTGGAATTGTGGCCCATTCAAAATTAATTGCCGAAGAGTTACAGGAAGAATTTAAAGAGGGTTTGAATATTTAGTTTCAGAGAAATGTGAATTTTCTTCTTGGAGATTGAGCGCTTTGAGTTGGTTTGTTACCAATGAATTGTGCAAGGTGGATTGTATGAATTTGAATGCTTGGAAGATTCCATACTGGAGCTGTACGAAATACAACAAGGCCGTACAACATAATATCCTGGAACCGCACGTGCCAGATTTCTCATGGTTTGCAGCTAGTGTAGGAGGTTGGAGAATTTGTTTGCAGCCAATGTGTGTGACTGGTGAAGTTCACGGCAATAGTCATTAGCCGTTGAAAGGATTTGCAGGGTTGCGGATAGAAGTTGACACCAACAAACAGGTCATTAAATTCAGTATAAACTAGTGCATGTAATAAGTTGCGATTTTTCACCAGCAGTCGCAAATAAGAGGTGCATTAATTTGATGCTATGTTTTGGTTATTACAAATGTTTGATATTTTAAATATTAGCATGTTGAAGGTTGCGGCTAAAATCTGGAATTCATAATTATTGAAATGTATCAATTTTTCATAATGTTTGTGGAATTCAATAAAAACAAGGAAATTCCAATTTTTCTTTGAAAATTTCTAGTTGAAAGATTAAGAGCCAAGTTAGGCTCATCACAGATGTGTCCTTCCACCATATGCTTGAGTCATACGGAAGAATGGCACTAAGAGGACCATACGATGTGCGATGCAATACAAACTTCACTTTCTAATCGCTTTTGTTGTACAAACGAATGATCTGAGTTGACTATATGGTGTATGACTTTATAAAAATTCCCCACACTGATTGATGTTGATTCTATATAGATGGTTTCAAGGCCCGTATAATGTACAATGTGAAAGCACATATGGTTGGTCTAAGGGTTTGTATAGCATACAATGTGAGTGATGCTAAGAACAGGAGTATAAAACACGTGCAAATGTGTGTTGGAGATGTACAATGGTGAGGACATGTGTTGCCCATACGGGATGCAAGATCTGTCGTAAGCTATGCTTTGGCTATACGAGATGGAGTACCCATCATACAATCGTACAACGTAGGCAATATGATTTGTCCATACATGTTGAAATTGTTGTACGACACTCATTCCTTGGAACTTCAGAATTTGCATTGGCCATACAAAACAATGTACAGAGGGTCGTACATAAAACAAAATCCGTCTGAGATGTTGTATGGAAGGATGCAACTGTTGTACGAGGCTGTCATATGGGTACAATAGATATCACACCAAAAAAAACCATTGAATGTCATGCAAAATATGTCATATAGTGCACAAAACACGATACAGTGTTAGCTTATGTCCTCTAAGAGATGGTGAAATGTAGGAACCCCAATAGTTCTAACCAATGCAATTGATGATATTTTCTTGAATTTTGAAATTTTTTGCAATGTGAAACTTATACAAATGAAGCAAATTGCAAGTATGATGAAATATAACTAATTAATGACAATTATGTCACTGCTGTTACAAATGTAATTTATTTATATTTTTACCCAGCAGTTCAAAATATACAACCATATGACAAGTACAACAATACTTTGCAAAGATTCATACCCGGAATGAAGAATTCACCATTTATTTGTAAATCTGGGCACAAATGGTGACTGTTGTAGCTTTTTTTCAGATTATTGAATGTTTATTCAGATCTGAAAATGTATAATTTCTGCTCCTTAAAAGATAATGCAACCTCTATGTTTATTATGGCAGCTTCCTTGGATAATGACTGCTCACAAAACTCTTTCAATCTACAATTAAATGTCTTCAAATTGATCCCCAAATGATCAGGTAAGACGCTTGAAAATGCACAAACCTTTGAAAGGCTGATGTAGAACAATGGCTAGCACAACCAACAATCCCAGTGCAATCTTTCAGCACCTCAAAGCTGAGTAATAATGGCCTCCAAACTTGCAATGGCTTTTTGGAACCCTTGCTAGAGAAACTCACAAAATTCACCAAGTATCAGAGCACAAAACTGATCAATTCCATATATGAGAATGAGCTCTTAAGTCCCTTTTTATTCTTTCTTGTGAGAGCTCAAGCACATTCCTTACCAATGTGAACTAAAAGTTTACTTTTTTCCTTTTAATAATTCATTTACTCCAATACTTTTATTAATACCTTGGCTTAAGCTTCCATGAATTAATTGAATAAATGGCCCCTTCCAATGATGACGCAACCCTCAATTTAAGTGAAATTATAACTTTATAATAAGTCATTTAATGATTTAATAATAATTTGGCCACTAAAATAATAATAACTCCCAAAATACTTATCCTTTAAATATGTCATCTGAAACAGTAGTCACACCTAATATTTCCCCACGTGACCAAATGCACTTTCCAAACATATAAAGGGTCCTTCTCAAGCAACATCAAGCTTACTAGAAATAGTAAACATGGCAAAACTATAGCAAATGAAGTTCAAATGACGCCAAACGAAAGCCAAACCAAAGCATACTGAATCCTGAAGTAGATGCCCATTGAAAGAGACCCCTTGTCCATCCCCATTAGCCTATGAGGATCACATGATAGGCTAATCCATCCATAGTCATGGTCATGCTAAAAATGGAACATTACAATCCTCCCTCCCCAAGATTGTTTGTCCTCAAGCAATCACAGGAATCAAAGAAACACAATGATCCACCCGGATCCCAAGGATAAATATGTATAATGTCCATGGCATCACCTGCAAACTCTTGTGATGATAACTCTATCCACAGAGCTATCCTGAACATACTATCACCATGCCAACGTTGACGACTCAACCAATCCACAGTGCTAAGCCTATCTCCACCTGGATCCCAGTAGAGACGTAACTCACATCCATCCACAACCAGAAAGAATGGATGTCCGATATCAACTGATAGATCAAATCTCCCTACACACCCTACCAATCTGCTCTGAGGATGAAGCTCATCTATGCAACAAGAGCAAGAACTCCCATATCCCTGATATCCACCCCCTGCAAAATCATCATAGGTATGCTGCCCTTGCAAGTCACCTCTTGCTAACTTGCAGTAACTAACTCTATCAACTGCAAATGGAGAAAACCCATGCCATAACGGATGATATAAACTTGGAGCCAACCCACACCAACGTACAACCAAGTCCTCAACCGGTGGATCAAAAGAGAAATGATGAACGCTCCTCACTATGTAATCATGATGAAATGCTCCAATCTCTGAAAGAGGCTCATCAACAACAATCCGAGAATCAAGAGATGGCTCCAATCTCTGACTCTGAACAATTGGTTGGGCAAGATCCTAAATAACCTGCTCAACAAACCCAACCACAAAATCCCTATGAGGAAGCATTGTAGTCAAAGTATCTACAATCTTTCCCACTAAAATTTGAATACCGTGAGAACCCCGAATGAGCGTATCCTCAAAAGTCCTGAAGGATCCCTCCCGCAAAACTAGACTCTCAAGCAAGTACTTCATAAACGACTCTGTGCAGTAGAAATTATAAGAAGCAACATCAACCTGCTCCCCTGCAATCCACAACTGATCCCTCGGAAATTGTGGCACTGCCAACTGCCTACTGCTATTAGCTGTGTGAGAAGAAGAAATAGATTTGCTTCCAACAAAAGGAAACAAATCATCATGAGAACTAGCTTCAAAACCAGATGATACTTTGTCCATGTCCTATGAAACATCAAGAGTAGTGTCTAAAACTGGCACACAACTCACTAGCGAATCCGCTCCTGCTATCTCAGGACTCTCAACAACCTGCTCTATATTATCTATCATCGTGCTAACAACTGGAGAACCTAATACCACAAAACTCTCCCTACTGTCCTCCACTGATGCACTCACCTCAATCGTATCTACTACATCTGTCTCAAGGATGGATGTAACCGTGTCCCCAACACATCCATCACTGCTAACTGTGGAAGTTGACTCACCACCAACCAGTACTATATGCAACTGAACTGGATCTATGGTTGGCAAAGACTGAATTCGTTCCAACACCACAGTCACCTCCCAACTGCAACTGTGACTCCTGAAGAGCCCACTGAGTGCCCTCTAAAGCCTCAGAAGTCATTGTGAGCTCCTGAGTAAGCTCACTAACCTCCTCCTCACTGTCCATCAGTGCCTCATATGTCATACTCCCCCACTCAACTAGGTGATCTCGGATAGCTACCAACTGTAAATAATCTTGTCTCAAAATCCTGACAGCCTCACGCAAGGAATGAATCTCTATCAAGGAAAGGTAAGCACCACTATGCTCATCTGTCATAGGAGCACCACAACCATAAACAGCCAACAGCTGACGAGTGGCATCAAAATGCTCGAGAATAGAAGCAATATCTCTCTCACCAACTCTCAACTAGCTAGTCACATGATGACTCTGCACAACGGGCCTCCTATGTACAATCTCAACTGCATTGTCCACACTATGGAAGGAAGTTGCATCCAACAAACTCCCCTCAAGATCACTGTATCTCTGTATACTATCATCCGAGAACACATCTACAAACTGAGTACTGACATCGAACTCATCCTCATCTACCCCTGAGGAAGTTGTTGTTGAATCTGTCTCATCACAATCCTTGTCCTCTACAACCACATGACAATCCAGATCCTGGGACCCATCCTCACTCACTAACAACTCAGAGTCCTCCCCCAGGATTTGATAAATCAAACATGACTCGCTGCAGGTAGCGTCATCCTCATGAGTCACCAAGGAAGCAACCTCATAATCCCTCTCCTCATGTGCGCTATCAACCTCACACATGTCCACCAACGAGGTATCACCACTGGGTACCTCTACTAACAGCTCAACCGAAGGAGTGGAAGCCCTAGCTGAAACAAACTCTTGCCACTCATATGCTTCCCTATCCTCATCTGTGAGTCCCTGCAGAAAAGGATCCTGGAACCCACCACCATTGGATGACAACGCTGAGTCCGCACCCAAAGTCTGTTATAAGAAACTAGAAACACTGCAGTACCCATCATCCTCACTCTCAACATCAGAGGTATCCGCGATGTTGGTATCAACATCTTGAAACCCCTCTACTATCTCTGGCTGCATACATGACTCAATGTCATCGCGCGAATCACCTACACTGTGGCATGAATCTGTCACCTGACTCACCTGTAACACTCCCATCATGAGTGTCATCACTGGGTAGCTCCATGCTCACATCCTCAATACAGGAAAAGACTGATGTCTCCTCCACTGACTCCACATTGCAATTGTTGTCATAAACATCAGAGCTATCAAAGCTCATATACTCCTCGCAGTCTTCAAAGATAACACCATCATCTATGGTGTCAGAATCCATAATGGTATCTACAACATCCTCCACTCTCACCCTATACACAACATCAACAACAGGCTCAAGATGCTGAAACTCAGTACCACTATCTGCCAACAAGATAGGCGCATCCACATGTCCCTGTAAGAAGTCTCCAATATCATGTGTGAAAATAGGACTAATGGTTGTCCTACTAAGACCAGGACCATCTCTGAAATGATCAATGGCTACTGAAAACTCATCATGAAGATTTCTAGATGTCTCACCTGTGAGAACATCCGGTTCATCTTTCTGCAGTATTCGTGAGGAAGACTTCCTGAAGAAGGAAACCATAAAACTAGCCGCCCTGTCGATAGTGGCCGGATCTGCAAGTTGGGCTTTTAGCCTTTCTTGTGTTTGCCACAATTTCTCCATTTCATTTTCCAAGGCACTTGATTGTTTCCTGAACCGTGACATGTGCTCAAATGGTTTCCATATTTACTTGGTTTTCTATATTTATCCATGGCTGAAAAATAAAGCTAGAGTGTAGGTCACTCCAAACAAATGTGTGAGCTCAATAATTTTCAACCCAACAGGATGGCAGGAAACTGCTGTAATACCACTGTAAGAACCCCAATAGTTCTAACCAATGCAATTGATGATGTTTTCTTTGAATTTTGAATTTTTTTGCAATGTGAAAGTTATACAAATGAAACAGATTGCAAGTATGATGAAATATAACTAATTAATGACAATTATGTCACTGCTGTTACAAATGTAATTTATTTATATTTTTACCCAGCAGTTCAAAATATACAACCATATGACAAGTACAACAATACTTTGCAAAGATTCATACCCGGAATGAAGAATTCACCATTTATTTGTAAATCTGGGCACAAATGGTGACTGTTGTAGCTTTTTTTCAGATTATTGAATGTTTATTCAGATTTGAATATGTATAATTTTTGCTCCTTAAAAGATAACGCAACCTGTATGTTTATTATGACAACTTCCTTGGATAATGACTGCTCACAAAACTCTTTCAATCTGCAATTAAATGTCTTTAAATTGATCCACAAATGATCAGATAAGACCCTTGTAAATGCACAAACCTCTGAAAGGTTGATGTAGAACAAAGGCTAGCACAACCAGCGATCTTAGTGCAATCTTTCAGCACCTCAAAGCTGAGTAATAATGGCCTCCAAACTTGCAATGGCTCTTTGGAACCCTTGCTAGAGAAACTCATAAATTTCAACAAATATCAAAGCACAAAAATGATCAATTCAATATATGAGAATGAGCTCTTAAGTCCCTTTTTATTCTTTCTTGTGAGAGCTCAAACACATTCCTTACAAATATGGGATAAAAGTTTATTTTTTTCCTTTTAATAATTCATTTACTCCAATACTTTTATTAATACCTTGGCTTAAGCTTCCATGAATTAATTGAATAAATGGCCCCTTCCAATGATGACTCAACCCTCAACTTAAGTGAAATTATAAAGTTAAATTATAACTTTATAATAAGCCATTTAATGATTTAATAATAATTTGGCCACTAAAACAATAATAGCTCCCAAAATACTTATCCTTTAAATATGTTGTCTGAAACAGGAGTCAAAAACTATTATTTCCCCACATGACCAAATGCACTTTCCTAAAATAAAAAGGGTCCTTCTCAAACAACATCAAGCTTACTATAAATAGTAAACTTGGCAAAACTATAGCAAATGAAGTCCAAATGACGCCAAACGAAAGCCAAACCAAAGCATATTGAATCCTAAAGTAGATGCCCTCTGAAAGAGACCCTTTGTCCATCCCCGTTAGCCTATGAGGGTCACATGATAGGCTAATCCATCCATAGTCATGTTCATGCTAAAAAGGGGACATTACATGAAATCCATAACAAGTAGCTTCTCCAACATTCAATTGGTACATGAATGATTCTACTCTTTTTACTTGATACTGCCAAGTTCATGACAAAGTAAAATCTTACCAAGGCTTCCTTCTATTGCTTCGGCCAAAAATAAACATACCCTCGCTGAGAGTTAATTTGAAACAATGGCCTCGACATAGTATTCATTATGTTTTGCTCTTTCTTTCCATTTTCCACCCCTTTTGATTCCTTCTTTCTCTTCCTCTAAATTTCTAGTGAAGTGGATTTATGTTGACAATCCCTTATAAACTCCATATTACATATTCTCTTCTTCATACAGTTAGATGTATCCTTCATAACTTTACACGCTTTCATTGGTTTCTCTTCAAAAAGAGTTGTGGCTTCAAGGAAATTACACATTGATGATAATATCTCATAGTCCTCCATCTGCTAGTGAAATAGTTCGTTCAAGGAAATCATCTCATCTTCAAAACAATCTTCTAGCTCAAGCACCCCTTTGTCATTTGGTTCTATGCCTTTCCTTCTTTCGTCCGTTCTGAACTCCCCGTCTTCGGACTCTAATTCGAAAGATGCAAACTTGCTCACTAGTTGGTCTCTCAAGTCGATGACATACTTCTTCCCTTTATTCTCGACCGAGAGTGTGTTTTGCTTCCAATTGTCAGTTTTCTTGGTGGCAATCAGCGAACTTCTCCCAAGAAGTGCATTATATGCCTTTTTTTCCATCAAGATAACTATGAAATCCAATAAAAAGCATTGTGTGCCAATTGTTACCCTTTGTGCCATCAATGTCCCCAACGACTAATTGCCATGTTGGTTGACAACTTCCAAGTGGAAGATTATTGGCACGAGTGTTGTCTTCCTTAGGCACTTCCAGGTTTCCTCTACTAGCACATTAACTCCTGAACCTTCGTTGACAATGGTGTTTTTCAGCTTTCTCACATTATTTCCATCTCAACAACAGATGGTTTCCTTCTAAGCTCATTGTTAGTAACATAGGGTCAGTGGCCTCGTTGTTTTCGGGTGGTGACTTTGTTGTTGGTTCTCCTTATGGCTTAGATTGGCTTTGGTCGAGTGTGTCTTCACCAATCGTGTTGGTAATTGCCACTCTTAGTTATGGCATAGTTTGAAGGTTTACCACCTTGATGGGTACAATTGTCTATAGTACCTGCCGAATGTTCTTCTCTAACTCTGATTGCATTAACGCATTTGCAGTTTTGTTGGAGGTTATTCGTTCCTTTTCTATCATTTGCTCTACTTTTGTTTTAGATTCTCCGAGTCATTCCTTCTCCATATGAGGTTTCAAGTACACCATTTTTTTCGTTTGTGCTCTCATGATTGTCAGAATTGCCTCATCTTGTTCCTCCACGTTCAACATATTAATAACCTTTGCTTTGGGCAGTTGGTGTCTTCATGGTCACCTAGTCCACACCACTTGCACAATACTTGCAAATTGTCTTTCTTATTCTAGCAATCTCACAATGTTTTCCCATTTGCTACATTGTCGACACTATATGATAGGACATCCTTTGGAGTTGTACTATATTAGATTTTTCTCTCCTCGTTGATTTCCATAACCTCCTAGCAATACATTTTGCGGTTTCGATGGAGTAGACTCTCCCTGTTTGAAGAGTACTTGCATACTTCTAGTCTTCAAAATTATATGGACATTACTTCTTTTAATGACCCATCACTTAGCAAATTTCACAAAAATATCCATCTACGACAATTACCTTAGATGTGCCCCTCAATATTACACCCAATACACCAAAGTTCATTAATTTCTTTATTGGTTCCTTTCTCGACCTCCTATTCTTTCATCATTTTCATCATGATCTATTGTGAATCATTGACTTTTGTTGATTCACCATTGTTGCTACATTTAGTGCTCTCATCATTGTTTGTTCTCCTCTTCCTTCAAAAGGATGTTTTGTTTTCACTCTCAATTTCCATCACCCAATTAAGCATTGGCGTATGATGATGGAGGTACCACCTTCATTTTCTTTCTCAATGAAGGTATCAATCCCTCGATAAACCAACGCTTCAATCCATCTACTAGTTAGTTCTCCAATTTACAAACAATTCCTTGACCCTACGATTGTACACTCAACCATTCTCACATTTCCCATGTTTGGTGCTGTAAATTTCAGTGACAATCTCATTGTCATCGCAAAGCAATTTAAACTCAACCTTGAACACCTTCAACGCGTCCCAAGAGACTACAATTGAAGTATCCAATTTTGTGAACCAATCAATGGTTGTACCCCATAGCATTTGTAGAGCCGCTCTCAGTCAATATTCCTTGCCCTCTTGACCACTTGCTATCCAGATAGTCTTGCAATTCCTCGTAGAATCTTTTGACTTGTTCCCCATGAATGTTGGCAATTTCTACCGATCCTCATTTGGACTTATCAAAGGAGTCACCATCTTTCTCACCTACTTACTCCCTTGTGTGTCGGACCTAGTTGGATTTTTCTAACCACTACATTCCTGTGTTTTCCCTACATTCTTGACTCTATGTATCCACCTTCAACATTCCAACACCTTTAGTACTTTCAAGATTTGACTCGTCCTTGTACTCCCTCCATCCAGGGGTCTTTGGTTTGGATCCTCCAATTCTAGGTTCTCCTAAGATGGATAGACTCTCAATGTGATGGAATACATTTGTTAGTTCAAGATTTCCTTGTTCATACTCCTTGTCCAACGTTGACTGTATGGACAGGTTGTTTGATTGGTCAGCAAGGTTGATATATGTTTGGCCAAGGAGTAGTAAGTGTCTGGCAATATCCTCCTACTCATTCCATGTACAGTTTGGCCTTTCCTTGCTGGATGATTTATTTTCGTTTAGACTATGACTTTCCTTCTTGAGTGCATTTCCTAGATGTTTGATAGGTGAAAATGGAGCTGATCAAAGGTTCTCGGTTCTAATCGAGCTTTATCCTTGAAATGTTTGAGAACATTTCTTTGGGGGGATGCTAGATGTTGTGAGTTTTTCCTCACCATCGCCTCATTGAAAATTGGGACCCCCCTTTTTTTGCTTTAGTAGTAACTGTTTTGGAAGTTTTCCCATGTTGGTGATGTTAAAGGAGAGTTTGAAGTGGCCTGCAAAATTTGGAGATGATTCAAGAGGTTGAGCAGTGAGAATTTTTGGTGCGAAGAGGTTGGATTCTGATTGCAAAACGATAAAAAATGTGATTTTGGCTAAGTCTGTATTTCGTTTTTCCAGCGAGACGGATTTTGCTTGCAAATCCAAATTAATGATTTGGATTTAGAATCGATTTTGAATATATTTTTGACTTGAAAATTTTTGCAAGCAAAGTCTAGATTTTGTGGACTTAAATAATTTTTGGGAAATTTGGCAAAATTTTGCAAATTGTGGAAATTGAAAAGTGGAATTGGGCAATTTAATTGTGCAAGTAAAATAAAATAATTTTTGAAACATCTAAATTTAAGTTTCAAAATTGCAATTTTAATATTCATTTTTTGCAAGTTGGTAAGAAAACCTTCACAAGTTGGTAAGAAAACCTTCGCAAGTTGGCAAGCAAACCTTCGCAAGTTGGCAAGAAAATCTTCGCAAGTTGGCAAGCAAACCTTCGCAAGTTGGTAGAGGTGATTGTGCAAGATGGAGATATCAACTTGGCAATTTGACAATTTCAATGGCAAAATCCTTATGCTTGGCAAATTTTCCTTTCAAACTAGCCCATTAAATGTTTTATTTCAAATGATAATTTGGGCTGGATTTTATATTTAATTTTCCAAGGAAAATTTAATGCCATTTTATAATTTAAAAATCAATGCCATTTAAAAAATCAAGATAAATCAATGCAATTGGAAAACCAATTTACAATTTAAAAAATCAAAGCCATTTTAAATTTCAAAGCAAATTTGATGCCAATTTGTAATTTAAAATTTCAATGCAAATGTGATGCCAATTTGTAATTTTAAAAAATAAAAAATCTGAGAGGCTATCTTACATTTAAAATTCAATGCCAAGGTGAAATTCGAAATTAATTTGGGGGCCCCTTTGTGTGCTAAATTCTATGTATTTTAAGGCTTAATTGGTGTAAAACTCAAGGCACGTTATTGGGTCCACAATTGGGAGAGTTTAAAACTTAATTAGGGGCCTACATGATCTTTTTTTCAAATTTTAATTTTGGGGACTGTCAATTTCTGTTTGGCTAATTTAAGTCCAAAATTTTGTTAAAATCAATGCAATTTTGGGGCCCATGTTTGCAAGTTTCAATTTAGAGAGATTTTAAATTCAAGGAAATCAAATTATTATAATTTTGGCCCAAATTCCAATCGATCCAATTTAATCAAGGGCCGGAAACAATTAAGGTGAATTTTAGTCCAAGGGGATATGATTTAATTTTATTTCTTTTTCCCCCATGCAAGTCATCCATTTTGGGCAATTAGATGGATATTTAAAGAGGGGTTTGGGCATCATTTCTCATTGTTTCCAAGAGAACATTTTATGATTACAAATTCTGGAAATGCATTTCCAGCCATGGGTGATTTTGTTGGCCATTTTCATGCAATTTTCTCAAGTTTGAAGGCTTCTAGAGGTGGCAAGTTGGTCTTGGGGTTTGAAGACATCTTGGAATTCATTTTCACCAACCTTTTGAGAAATTCTCATCTTCTTCGTGCCTAGAAAATCTGAGATTTGAGAAAATCCGAATTTGAGGTTGATGCATTGCAATCTTGACATCATTTATCCAACTCCTAGGGCATCAAGTTACATCCATTGAACATGTTTTTTTGCCTAAATCATGTGGATAAGTTCATTTTTTGTGATTGGGCAAGTTAGTTGAATGAAATGCAATGATAATCCTAATTATCTTGATCAAATGTTATTTTCAAAGTTTTATTGACAATACTTTATTAAATGAAATGGAGTGACTTGTTTCTTTGACTTTTTTTAGGTTGGCTAGGGAGTTCTTGCAGCTTGGTGAGGGCCCTCTTGCAACTTGGTAGGGTTGACAAGGAGGATGCAAGGTTTAGGTTCAGGTCTCTCAAGTGGCAAGGGAATTTACACCAAGCTCAAGGCGAGATCAAGGGCAAGTTCAAGATTCAAGTACATGAAGGCTTCACCATTTCAAGATCAAGACATCAAATGTACAAGTACAAGCAAGCAAGTTCAAGACATGGCAATGAGAAAATTCCTAAGGACTCAAGTTGGTAGAGGTGTTGCTGCTAGTTGTCAAGCATGCTCCTGCAGGTTGGTAGGGGTGTTCATGAAAAGAGGTGGACAAGGTTGAGCATCTAAAGGATATCTTCCCTTCATCAAAAGATTAAACAACAAGATAAGTATGATGGGGTGGTAGTTGGTTGTCTCCTCCAATCAAAATGTTCCTCTTTCAAGCATGTGCAAACATATCATGCCAAATGTCCTATGTTCTCATTGGTTGAAAACATTATTGTAATTTTCTTAATGGCCCACAAGTTTGGTGCCCTCATGTAATTGGTTGTAATTATGGAAACCCTAATTGGGGTTTATGGGATGTAATGTGGGCCCTTGATTTTAGATTTTTGCCTCTTAATCTTGGCCACTTGTATTTGAGCCTCTATATAAGGCCATTTACTTTCATTTGTAAAGAGAGATATGTTGGAGAATTGTTGCCAAAATACTATCAAAATTGTCTCTATTCATTGTTGCGGCTTGCATGGTGGATATACATGATCATTTTGGTGTATTTGCATGGTTCTTTACATCTCTCAATTAAAATAGGATTTTATTTCAAAGTTGTTAAAGTAAGATTAAAAGTAGATAGATTGTGTGGTGATATTGGTGGATGTTTGATTGGTTGACTCTACAAAACTAGGCCACTAGCTCCTTGTAGATGCAAGGGTGCCTTGTGTGGCAATCTAGTAGTTGTACTCAAGTTCAATTGGCATTAGATCCTTAATTTGTACTCTATGTTGGATTGAGGGGATGGTGTTGATATGAAAACCATTTGAGATCCTTTGAAGCTTTGCACTAGGTGGAGTTGAAGTTGCAGGCAAGCCTCCATTTGGTAGGAGTCCTAGTCCATCCATTACTCTTCCCATCCATAGTTAGAAGAAGTAGTCTATGTTGTAAAATCAAATCGTCCTATAGAGATATATAAGAATGTTGTACTAAAATAGATTACCGTTTTAATTGATCTCTTCACCAGCCATCGATATGCATTTATATCCTTTGAATAGTCATGTCTATGAAGAGCCATGACCATATGTGGCTTATGCTACATAGGGTCATGACCTTTCATAACCAATTATTAATATTAATTGCATTGTAACATATACAATTATCAACTTATATATATATATATATATTACCATATCCGATCGTAGCTATATCTTAACACTCCCTCTTAGCAAGAGAGGATTTAATCAATAATTTTGTATTCATCATCATGTCCTCTAACACATTTCAGGACAACAACTTAATGTACAATGATAAATCAGGTATCTCAATATCATGATATCTAGCACAGTCCAGGACAACAACTTAATGAAGTCAATCATGATATGATTTTTATTACTAGGATCAAGATATCCGGCACACTCTAGGACAGCAACTTAATGTAGTCAATCTTGATATAACTAAGTAATAACATCACAATGATCAAGATATTCGGCACATTTCAAGACAACAACTTAATGCAGTCTAATCTTGATTCATATGTTGTTATAATACCGACCAACAACATAAAGAAGTCATTAGTCATGATCAATACTTATTATCTCAATATCATGATATCCGGCACAATCTAGGACAACCCTGCTAGGGTGTCATTCATGATATAGTAGTTATTACACAATCCAGTAATAACATAAGCATCAAGATATCCAACACAGTCCAGGACAACCCTGTTCGGGTGTCAATCTTGAAGCTTGGTTAACTATTTTCAATATCATGATATTCGGCACAATCCAGGACAACCCTGTTAGGGTGTCAATCATGATATAGTAGTTATTACACAATCCAGTAATAACATAAGATCAAGCTATCTGGCACAGTCCAGGACAACCATGTTCGGGTGTCAATCTTGAAGCTTGGTTAACTATTGTCAAGATCGTCACCTTGAAAATAGTAACGCCAATTTACATGGAAGATCGTCATCTTCTTTAAATGAAAGGACCCATAAAGTCACCTTGACTCTTCTCAGAGGGCAGATCCACTATGGCTCATACAGGGAGCGGAAACCAAGACTTCCACCTTAGACTTGTCTATCAAAGACAAGAATTATTTAAGATACAAAAATGATGAATCATAGAAGCTGAAACCTTCTTTTCACCTAAGGCTTTACTCCTCAACATACCAAGGTTATCTGAAGGTACACAATCTTCTTTCTAGCAAGGGGTTTGGTAAGAATATCAGTTATTTGTTCGCATTGTCTCATAGTCTTGGTGAATTCTGAGCTTACAAAGTAATAACCATAATTCTTTGCTACAATTTCTTGATTACTAGAGAACCAACAAAACATGGGCTACTCCCTCTGAATCAAGATCCTCGAATGTCCACTGATGCAGATCCTTTAGCTTCTCCCTCTGTCACGAAGGCATAGCCTGTTTATATACTCAACTCAGTGTCACTATAGGATGTCACTTCATACCTTCCTTCCTGAGAGAACCAATATGAATAATTTGAATAGTCATAAGGTTACATCGGCTAGCATAAGATGCATTTTGATCTTTTCCAAGGCCACAACATTAACACTCCCTCTTGGACTTGAGGGAAGATAATAAAGACCTCTAGTATGATGTTTATCTCAATGAGTTGTAGTCTCATGATGTATGAAATGCCTTAATCAGTGATTCTATCCATGTGTATCTCATAGATGATTCTATCCACGAGTTCCCACTACTATAATCTCAGAATTGCTCTATGTTCAATAGTGAACTCCCTCTCAATCAATATGATCGAGTTTCTCCAAGTTGACTGAATCATTTGTTTCCTTAGAGGCTAAATTTCGCCAACTTCTAGACTTTTCTGAAGATGTCAGACTCCCTCTGAATGTTAATTCTCCCTCTTCGAAGAAACTGATCTAGATATGAATGAGTAAAATCCCTCAACTATCATGAGTTGGCTCAATATTTTGACATGTACTAGTCACACTTAGTGTCATCGTAATATTTGTCGTTGTCACGATTGGTAGACAAATAGAATGTTTCTATTATAATACTCACTTCAATGATTCTCATTCAGAACAACCATCACAGTATCTATATATATATATATCTGCTCCTGTATGGTTGAGCAGTGTGGTGTCCATTGAAATTATTATTTTATCCAGAATATCTGATCACTGTCATGTTACTTCAATAGTCTTCATTAGACTAGCACTAGTGGTTGATGATGTCCATAAGTTTGGATTTTTGCATGTCTCTGCAATGATCGTATTTGACAGTAAGAGAGATGGCTAATGAGCTCACTATGTTCCGTGATTGTGATGGCATCTGTTGATGGCACTTTAGCTCTGTAATCAGTCTATTAGAGACATGACATTCCATGAGATGAATTTCTTCAAGGCATTTTGGTAAACAAATCAACGTGTTGTTTATGCTACCATATTTCGCATGCATCTCCAACACACTTGTTACCACAACATATGAGGCAACATTTCCTTGTAGCATTTATCTGCACACTTTTGATGTGCACCATCTTGTATGAAAACAAAATCTCCGAGGATTGAGTGAGGTCGTCAAGTCTTCTTCTGCTATGTTTCAAATCATCCAAGTCCATTCCAATTGTTGTTATCCTTACAATGACTTCTAAGATCTAATCCATCATAAAATACCCAAACAAATACTTGTAAACGTTATGGATTTCTAACCCCTGTGACCACCTCCCCCTGTATCTATCGAACGGCCAGTGCCATGCTTCTTTTAGCACTGATGGAAAGACAAGTTTTGGCTATTTGATCTTGTCAATACCCTATTGTTATGCTAAGTAAAATAGTGATGTAGATCCTTTGTCGCAATCCAATTTTCTATGTTGCCATTACCACTAGTGGTCTGATCTGCTAAGCCTTGTTTTATTACAGAGAACTTGTTGCTTTCACTTTCTCTGTACTTTAGATAACTTTTGAGCATTACCAAAGAACTTTTAGTGCCGTAGCAAATGTTTTTTTTTTTTTTTATATCTCTACAATGTATAGACGGGTTGTAAGTAATGTCCAAGTAATTCTCCAACTGACTAAATAGACTACCAAATGATGTTCTCTATGATTGACATCACCTATGCTTGGATGTCGATATTGCTTACATATTCTTTATAGTGAAGGAAGTTAGATATTAAGGAATCAACTCCAATATTCGATTTAGAAAAACAAAATATATTATGGTTATTGCTAACCAGCGGTTAGTTAAGTTGATGTTATGCTATTAACAGTGATGAATAATCAATCGATAACACAACATACGATCTTCCAATCAACATTGATCTTGTCTCTTACTTGATGCTTGCTTAGTCAATCTTCTTGTAACGATTTTGTTTTGTATATTCCCACGTCTTTGATAAGGAGAATCTCTTTCCACGATTGATGACATCATCGCTCAATTGATGCTTCCAAGATTACCTCGATATCATTGCTTTCCTTTATTGTTCCACCTGCACTACTCAACTGAATGAATGAATTCCATTTTATAATGTCTCTATGGGAACTAACTAATGATAGGTGGTTTGATTTCAAACTGTCTTCCAACTACCATATCCACCAGCAATTTCTATTCATCGTGGCTTTACACTCATGTGCTCCAACCGCCGCAACTAGTTGTAATCGATATAAGTGTCATAATTTCTAAACAAGACAAAAGTTATAATGAACTGACCCCTGTGGAAAATAACATTCATCGTTTCAGCCCACTGTCGATTCATAACCAGAGTACCATTGTTTTGCTGACACGTGTTCTAATTTCTCAAACCTGATAAACATCACATATTTTTAATTTCTTTCTTTCCTTACGTGGACACAAATGTTGATAAGGGAGCGCTTGATATATACGCACAAGGGGACTTCTTGATTGTTTTGTATGAACTCTTCAACATTGTCGATTTGAACAAGAAGTATTATGAAATCTGCCGTGTATGTAATTTCTCCATTTAACAGACCCTTCTATTCATGTTGAATCTCACTAAATCTTTTGTGTAATATTTAGTCGCTTCTGATGATCATGGTTTAGTTTGGTTAATCAGGTGATAGTACTGTCCAATTGAAGACTATCGTTATGGAATACACCTCACTGAGATACTCCAAAACGATGCTATTGGATGATTGAACCATACAGTGGTGATGTTCTACTTTCTTATCCAACTCAATGAATATGTGTCTCTTTAATGATTTATGGTTACATAGCATGAAGTGCTTAAAATTCCAAACGGTATGCAACTAGGAGTTTCTTGATAGTCGGTCTGAATGGAGGATGCAAACTAGGCACAAACACATGGATCATATTGAAGACAATAGTTACACATGAAAATACGAGGATATCCAACGTCTTCATCATACATGACCCAACAACATATTGATACAACCCTACAGCCCAAGCCTTTCACTACACCATCCGCAAACTACATGCCATCTCTCTGAGTGACATGGCTGCACCCTAACGCTACTTCGCTGAAGGAATGTGCAGGCCCGCTTGTATCCGCCATGGTGAATGTCTCGAATGACAAGTCTCCCTGCGTGCTCCAGCTTCCACTGTATTTATAAGAATATTAACAGTCGGCCACGCTGGTTGAATTGCCAAGGGCAGAGCAAAGAGAAGAAGAGCACGGGACTAGTCTAAAAGTTTCAACCTTTGATGTCATTGTTTAGAACATATATGGAGTTTCATCACCAATATCGCTGCAAATTTATTACCAATTGCTTGTGGATATATTTTATTCTTTTATACGTTAGGCTCTGATACCATGTTGTAAAATCAGATCGTCCAATAAAGATATATAAGAATGCTGTACTGAAATAGGTTACCGTTTTAATTGATCTTTTCATCAGCCATCGATATGCATTTATATCCTTTGAATAGTCATGTCTACGAAGAGCCATGAACATGCGTGGCTTATGCTACATAGGGTCATGACCTTTCATAACCAATTATTAATATTAATTGCATTGTAACATATACAATTATCAACTTATATATATATATATATATATATATATATATATATATATTACCATATCCGATCGTAGCTATATCTTAACAGTCTAGATAGTAGGAGTTGAAGATCAAAGTTGTAAGTGATATAAATCATGGATATATTTTTATTGCACATTGGGAAGCCAAATCTTTAGAAGTGCAAGTAAGTTGGCATCCTAAAATGAATTATGTAAGCCGGCCTAAGTGATTAACCAGCGAATCACATCATTTCCACTTAATTAGATATCCACAGGTGTAAGGAACCTGGGAGTCATTTAATGATCTTCATTGCAAAGCTTAGCATGGGAGATGACATTGTTCAACAGAGGATTTGATGTTTTATGTTTCTTGAAGCATTGAGTGTTTAGTCCTACATGTTGTTGTAATGTCCCCGTTTTTCAGACTTTGGGATTAGCTTGGTTTGGTGACCCTCGCAAGCTAATCAGGTGTTCAGAGGGGGTCAAATTGGGGAGCCAGTGTTGGGATTCCATTCTGGAGGTTCAATTTACTAGGTCTACTCTCCGTTCGGGTCAATTTGGTCGACTTACTATTTTTAATAAGTGGTATTTTGGGTATGGCTAGGATTAGCAAGGTGTCTGCACGGAGTGTCAGATGTTTCGGGATCGAGTTTCAATGAATCTCTAGTTATAGAGACTTACTATTTATAGTAAGTCTATTTTTTGTAGTTGGCTATTTGTGGCAGTTGGTTATTTTTGGCAGGGCAGTTGAAGTTCGAGGCTCTGATGTCAGAATTGTGTTTACGCAGTCAATGGGGTTCAGAGGCTTTTAATTTTTAAAGTTATCGTTATTAAATTAAATTATTTTAATTTAATAACTTTATTACTTTATAAATTAATGTTATAAAATAAAGTTATGATTAAAAAGCCTTTTAGGTTCAAAAAGTGAAATTGAAGCTTTTTTCAAAAAAGCTATATATTCAATTCAAAAAAGCACTTTCATTTACCATTGATGATTTTGATAATTTGTTTGTAAGAGAATTCTGCTTGGCTTGGAAAAGCTAGGGTTTGAGCTTGGTCTTCAACTTTTGGAGGGAGTTCTGCAACATCTGTTGATCTTGGTCTTCTTCCTGGAGAGAGCTCATTCTATTTATGAATCATAATTCAGTGCTGATGTATACTGGAATTGTGATATATCCAATTTAATTTATTGAGTTACAGGAGAGAAGTACGATTTTGAGAAGCTAGGGTTTGGTCTTCATTCATGGGGAAAACTTCAATGCTTCTTTCAGAATTGCAGAATTATGATTGATATCTTTATGCCATTATTTGAAATTGTTTCATATTAAGTCTACAGGCTTACTGTAGACCGTACGGCTTATAGTTAGAATTTCGCAGCCTGTTCTAGTGAATGTGTTTTGACTGGGCTGCATTTTTAATGGACTGTTGGGTGTTGTGATGGCTGCTAGTTTCATACAGAGGGTGGCATTTATGTTTAAGGGCGCCGTTTGGAGAGGTGCGTTGTGTTTTGGAGAGACTTTGATACAAATACAAGAGGCTGCGTTCAGCTACAGGCAGCAGTAATTTTTTTAGTGCTGTGCATGAATGCTAGGGCCTACAAATTGATCCAAGGCTGGCACGTGTTTGGAGTTGTCCTCTTGCTCAAACATCAATACAACAGTGTTATCGAAAGGGGGTTGATGTTACCTCTTTGGGTGTTGCATCAATAGCAAAAGGCTGGCATTTTCAGAATTAGCGCATTGAAATCTGATTAATACAAGGTGTTGTTTTTTTTAATCTTTGCATCATTTGATGAACTTGTGATATATTGTTTCCTTCACGCAAAGAATTACATCTAAATTGCTATTATCTTTATTTTCAATGCATGCTGAATAGCCAAGACAAATTGTTAGTTGCTGATGGATTAAATGGTTAATATTGAGGAAATACAGAGAATTTACTACTATGTTTTTAATCTAGAATTTGCAAGTAAATTATGAATATTTAGAAATTCTCTTAAATTGCAAAATAAATTGGGAAAAGAACAAGTTTCCAATTGAGAGCCAAACAAGCTCTTCACAGTGGTATCAGAGCACTGATCTTGCAATCTTGAAGGGTATGATGAATTAATTATGGCTGAAAGATTTATAGTAGGAGGGCACTATACCCGCAGGGGAAGAAATTCACCACCTCTTGAAGATAATGAACAGGGCCCACAAAATGAACAGGCAAGAAATGGGGATAATATCGGAAATGATATGGGCAGGGAGGCCAGAGATGCCTTCAGAAATATTGTAGATAGTTAGCATCATGTTGCAACTGTATTGCAACAGCTTTCAGACACTCTACAGCGCATTGCATTACCAGGTGCCAGAGACAAAGGTGTATGGAGTGTTTCAGTCAACTCACATAGGTCACGAGCTGATGATAGGCGAGATTATAGAGCTGACCATACTGGTACTTATGACAGGCCTCATTGTCCGACTTTCTTGAGGCTAGAGCTGGATGCAATTAGTGTGGAGTCAGAGCCAGCACCATTTGTCGATGACATGGTGGCACATTTTGTAGAGTGGGATGCTCTTCCTGAGGCACTTAAAAGAAATTTAAATTTTGACAGATATCTGACGCAGAAGCGTGAGCATTCCAGAGGCAGGGCAGCTCCTAACACGAGGCAGAGACCTAGGTAGAATGAACTCAAGCAAGAAACCAACAAGTTGACATTAGACCACTTCGATGGAAGTGGGAAGACTACAGCCAGAGCATGGGTCCACAATCTGGATACTTATCTTTCACTTCGTCCTATGTCTAAGGAGGACGCTATTCGATTTGCCGTGCTTCATTTGGATGGGGTTGCTCATGATTGGTGGTATCATGGGTTAGTGTCTTTGCATCGTGATCATATTGTGCAGTACCAGGAGTTCGTAGATAGACTGATAGAGCGGTTTGACAGGAAGGATCCTGAGACTTACTTCAAAGAGTTAGCTCAGCTGAGACAGACAAGTGGCCTTCAGGCCTTCATTAGTGAGCTTTAGCGCCTATCAGTTATAGTATATGACATCTCCGAGAGGAGGAGAGTCATGCTTTTCATAGAGGGTTTGTCAGAGCCGTACAGAGCATGGTTCAAGTCCCTGGATCCACCCACTTTGCGAGATGGTATGAAGAAGGCAAGGAATCTTGAGCCTTCTGTTTCATGGGGCAAGTCTACTCCTACTCCTATTCCTCCTGCAGATGAGGTACCTCCACCAGTTGTTGACAGAAAGAAGCTTGCAGGTAGACTTGATGATGCCACGCGAGAGGATTTGAGGAGGCAGCTTTGCTATTGGTGCAAAGAGCGTTACGATAGAGAGCATACTTGTACTATGAGGCCCAAGGGCAGGCGAATCACTCTATGTGGGTTTATTCTGGTGAGAGTGAGGCTGAGTCTTCTCATCAGGCTATTGGTTTTGATACAGAGGAGTAGAGAGTTACTCCAAACTTTGGTCCTGACGCCAAACTATCTCCGATTGTGTTGTCCACCTTTGTGCCACTTCCCTTTGCTTTTAGACTGAAGGGATTAGTGGAAGGACAACCTTGTGTTGCTATGTTGGACACTGGAGCCACGCACAACTTTATTCATGAGCAACTTGTTAGTCAGTGTGGGATTCAACTAGAGGAGTTTGCAAGGTTTGGAGTCAAGGTAGCCGATGGCTACAATTTTACCTGTACCAGGCACATCTGAGATCTCTCTTTGTTTCTTGGTGATTATGAGGTTATAGTTGATTTCTATGTGTTTGAATTTGGGGGAGATGGATGTAGTTTTAGGGATGCGGTGGATATAGGAGATAAAGGAGTTCTGCCTTACTTTCAGCCCGATGCAGATCAGATTTGAGTACCAGGGCAGAGAGTATGTGTTGCCAGGCATTGCTGATGGGAGTCTACGCACTATGTCCTTTTGTGCTATAGATAGTGCTGATTCACAGAGACATGAGTCCATATAGGTAGAGCCGATCACATATCATGTCACAGAGTTCACCGTATTATGGCTCAGATCAACAAATGGGTGCTGTTCACTTTGTGAACAACCCTTTATTTGATGTGGATGTCGCCATGACTTATGACAATCCATTGTTTGATCTTAGTGATGATCCCTTACAGGAGTTGTACGATCATGATGTTGATGACGTTTGGGATCCGATTTGTACACCTGCTCATCAAGCAGATTATTAAGGAGGCTAGCTAGGCTTAGCTGGACAGTTTACCCAGGTGTATACAGTGAGGAGTGCTTATAGCTTTACATTCGGTCCTCACGTTCAGGATATCTATCAGTCACAATTCCTCAACGCATCTTTTTTATGACTGGTACGATGATTTGGTTAGTTCAAAGACTGGGAGTAAGTCCAGTCTATTGGTTGAGTTACTCTCGTGTGAGTTACTCTCGGTTGAGTTTCTCCCATGTGGTGATCCTATTGCAGCATCATCAGTTTAGGAGTTGAGTGCAGTTTTTCAATTCCTGATGTTGGTACTGTTGATGTTGTTGACTTTTTTACAGGAGTATGAGGTTGATCAGGACATTACTCATGACCATCCTTGGGATCCGGGTGGTTTGTGATGTTTCTTTTTCCTGATTGCTTGAGGACAAGCAATCTTGGGAAGGGAGGACTGTAATGTCCCCGTTTTTTAGACTTTGGGATTAGCTTAGTTTGGTGACCCTCGCAAGCTAATCAGGTGTTCAGAGGGGGTCAGATTGCGGAGCCAGTGTTGGGATTCCATTCTGGAGGTTTAGTTTACTAGGTCTGCTCTTCATTCGGGTCAATTTGGTCGACTTACTATTTTTAGTAAGTGGTATTTTGGGTATGGCCAGGATTAGCAGGGTGTCTGCACGAACTGTCAGATGTTTCGGGATCGAGTTTCAGTGAATCTCCAGTTTGAGAGACTTACTATTTATAGTAAGTCTATTTTTGGCAGTTGGCTATTTGTGTCATTTGGGTTATTTCTAGGAGGGCAGTTGAAGTTCGAGGCTCTAATGTCAGAATTGTGTTTGCGTAGTCAGTGGGGTTCAGAGGCTTTTAATTTTTAAAGTTATCTTTATTAAATTAAATTATTTTAATTTAATAACTTTATTACTTTATAACTTAATATTATAAAATGAAGTTATGATTAAAAAGCCTTTTAGGTTAAAAAAATGAAATTGAAGCTTTTTCCGAAAATGCTATATATTCAATTCAGAAAAGCACTTTCATTTACCATTGATGATTTTGATAATTTGTTTGTGAGAGAATTCTACTTGGCATGGAAAAGCTAGGGTTTGAGCTTGGTCTTCAGCTTTTGGAGAGAGTTTTGCAACATCTGTTGAGCTTGGTCTTCTTCCAGGAGAGAGCTCATTCTGTTTCTGAATCATAATTCAGTGCTGATATATACTGGAATTGTGATACATCCAATTTAATTTATTGAGGAGTTACAGGAGAGAAGTACGATTTTGAGAAGCTACGGTTTGGTCTTCATTCATGGGGAAAACTTCAATGCTTCTTTCAGAATTGCAGAATTATGATTGATATCTTTATGCCATTATTTGAAATTGTTTCATATTAAGTCTGCAAGCTTAGTGTAGACCGTACGGCTTACAATTAGAATTTCGCAGCCTGTTCTAGTGAATGTGTTTTGACTGGGCTGCGTTTTTAATGGCCTGTTGGGTGTTGTGATGGCTGCTAGTTTCATACAGAGGGTGGCGTTTATGTTTAAGGGTGCCGTTTGGAGAGGTGTGTTGTGTTTTGGAGAGACTTTGATACAAATACAAGAGGCTGCGTTCAGCTACAGGCAGCAGTAATTTTTTTAGTGTTGTGCGTGAATGCTAGGGCCTACGAATTGATCCAAGGCTGGCACGTGTTTGGAGTTGTCCTCTTGCTCAAACGTCAGTACAACAGTGTTAATCGAAAGGGGGTTGCTGTTACTTCTTTGGGTGTTGCATCAATAGCAAAAGGCTGGCATTTTCAGAATTAGCGCATTGGAATCTGATTAATATAAGGTGGTGTTTTTTTTAATCTTTGCATCATTTTACGAACTTGTGATGTATTGTTTCCTTCACGCAAAGAATTACATCTAAATTGCTATTATCTTTATTTTCAAATGCATGCTGAATAGCCAAGACAAATTGTTATTTGCTGATGGATTAAATGGTTAATATTGAGGAAATACAGAGAATTTACTACTATGTTTTTAATCTAGAATTTGCAAGTAAATTATGAATATTCAGAAATTCTCTTAAATTGCAAAATAAATTGGGAAAAGAACAAGTTTCCAATTGAGAGCCAGACGGGCTCTTCACAGTTGTGTAAGTGGAACAAAACTCGCATCAACGCCACTAAATTAATTAATTAATTTAATTAAGTCGCTTATGAAAATTGGGGACATTACAGCCGCCCCATGTTCATGTTTAAAATATAAATTAAATAAACTTGTTTAAATCTGTTTTATGAGGGCTGATCCCTCATGCTTGGTACCCCACTTTGTGCCTTAAAATAATTGCAGATTAATTATCTATGGGGCCCACCTCCTTATGCTAGAAACCCCCACAAAAGGACAAATTGTCCTACTAAAAAGAATAATAAGAATAATAAGGCAGTAATTAGTGGAGGCGGTGATTAATATGTGGTAATGATTATTATCCTTAGGCATCATCTTTCTAAAGAGATTTAATAACTAAAAGATTACATTACTCAAAAAGCATTCTAAAAGGTATGTCTTGTAATGAAACAAGATATATATAAGAATAGTTTGTGGAATTGTAGAGAAGGAAGCAAGTAATAAAAAAAAAAAAAAGAAGTGGAAGGGAACAATTAGAGAAAAGATGAAACTTTACATTGTTGGCTAGTATTGTGTGAGAGCAAATAAGGTTGTGACATAGCTATGGAAGGAGTCTAGGACAACATTGCAGCCAGGTAGAAATAACTTAAACTTAACTCTTAAGTTTATGGCTTATGCATTTTCATTTTATAATCTATCCTTAAAGTTGGAACTTGGAAATGACATTGATTTTTTTTTTCCTTATTTCAGATAGATGGTGGCATATGTTTGGGCCTACAACTCCAAACCTTCAAAAACTTGCCATCCACATTTTGAGTCAGCCATGCAGCGCTTCTAGATGTGAGCGCAATTGGTCCATGTTTGAGCACATCCACTTGAAGAGGCGTAATAAATTGTATGTAGACAAGTTAAACAATCTTGTCTTCGTTCATTACAACCTCCATCTTAGGACCAGCTAGATTTTGGACACTGACACCTCTCCGATCACTCTAGCAGAGATCGATCCAGAGTCCGAGTGGCTCACTGAGTCTACCAATCCTATCTTCACTGAGGAGGACCGTGAGTGTGTTGACCAGGCAGACAGAGAGGCTGAAGCTATGGCTATGGCAGAGGTGGATAGAGCATGATCAGCTGCCCGTGGAGCTGATGTTGATCAGAGTGGCACATCACAGGCAGAGACTATGGCTTGTCAATCATCAAGGACCTACCTCAAACGCATTTGTAGGAGGTAGATAGACTACTTTGAGGATGAGGCTGACCTAGAGTAGTAGAGCCTGAGGCTTGAGCCATAGACCTGTTTTTGTTGTTTACACTTTACAACTTTACACATGTTTGGGAACATTTGATGTCATGGATTTTATATACATTTGACAACATTTATATTTTATATTTTATAATTTTGCATATCTATGTTTTCTATTTCCTTTAGCTGCCTACAATTTACGTTTGTACTTATGTGATGGATGTATGTTTATGTATGTGATCAAATTAGATTCTATTTGATGATGTTATAGTGTTTTTAAGCTTTATTCAATAATGGGTGCCTGAAACAAGTTTTAAATTTAAAAAAAAATCTCTGGTTTATTTTTTTGCCGAGTCATAGCCAAGTAGTTGCTGAGTCATCGGCAAGTCACGGGTCGAGTCGGCCTTGCCGAGTCCGAGTTTTGATTCTTTGATATAGACTATATACATTATATATAATGATGAAATCAGGATTATTTATACTGTATTATATATATATATATATATATATATATATATATATATCAAATGGATTAGGATTGGAAGATGTTACTTATGATGGAAGAATAAGGATATAAAATATAGATTACAAATATATTATTAATAATCTGAACTATATATATATATAAATATATATTTACATGTATGAATATATGTGTGTATATATATATATATATATATATTCAGTTAATAGGAGTTAATCAAATACATAAGAGATAATCAGATACACTAATATAAGATTATGAGCAAAGAGATATGTATATAATATAAATAACAAATATCTAAATCTGATACTCGGATTATAGATAACAGGAATCTAACTCCTATCTCTTACTGTTTCACACGCCCTTGGTACAATAAGTCTTCCAGCTCATGATGTTGTTAGTAAGAAGGGAAAAAGGGATTTATGCAATCTATATGAGGAGATCATTCAAATGACAAACCTAGGCTATGTCAATCTTGGATGTTTACTGAATTACTTGTTGATTGCCATTTCTTTTTACATATATAAACAAATGGTGGTTAAACATGGAGTAATATGTGAATATACTTGGTTAGTGAGAAGGATTCCCACTTCAAAATTCCTAACTTGTACTAATTTATGGATTCTAGGTCAAGTGATAGGAAGGGGACATTACATAGAAGTTAATGATTTCATTGGCAGGGGGATCATATGGTATTTTTAGTTCCATCCAAAAAAAGAGGCAAATGCATATCAAGGAGAACACGAAGAGGGGGGAATATTCGAACTACAAATCAGATTTAGGGAGAGGACACTGTTGTCCTAATTTTTGACTTCTATAAAAATAGGGATAACCTACCAAAATTTCAACATTTTAAGGCTCTAGACACATTTTTCAAGGCATTTCTTCATTTCCTAGGAATCCATTGACAATTCCAATCCTTCACCTCCAATTCGATCAAGTTTCATTGTCTAAGAGTTGGCTTCTCTTTCAATTTCGGGTTTCAGAGGCTGGATTGCAAATCTGTCTTCAATGTCAGATTTATGGCCTATAATTGCAAATAATTGTCATTACAAGTACAATTGCAAGCTTGTATTACTTGCACTTGTAATAGCCCTCTCTCAATTTTGGCTTGGTTTCTTGTGTTTTAAAGTTTACTTTTTCTTAGTTTTTAAGTCATTCTGGGTTTCGATTACACTATTGCATGTTTACAATTTTATAAAAAACATATCAAACTCACTTGTTTGGAGTTTTCATGACTCAATTGCAAATAAGGTTGTTATATTTTGAAGTTTATATGAAATACTTGCAAATCGAATTATCAAACCTGAAATGCAATTTATATATTCATTTTAAACTTAAAACTTGTAGATTGCAATACAAAACTTGACTTCCCCTTTGTGTCATTTTGTTAAGTCAATTACTTACGAATCGGATTATGATACCTGAAACGCAAGTATGGGCTTATAAAGTGCCTTTTATAAGATGCCATTTGAAAACTTGTAACTTGTTTTAAGACCCAAAAGCACCTTGTGTCTTTATGTTAAGTTGTAAAAACATGTTAATTGGCTTTCTAACCTCTAATTGCAAGTTTTTAATTATATAAACTTGCAAAATGTTTAGTAAAACCCAAAAAATTAAAGCATGAAGTTTATTTAAACTTGTAACATAACTTTAAAAACCCGATGACTTAAGTTTATGAAGTTTCGACTTGCTAAAAGATATTGAAAACCCGATATATGTATTTTTGGACTTTTACAGGCTACATTATCGGATATACAAGTTTGAAATAAAATTAAAACGTTTTCTTTGTGCCTTATAAAACCTATGTATGGAGTTTGAATCAATTTTTGTCACTTGGAACTTGTGATTTCTCTACTAGAAACTCATGTAGACTGAATCTTACATGTATAATGAAGTCTTAGAGGCGAAAACAAACTGTATTTCCTTCAAATGGCTCCATGAATTCGCGGGACAAATTTTGAGCCCTATCTTTGCATTTTGACTTCCATGTTTTACTCTACCAAGCATCTTTCCATGTTTTTCCATGTATGATAAATGCTTTACGGATTTCTTTGCATTCAATCCAGGTTTTTGTTGATGTCTCTCTTCTAAACTCTGCAAAACATGTTTTGTTTTTACATTTGGTTTTCAATTCAAAAAACTTGTAATTGCATGAAAGTTTTTGTTAAAACTTCAAGTCTCTCATGTGTTGCATGTTGTCGGGTAATCTGGGTAGTTAGACGGTTCCATCCGTCCGGAGGAGTTACACGGGTGCAACAATTCGCCTCGCACCCCTTCGCATGTTATATGTATGAACTTGTTCCTTTGATGGAAACACGATGGTTATGTATGGAAATCTCTTTGAATACATGAATACAATAGTCTTTTATATTATATGCTGAGTACTTAGTTATTTGTGTCCAACTACTGTCTGTTACCCCACGAGGGTAAACATTTGGCGTCATTGCCTTTCGGATCTGGATGAAGGCAAATGGAGTATTGCCCATAAATGGGAATACCGGTTGATGACAACAGGCGAATAGATGAGAATGGCGAACTCTTTGAAGGAGAAGACCGCCTGACGAACGACTTCCGAGTCACACTCACCGCTGCCATCGAAACTTTTGTGCGAAGAGAGGCCACGAGGGCCACCGTACCGGAAGATATTGTGTGGGATGCACTGAATGTGGGCCCTGCAACTAACTGTCTTCTGCATCACCTCCCCAGGCTTCTGGCACAGGCAACGCTCACACAACGCGCTCGCCAGGAGATTCCCGAGAGGAGCATCGTCATGAAATCCTCCGCGCATACTACGCCCGGGAGAACCTCTGCCGTCGTCAGGAAGAAAGCGATGGCAACTGTAGGGGGCTTTGAAATATGAAGCCGGACGGGAAGAAGAAGGGAACACAGAAACAATTGTAATGCAATTGAAAATGTTGTAAACCAACATGAATAAATAAAATAAGTGTTCTTTTTGTTTGGAAAGTGATGTGTTGTGTTCGGTTTTGATGCCCAATTTGTTAAACAAAGATAGAAATAAGAAAGCACAAGATGATGAAAGCAAAGCCGCACATAAGGCTTTCATTTCCGCGCAGCAACGTGAACGCCGATATAGGCTGAGGCAACTTGCCCAGGACCAACTTGCCGGAGGGTTGCCCAAAGGGGACCTCGGAAGTGGTACGTAAGGTGCACAAGCCGACGAGGAACATTTCACTTCGCCGGAACATCGGAGAGTGCGGAGTAGGGAGGAACTACTTGAGGAAACATGGTTGAGAAAATTCTCCTTCAAGAAGAGAGAGATTGGTTTGAGGAAGGTCTAACTCGTACACCAAGTGCGAAGAACCAAACCCACGGAGAGGACGGTACGGTTGAAGGCGCTACTAATGCAAGGCGAACCCTCCGTTGGAGCCAAGAACTCCACACAGTACAGTCCCACTAGTCACACAACTGCTGCAAGGGCAAGTGCCACTGGTTAACACTACACACAATGCTCAAGGAGGTGCGGGTACGAGTGCTGGCACAGGTGGTGCTGGAGCACCAAATCCACCGTAGAGACAAGCAACCATGGCGGCAAGTAAACAAAAACTGCCCAAGTTCACCGGCCAAGCAAAGGAGTCCTGTTTGGCATTGTCGAATGTGTGAAACTATATGGACTGCCAACGGGGTTACGGACCAGGATGATTGGATCTGCTAGTTCCCTGCAACATTAAGGGAAGGAGCCATCGACTGGTATTCAGATGTCGATAAAATAGGCATGACGACATGGGACAATGTGAAAAAGGCGTTCCAAATGGAATTTCAGTTGTTAAGGGATGACAATGAGATTCTGGTTGAGATTTATAATACCAAGCAAACGAAGAGCGAGTCTGTCCGTGCCTATGGACGGCGACTGAAGGAACTCATCCGGAAGATGGAGTCAGCCCTGGCAGAGGAACTCAAGAAAAGGTGGTTCGTGGAGGGACTAAAAACTTCCCTTCGGAGGAAAATGAAAATTGTCCCACCCACGTCGTACAGCAATACGTACAATCGAGCAATGAATCTGGAGAGCAAATGTAAGACCTCCAGGAAGACGAAGTCTTCGGATGATGAATCAGAGGCGGAAAGCAGCGAGGGCGAATCAAGTAAGAAAGTGGTGCACAGACTGCAAGGAAGCGGGCCACACGAAAGGTTCTTGTCCCAAGAAAGCCTTTTGCGACATCTGCCAAATTGCGGGACATTCCACTAAAGAATGTCCCTACAACCTAAGGGTGAGAAATCAACAAGTGCTCTTCACACGTGAAGGGGAGACCCATGATACAGTGCAGAAGCTGTAATCAATGGGGACATTTTGCCCGTGACTATCAGAACGAGGCTACAGCTCCACAAAAATTGTGTCGGTGGTGCGGACCGAGGGACCACGAGGACGCTAACTATCCGAAGCCCGGCTCCAACATCCTGGACATGGAACAAGGGGGCACGGAGAAGGTCTTGGCAATCACACGCGGGCAAACCAAGAAAGCCACATATCATCACCCTCCGACGGAGAAACAAAGGATGCTCGAGGCAAAGACCGAGATCGAGAAGGGTATGCAGGACCGAAGGGACTCCATAGACGCTGGCACTTCTACCCGAGCAATGGCCGAGCAAAATATTTTAAGGTAGATGATGCAACTGGAGGTACCTGTAAAGGTCAAGGACCTACTGGAAACTATGTCGCATCTGAAAACGGCCCTATTCCTAGGCCAAAACGTTCCGAGCACGGTTGAATGGACGGAGGTTCCCGACGGCTCCGCAGCCGACCCCATGATGTTATCAATAAATAATGGGCGGAACCCTACAGTGGTGGAGATGGGTATCTTGGGTACCATCCTCACGAACACGATCGTGGACGGTGGATCTAGGGTGAACGTCCTACCGGAGGAAACCTGGAAGAGCTTGGGGAAACCAACATTGTGGCCGTCGACCTTCAACCTACTAGGGGCCGACCAGCACGGCATCAAGCCCCTTGGAACCCTAATGGCACAACAGGTAACCATCGGGACCCAACCATTCATCCTCGACTTTGTAGTAATTCCCCTGAATCAGAAGGGGTATCACGCCATCCTAGGGAGGGGGTGGCTGGTGACTACCAAAGCCAATCATAATTGCAAAAGAAACATCTTGTCATTTGAGAAAGGGGGAAGGAAGTTTGTGATAGACTTCACAATGCAGATGGTTGGGGAAGAAATGGCATCCTCCTCCAATTCGGAATTAGACGACGAAATAGACGAAGAGGAAGAAACCATGGAGCCCAATGCCGAAGGGATACTGAAACTGGAGGATGATACAGATTCGTTGGACGGTCTATTCCACTGGCAGATGGGCGATTATGAATTATTTCCGCCGTCCTGCAACATACTGGAGATCGAGGAAGACGGGAATGAGTTCCCTCTGGAGTACACAGAATACAGAGAAGGAGAAGCCCGGATGAGAGAGAGCCTTGCCCATGAGTTCCCGAAGGAGGAACCAATCCGGTACAATGAAGCAAAGTTGAAGGAAATAAACCTTGGGGACGAGCAAAACCCGAAAACCATCCTCATGGAAGATGACTGGAGCCCTGTATTGAAAACGAAAGCCTTCAAAATTTTTACAGAGTAAAAGGATGTGTTTGCCTAGACGTACAAAGATCTGAAGGGCGTACCTCCAGAACTGTGTGTGCACCGCATTCCCCTGGTTCGTGGAGCCCAACCTGTGCGGAAGAGGCCATACAGGATGAACAAAAATTACGCTGCACGGGTGGAGACCAAAATCGAGCAGATCTTGGAAGCTGGGATCATCTTTAGGGTGGACACAAGTGAGTGGGTTTCACCAATTATGATCTCCCAAAAGGAGGCCAACCAAATCTACATCTGCGTAGACTTCAAGTGACTCAATGCAGTAACAATCAAGGACACCTTCCCGATCTCTTTCACAGATAGCATATTGGAAGAGGTGGTCGAACATGAGATTTATTCTTTTATGGATGGGTTCTCGGGATATATCCAAATATCCATTGCAGAGGAGATAAGTTGAAAACAACCTTTGTAGTGGAGGATGGTGTGTACGTGTACAATCGGATGCCCTTCAGCCTATGCAATTCACCAGCGACTTTCCAAAGGATTATCCTCCATATTTTTGACAAGATGTCCAAAGGTAATTTTAAAGCATTTTTGGACGACTGGTCCATCTTCAATGGCCAAGAGAAACACATTGCAGCCTTGGGGGAATGTATGGAGCGGTGTCAGCGAGCCTCTCTGGCACTCAACCCGAAGAAATGCCAATTTATGGTGCCACAAGGGAAGTTGCTCAGGCACATAGTAAGCAAAGAAGGGTTAAAGACAGACCCTGACAAGGTCTGGGTGACAGTTGAGATGGAGGCCCCCAGTGACGTAACCGGCGTCAAGTCCTTCCTAGGCCATATTGGGTACTATCGATGGTTTATAAAGAATTTTGCTCGGGTTTCATACCCGATGGATAAACTCGTGAAGGGGGAGCCGTACGTCTGGGGGAAGGAGCAAGGGGAAGCCTTTGATGATCTAAAAACAAGACTGTTGGCGTATCCTATCCTCACATTTTCGAACTAGGACAGGGAGTTCCACGTCCACGTGGATGCATCGAAGTATGCCATCGGAGCCACTCTGGCTTAGGAGGGAGGGCACGGGCTCAATCATCCCATTTATTTTGCAAGCCAGTTACTCTCAAACGTGGAGAAGAATTACAATACCACAAAACAAGAGGCTCTTGGAATGATTCACTCTGTGCAGAAATTCAGACACTCTACTGGCAACGTTGTTCACCTTCTATGTGGACCACCAGGCCCTAATGTATCTCGTCAACAAACCTATTATCCAAGGAAGGGTGAGCCGGTGGCTCCTACTCCAGGAATTCACATTCAAAATTCTAGTATGGCCAGGGCGCAGCCATGTGATCGCCGACTAGCTATCACGAATCAAGTCGGGCGAGCCACCCCTGGGAGTAAATGACGATTTTCCATACGCACACTTATTCCATATTGTCGTACTCCCGAAGTGGTACACGAGTATCGGTGAGTATTTAACCACTGCTCGATTCCCGAAAGGCATGCCTCCAGGAGAACGGAGGAAGTTGGTTCTGAGAAGCAGGACCTTTCAGCTCATCAATGGACTGCTGTACAAAATGGGTCCAGACCAGGTGCTACAGCGATCTCTGATGGAAGAAGAGGTATCGAGAGTTTTGAGGGAAGCTCACGAAGGACCTGTCGAAGGACACATGGGTCCAGATACCACGGCTAGGAAGGTGCTGTTGGCTAGCTTATAGTGGCCGACATTATACAATGACACCAGAGAACGGGTAGTTGGCTGTGACACTTGCCAGCATGCCGGAAGACCCCTCAAACGAGACTTTATGCCACTCAATCCCTCCCATGCACGGGAATTATTCGAAAGATGGGGATTGGACTTCGTTGGGACTCTAAAGGCAAGTCGTGCCCGGTGCTGCCGATACATTGTGGTGGCCACAAAATACTTAACCAAATGGGTAGAACTAGAAGCGCGTGCATTGACCGATAACTCTACCATAAGCACTGCAAAGTTCATTTACGAATAGATAATAACCAGATATGGCATTCTGATTCAGTTAACAAGCAACAGGGGTGGCCACTTTGTCAATCACGTGATTAAAGTCCCGTCCACAGAATTTAAGATATTCCATACACTGTCAAGTCCCTACTACCCTCAGGCAAACGGCTAAGTGGAGGCGACAAACAAAATCTTGGTAGGGGTCATCTATAAGTCATACGGCATTGAGGGCGAAGACTGGGAAGAGAAGTTGCCCTCTGTGTTGTGGGCCTACTGGACTTCGTACAAGGTAACCACCGGCCAGACACCATTCCAACTGATGTACGAACAAGTGGCAGTGGTACCGGCTGAATTCATGGTGCCTAGCCTACGGATCACTATAGAGAACAAACTCGGTGACATAGAGAGTTTGAGGGAAAGACTTTATCTTTTGAATAAACTGGACGAAAAAAGAGCACTGGCACAGTGGGCCACGGAAGCCACACAGCAACGGAGGAAACTCTGGCACGACAAGCACCTCTGTCGGATGCAATTCACACCAGGACAATCAGTCTTGAAGTACAATGGGCAAAACGAGATTAAGCCAGGGAAATTCAAAGTTAAGTGGCTAGGCCCCTACAAAGTGCGGGAAGTTGGAGCTAACAGGTCGATCAAATTGTGGACCCTTGACGGACGAGAAATCCCTGATGCCATCAATGGCTCGAAGTTGAAAGCTTATCATAAGCGGCTAGAGAGCCCAAGCCAAAGGCAAGCACGCAATTAATAAAAACAAATAATAATAATAATTTTTTTTAAAAAAAGAGGAAAAGAACACTGTTCGGCCGTATGGCCAGGTCACCATACGGTGTGGGAAGTGACTGAAAAAAGCGCAAGTATATTAATATCACCGTACGGTGTGGGAAGCGAATGAAGGAAAAAAAACACAAGTGTATTAATACCACCACACAGCTTAATATTAATATCACCGTACGACCTAGAGCAAGGAGAGCAAGGAGAGTTCATTTCACCGTTCAAAACCAAGCCCAAACAGCCTACACGTTCGTATGGACCGTATGGTCACTGCACTGGGAAGGAAGCCGTATGCTAGGAGGGGAAAAACATAGCATTCCGTACGGCAAGAAGAGATAAAGTGCGGGTTAAGTCTTTTGGCCACCGTATAGAGGTAAAACCACATACATTATTGTTGAGCCGTATGACAAGAAACACCATCCAGCCACCGTACAGTAAACTAGCCATATGGCATATAGACTCAGCACGTGTGTGACCATACGGCGAAGGGTAAGGAAAGTTTATTATATCCTTTGTGTGTGGTAAAGGGAAGGCACAACGGCAAATACAAGACCACGTCCGTACGGCCACAACAAACGACGAGTAGAAAGTTTGAGCGAAATCAATAAGTCACCCACGAGAAGGAGGTCAAGGCCAGCAGGAAGTTCCGTACGGCGAGTATAACATCGTGGAATTTTGACGCAAGGCAAGGGAAAGAACTTAGCTGTCGTACAACACATGCAAACAGCAATCACCATACGGTATAGTATGGCCAGGAGGAGAGTTGAAACGCACATCCGTACGGTGGGAAGGCAATAAATCAACATCTTAGCCTCTGCATTCCGTACAGTTTGGTAAAGATTATTTTCTTTAGTTGTACGCCAACCGAGAGGAAAAGACTAAGAAGAGGGATTGGTACGGTAGTTGATAAACAGTTATATCTTCATTGGGAGCAAGGGAAATAAGTATGCAGTCAGCAGGTAAAAGAAGTTGGAGGAAAAAGTTGGTAGCGGATTTTGGGAGCATGAGCAAGAATACACCATGAGCTGTAGGCACAAGTACAGGGAATAAGTTGCAAATTCACAGGCCCCAAATGGCAGCTGGGGGATCTTAAAAGGAAGAGGTCACAACACAGACCATTGCGTTCGAGGGTTTGAATGGCCTAGAATGCCGAAGATGGTGGAATGAGTGATAATTCTCTGAACACCCTACTGGTCAAGGACAACCTATCAAGAGCTCAGGTACAATGGGTTATTCAAATGCCCATCTTTTGTATCAAAGATTTCGAAGGACCATTGCGAGCGATGATAGAATCCTTCGACAGGTTTTCAAAGCAGAGCACTATTCCCTACCTAAACCACTCGGTGACGGTTTCCTTCACCGCAGCCGAGTTCCGTAGAGTGTTCGGGTTGCCAGCCAGAGGTGTAAGGGTTGACCTGAGGCCACAGAAGATGAATGTAGAAAATAAAGATTTCTACATCCGGCTGGTTTGCAGAGATGATCTCACCCCTGCAGAGGAATCTCTCCGAAAGGCATCACATAATCATGGTATCAAGAAGACTTTCATCTGGGAAGGCCACTGGCGATGTCTTATGGACGTAGTGAAGAGCCATCTTACAGGGTCTAGCCACGCCTCAGATATTTCATTTCAACAGGTCACGTTGATGAACCACTTACTAGGCGACTGAATGTATGATTGGGCTACTGTGCTGGCAGAGTGGATGTATGCCTTTATGACACTTCAACACCGCACGTTCTACATACCGCATTGTGCCATTGGGCTTTTCTTGGACACAATTGAGCAGCAGATTCCAGCAACCATATTATCACAGGAGATTAAGGTGGGCCCCTTGGTGGAAGGCGAACCTCCAATCATGAGATGGCATCACTTGGATACACCTGGAGGACAGAAGGTAGTAGCTGGGGCCAAACGAGCTTGACAGGAGTTGGAGGCGAGTGGGGAGCATGGAGATACGGATAGTGGTCGTAGCGAGACATCCGAGGAAAGCGCTTCAAAGGATGCTGATGAAGATGAAGGGTAATCTCAGCTACTCCGCTATTATTCCCACGACCTGTACCCTCCAGTGGGGCACAAGTTGCCTTGTTCTCGGGTCCCACAGCCATTCCGGCATTTGGCCAGGTTTGGACCCCAATTCAGTTGACTCCACCTATGGTCACATCAGCAAAAGTTTCCATAATGGATACGCTTCCAGAGCGAGAAACAGGGGATAGTGAGAGTATACCTCCAGGCAGGGACCTGCTAGAGGAGATGGAGCATGTCGAAGATAGGGCTGAGTCAGGCCAGGTACGGCTAGAGACGCTGGGATCGAAGCCGGTGGTCACTTTTGCAAACTCTGTGTTGATTGAGTCCGACCGTGACAGTATGGATGGAGTGCCTGTTGAGGAGTTCTCGACACTTGTGTCAAATTGGACCACCCGTGATAGGGCGTGCGAGTGCTTACCTGGCCCAGAGATCCCTCACACCCATGGCACGGGGATCTGCTATTTCATCCCCTCAGCGAGAAGACTCCCATTGGGATGATGGCGAGTTGGGTGATGATGGAGGTGGTGGGCAGAGTGTAGAGCCCACAGCCAAGGAGCAGGCAAAGAAGGGGAAACTAGTAGAGGTGATGATGGCCGAAGATTTGGCAGAGTATATGGAATCTCTTGAATTCGTGATTGGTAAGGGCCAGCAGCTGGTGCAGACAATGATCACGGCACGCGAGACAAAGGAGACTCTGAGAGGGCTTGGGTGGCAGCAGACAAATCTCGGGAGGGGATGGCCGCCCAGTTAGCAACCGAGCAGAGTGCTTAGCAGACGGAGCGTGCAACACTTCTGGCACAGCTGGAGGCAGCAATTGCCGGTAAAAGTCTAGTCGAAGGTCAGTTAGCTCAGAAGGATACCGAGCTACAGGAGGTTACTCTTATGCTCAAGGAAACAGTTGAGGCCAACTCTTAGATACAGACAGATCTAGATATCCGTACACAGTAGGTGTATCAGTTGAGATGGAGGGTCCACTCTTCGGCATCCCCACCATCGATTCCAGGGATGCCCCCTTCCACTACTTCTTAGCTGATTTCTTTTCTTATGTACTGAACATTACCTCCATTTTGTTGTTAAGTCGCTAGAGACGACTTTTCTTTTGGGGGGGATGATGTTGTCGGGTAATCTGGGTTGTTAGACGGTTCCATCCATTCGGAGGAGTTACACAGGTGCAACGGTTCACCTCGCACCCCTTTGGATGTTATATGTATGAACTTGTTCCTTTGATGGAAACACGATGGTTATGTACGGAAATCTCTTTGAATACGTGAATACAATAGTCTTTTATATTATATGCTGAGTACTTAGTTCTCTATGTGCAACTACTGTCTGTTACCCCACGAGGGTAAACACTGCATAGCAGTAGAAACCCGTTTTTGCCACAATCTTTTCTTCCCATAGTAAGCTACCAGCATTTCATGTTACATAAGAGTCATTACAAGTTTTCAAAACTAAACAAAATGCAAATAAGATGCTTCCTCCAATTTCAGGTCTGAGGACTTGCATTACAAGTGTTCACCAAAATGAGAATGCAAGTGTGTTACATGCAATTTGTTCTTCTACACCTGACTTGCTATTGGTATTATGAGACCCAACCTAGGACAAAGCATATAGTTGCGGGCTAAGAAGATGTAACAGCAGCCATTTTGAAGGTACGGCCAATAGATGAAGAGATTGTGATCAAAAGAGGTAACTAACAAGACACTGTCATGGAGGGATAATTGCAGTCCCTTGTCATGATAAGAACTAAAGAAGTAGATTGCTTGAAGCACAAGATTCAAAACAGCATCATGAAAATAGTAAAACCATGAAGATCTGAAACATAGACCATGATTGCATGATAAAGAGCAGTCTCATGTTAAGGTTGGAGGATGATCTTGAAGGATTCACTAGCATCAAAGACAGTTTAAATAAAAGATCAAAGATCGTGTGGCAGAGAACAAGTAAGAAAATGCATCTTTTGACTTAGGCCATAAGTTATTAAGGAACAGACAAAAGAATCAGAACAGTAGTGTGATGACAGTATTATCATTGAAGAACAGTAGAGGTGGAAAGCACAACAGATTATACGGGCAGCAAGACATATATTACAGTCATCAAAGATTGTCTTCAACTTTTGGTAATCGTTTTGATCAGATGTATATAACTGTTCTTCAAGCATTGTGACTTTTGATCAAAACATCACTATCTTGGAACTTATTCTTAGAGAGGGTATTTATTCATTGTTAGAATCTGATGCTATTCACTATTCTTAGGATTGTTTGCACCATTTTTTAAGGGTTTGTCACGTAGAAATATGCAGTTATTCCTCTTTGTGATTCTTTTGATATCTTGAGAAGTCTGATTTCTATTGGAGCGGAGATTTATTTTCTTACTTAGAAGTTCATGATTGTTCCCAAGAAAATGTATTCAAGGTTATAGCAGCAAGGGACTGTTTTGTCATAGAAGAAATATGCTTTCAATGTAGAAAGAAACTATCAAAGCTTGAAGACAGTGAAAATTCATGTGTCCATGTATGACAGATTTTACTAAAGCTATACACTGGCAAAAGACACAATGCAAGTGTGTCACTTGCAGCTGTATTCTCAAGTTCTCCTTCTGCACCATGCTACTCATCCAAAGGGATATTCGGGCCTATGGGACCATTTTACAAATACCCACTTTATAAAACTTGCAAGTGTGTGACTTGCATTTGAGCTTCCAAGATCCGAATTGTGCATTGTTTTAGTACTTTCAGGTTTTGAAAACATTATTTCAAGTTGTCATTACAACACAAAAGTACAAACTTGTTTCCAAACGTGAAATATGCTCTCTAAATCTCGAATTTAGCTTGAGTGAAATAGCCCCCTAAGGATATTTGCTCCAGATTTAACAAACGTTCCACAAAAATTTAAGCAAACAATATTCATGCAAACTGATTTTACTTTATCCAACAGATTATATAAAAATCATAGAAAATCGGGCTAAAATAAGTTCTGAAATTAATTATGAAGATGACTATTTTTAACAAATGTGAAATGTCTCTATCACAAATTTGCCCAGCTGTGAACTCTGTCGTGAATCTGCTCATCTTCCACATCCAAAGTAGCCTCTATGTAGTGTGCATTGCCTTTCCCAAGGCACCTATGCTCAAGTTTCAAAAACTCCTTGCATAAGAAACACAATTTCTACCTTCTGTTGATGTCAGTTTTGTACCACTACATAACATATAGATATTGAATACTTCATATAGAATACCAAACACTCAACCCTCTCTTGAAAAGTAAATACTCATGAAGAACATGAGAAAACTCCAAGGTTCCTTCCACTAGCATCCGCCATCCTAACCCTTATTTCTGCCTTTTCTTTCTACAATATGAGATGGACTACACTTATCTCTGCCTCTTCAATTTTAGAGATGGAACTACCACTTATTTTTGCCTCTTCAATTGCCTATCAAACTACCCTTATATTGCCTCTTCATTCCTAGGGATGAGACTACCACTTATATCTGCCTCTTCATTCCTTATGAGATGGACTACACTTATATCTCATCTTCAATCCTAGGGGTGGGACTACCACTTATATCTGCCTCTTCAAATCCTATGAATAAAACTACACTTATATCTCCCTTCTTCAAGCCCTAGAGATGGAATGATGAAGTGGTGGATGAGTAGTGCAAGAAGAAATGGGAACATGAACCAAGCAAGAACAAGGAAAATTCTTCCCTTTAGACCAGCAATCTCCCACAAACTTGAAGACCTTCCTCACCAACAATCTCTCTCCTCCACCAAAGAAGAAACCACTCCACCAAAAATTCGCTCCTCCAAGGCAAATTCGCTGCCCTTCACAAAAATCGCATCCCCTTGGAAATTCGCTCCTCCTTGTTGCTGCCAAGACACCATGCGAAAATGGAATAAGAAAATGAGGAGGGAGGTCCTCCTCTTATACCAATTTTTTGCCCCTTCAAATAGGGCCGACCTGCATTGGAAGGAAACAAAAAATTAAATAAAATGCCCAACAAACCCAAATTAAATGCCTTAAAAAAATCGCACAACTCAAGGTTAAAATTAATTCAATTCAAATTGCCAAATTAATGCATAAATAAAATCGCAAGTGGGGGCATTGATTTCGAACTTCAACAATTTTAAAGGCTATTAGCCCCTTCCACGTTTCATATAGGGCAAGCCCTAATTTATTTTGAGCCTAATTTATAAGTTCCAAGTCCACAAACCTCAAGGCAGGGCCACACGCTACATATGGGGAGCCAAATCTGATATTTAATTGCCCAGGATATACAATAATTTTGGGCCATATTGGCCACACGTTACACCAAGGAGGCCTATTTCATGCTCCAGCTAATCCCCCAATGCAGCACACCTCATAATTGGGCCCAAAATTGATGTTAAGCGCCCAGATCTGCATTGATTTAGGGCTATTTTGGCCACATGCTTTATGTTTTAAAGCCTGATTTAATATTTCAATGTGTACACTGGGTATAGGGCTGGCTCAATTTCGATTTTATGTCAGATTTATTATTTAATTGCCCAAATCTGATACGCTAGTTTATAGGGCAGGATTTAATGCCAATCAAATTCGGATTTAGGCCTGGTCTAACTAGATCAGGCCCACAAGTTTTATATTAAAGTGCCAAGATTTTCGTTTTTTTAAATGCCCAGATTTTTCATTTTTTTGTGGGGCTGTGTGACCATGTCTTGAGGAATTAATCAATGTGATTTATGCTAGGCCCAATACAAATGCAAACCGCCACAAATAGAAGGAAGCATAAAGCCATTTTGACCTCAACACTAAGTCAATTTTCAATTCCACTCACTTACAAACAGCAGTAAGGTAGCAAAAAGGGGGGTCCTCATCTACAATGGGGCGGTGTTGTGAAATCCTCACAACATCTAGCATCAACCCAAAGAAAATGTCCCTAAACATTTCAAGTATAAAACTCATTTGGAACCCAAAATATTTGACCAACTCCATTTTCACCTACCCTACAACTAGGAAATGCACTCAAAATGGAAGAAACCATGAATTGAGCTAAGAGCCCGTCCTTGATTACCCACATGTGTGCAAGTGATTCATTCCCAATCGACAAGAACCTTAGAAAGCCTCTTAGATCCATTGAACTTAGCTATTTTAATATCCTTACTCCAAAAGCATCCTAGATAGAGCCTCGATGCCAGTCAGGCGTCCATAGCCCCAACGAGGTTATCGTTGTGGCACCACAAACATGATTCTACCTTTAGTGACTACTTAGTAGCACCGGTAGAAATGCTTGCACACCCTTAGGCCAAATTTACTTTTCTATTTTTTTTATTTTTTTTGGGGGGATATTTCACTTTTTCATCTTTTTTCATTTTTATTTTTCTCTTTTCTCATGATATTTCTTTTCTCTCACTTTCAATCTTTTGCTTGGCTTGCAGGCAATGAAGCCTGAAGAGGGTTTGGAAGACTATAGTGGTGCTGGAGTAGGTGTAAGATATTCACTAAATCCAATTTCACTTTGAAACTACCAAAGAACCCGAAGCAATTAAGTGTGAGTAAAATGTTGTAATCGAAAGACTTGGGTACTCAAAACACAACCATGACTCAATCCAAATTTAGGACAAATCCTTTTCGCAGGATAAAGCTATTAAGAATCCAATCTCCAATTCAAGGGAACCCCACAAAGATATACCCAAGAAACAAACTGAACAAAATCACTAGGGAAACACCAGTGTGCTTGTATGGTCATCGCCTTCCTCACAAACTTGGATCCCTCTAAACTAAACCACTAACCGACTAAGCCCCTCAAACCAAATCTCAAGTCAACTGACTGAAGGCAAATTACTATCCGGGCTCCCTACGACAACTAAAGCGACTAACAAAAGGGAAAAAAATTACTCTAACCCTCTTGAACCAAATGGTTCAAGACAAAGCTATTCTAAATATGTACAAGACTCTAAAGGGACGACACTGACTAGACCAATATATACACTTGTCCTAACATGGTTTCTCAGGATGTTCAAGAGCAAAAAGGCTTGGGTGATAGTTTTCAATCTTGCAGGCTCATCCTTGTACTCCGAAAAAAATTTAGTCACCTCAAACTCAAACTCAAGAAAATTATCATGCAAGATCAACGATTGAGAAAATTCATTAGGACCATGATCAATCCATAAATAGGTTTTCTCTCCAAAATTTCCATAATCAAAATAATAACTTTCAAAACTTTGAACATTAAGAGAAGGGAAAGAAACAACCTGGCATGATTCAAATTCAAATGGAACCTGCAAATTCTCCATGGCTTCAGGAGGTCGAAGTTGGTGATGGATTGTCCCACTAACATCAGCATCAAACTCGTGAGTGATCAAGACAGCGTCAGTTGTGAAATCAAGGCCTTGGAATATTGCTTTAGGTGGCTTGCCCCTATACCGCATGAACCACGCATCCCTATGAACATCGCTAAGTGTATCTTCAAAAATCAAGGATTCCATGATGAGTCCTCCCTCAAATATCTCCTCAAGTTGATCAAATGCAACATCCGACAATAGCATCAACCCAAATTGTTCTTCACTTTCTTCTTCCATGGAGCCGCATGTAGATTTCTCTTTAGGAACATCTTGCAATTCATCATGTGGAATCTCATCACAATTGGAATCTTCGAAACTGATAGGGAGGTCCTCGAATGTCTTCATAAGTTCATCAATCCCAAGTGGCAAAACCTTTGGAGGTCGGAGTTGATGGCGAATTATGCCACTTGCAACAACTTGTCTATCTTGGGATGCCTTCGGCAATGAATCCATTCGTATTTCTTCCATAAGATCCTTAAGCATCCCCCCAAAGAATATGATGGTAATGATGTCCTGGAATGCTTTATCAAAATTTTCCTCATATCTTGATTCACCTATAGTAACTTGCAATTCCTTGTTCAACTTGTCCACTTGATTGCTTCCTTCATGAAGAGTGCTAGAGATTTCTTCCAACTCATCCTCAAGAATTTGACTTTGTAGCATGAGGGAAAGTCCACCAAGGATCACCTCTTCAAACTTGTTGTGGTCTTCTTCTAGCTCCTCAAGGTGTGGATCTTTGTCTGATATGCGTCCTCTTTGTTGGATGAATTCAATTGCTTCCTTAATTTTTTTGTCAACTTCTTCCTCTTGAGGAGTAATGTGTGAAGACTCATCTTCCGCATGAATGTCTTGGTCATTAGGTTCAACCACGTCATCTTCTCACAAGTTGCTTTCTTCTTTGTCGGATGAGGACATAATATGCTCATCTTTTGGTTTCCAGCCTAAGTGATGAATGCAATCCTTGATACCTTCCTTTGATGCCAAATTCATTTGTTCAAGGCATGTACTCCAAAGTTCGTCTGTATTTGGTTGCTCACAGTCAAACCATCTCATCTCTTGCTTGGCCTGCTTTATGATATACCGACATGGTTGACAAGTATATTCTGAATGTCTCACATTGTGTAATCTACACCAACCAGAGAGCAACATACCTTCCACATATAGTTCCTCCTCACTTAGTCGCTTCTTGATCATTTCCTTGAAACTATTCACAAACATGTTAACTCTATCATTTGATTCTGCAAATGGAATTGGTTTGAGGATATCCCAAAAGGACATCTTCCTTTGTAATACCAACTCCACTCTTGATAGAAATGTCAAACAATTAAGCTCATCATGTGTGGTTGTCTCATGAATCCTGCACTCGCAAGGTGATGCCAATTCAGACAAATTTTGTGGATACAATTGTGCATTCAAAGCCTCCCGAATTCGGGCAATATCAACTAGATGAATGCCTTGACCATAAAACCACTGCCTATCCATTGATAAGTCTTCTCTCATTCTTTTTTTTTTATTTTCTAATTTTTCGATTTTTGGATTTTTTGAAAATTGAAGAGATCTCTCACATCTCAAATATAACATGAAAGCTCATTGTCATTGATAGTTCATGAATGAACTTTGTTCATGCCCTCCTTCTAGCGCCAAATAATGTTGATGTCAATTTTGTACCACTACATAACATATCGCAATTGAATACCTGATATAGAATACCAAACACTCAACCCTCTCTTGAAAAGTAAATACTCATGAAGAACATGAGAAAACTCCAAGGTTCCTTACACTTGTGGATACTAACTCAGTTATATTAATGTGATTTGCTGGTAATCACGTAGGCGGGCTTACGTTGTTCACTCAAGGATGTCAACTTCCACTGCTAAAGATCTTGCTTTGCAATATATGATAAAGTATATCCGTGATTTATATCACTTCCAACTTTGCTCATCAAACTTCTACTATCTAGATTACATTTATTTCTAACTATGGATGGGAAACTAATGGATGGACTAAGATCCCTACCAAATGGAGGCTTGCCTACTACTTCAACTCCACCTAGTGCAAAGCTTCAAAGGATCTCAAAAGGTTTTCATATCAACACCTTCCCCTCAATCCAACTTGAGTACAAATTAAGGATCTAATGCCAATTGAACTTGAGCACAATTACTAGATTACCACACAAGGCACCCTTGCATCTACAAAGAGCTAGTGGCCTAGTTTTATAGAATCCAATCAAACATCCACCAATATCACCACACAATCTATCTACTTCTACTCTTACCTTAACAACTTTGAAATGAAATCCTATTTTAATTGAGAGATGTAAAGAACCATGCAAATACACCAAAATGATCATGTATATCCACCATGCAAGCCACAACAATGAGTAGAGAACAATTTTGATAGTATTTTGGCAACAATTCTCCAACATAACTCTCCTTTACAAATGAGAACAAATGGCCTTATATAGGAGGCTCAAGTACAATGAATGGCCAAGATTAAGAGGCAAAAATCTGAAATCAAGGGCCCAGATTGCATCCTATAAACCCTAATTAGGGTTGCCATAACTACAACCAATTACATGAGGGCACCAAATCATGGGCCAAAAAGAAAAATACAAAGGTTTCTCCACCAATGACAAAACGGAACACTTGTCGTGTTGCAATTGCTTGTGCTTGAAATCTAGAATTTTCTGATTGGAGGAGATAATTAACTGCCACCTCATCATCCTTGTCCTGTAGGTCTGATTGATCTTTGATGAAGGGAAGATATCTCTTGATACTCAACATTTCTAACTTTGATTAACTCTTCTAAAACTATCAACTCCTTGTCAATTTCCTCATGGCATGACTTGGGTGGGCATCCTTGAACTTGCCCCCAATCTGATTCGAACTTGATTGTACTTGGAAATGCCTTCAAATAATTGGACTTGTCCCTTTGGTAACTTGATGTGAACTTCCTTCCCACCTGTTGGCAGGATGATGGAGGATATGGATACCATCCTCCCTTTGATCTTCTAAGTTGTTCCAAGATTCGCCATCCAAGGAAAGTAGCTTTCCATAACTCGGTTGAGAAGCACAATAAGGTCGCCATACTCTGATCTGAAATCTGACCTGGTGAGCCTTGACGACTTGGTGACTCCCCTCTTGCCTTTTTGCAACCAATTTTGCCTTAGTAGAGTGAGGTAGGCCTCCTGATTATCCTGAAAGAGCTTGGTCGCCTGATCCATCAACACCACTATCATGCCCTTGTGCTGGGGTATATTGAACACCTCCTCTACCACCTGCCCACTGATGTTGGCCAACACCCTCTTTCCTTCATGAAAGATGATGGACTTAGTCACAATATCAAACCGAGATGCACACTCCATCACCAACTCCGAACAAGGCAAGGTAGGAGGGAAGGCGGCAGCTTGCACAATTCCACTCTTGCTGATCCTCTTTGCCATAGGGGAGTGACCTTCCTTCAATCTGTCTCTCAACTGTACCATGTCCACTGTGCCAATGTTGGTGTCACCCACTCACTTCAATTTTCAGAAGGTGGTCTTGGCCATCATGTCTTCCTTGTCTTCCTTGGTATACATTCCCCTTTGGTTCTTGCTTGCACTAGCATCCGCCATCCTAACCCTTATTTTTGCCTCTTCTTTCTACGATATGAGATGGACTACACTTATCTCTGCCTCTTCATTCCTAGGGATGGGACTACCACTTATATCTGTCTCTCTGTTCCTTATGAAATGGACTACACTTATATCTCATCTTCAATCCTAGGGCTGGGACTACCACTTATATCTGCCTCTCTGTTCCTTATGAGATGGACTACACTTATATCTTATCTTCAATCCTAGGGGTGGGACTACCACTTATATCTGCCTCTTCAAATCCTATGAATGAAACTACTCTTATATCTCCCTTCTTCAAGCCCTAGAGATGGAATGATGAAGTGGTGGATGAGTAGTGCAAGAAGAAATGGGAACATTAACCAAGCAAGAACAAGGAAAATTCTTCCCTTTAGACCAGCAATCTCCCACAAACTTGAAGACCTTCCTCACCAACAATCTCTCTCCTCCACCAAAGAAGAAACCACTCCACCAAAAATTCACTCCTCCAAGGCAAATTTGCTGCCCTTCACCAAAATCGCAACCCCTTATAAATTCGCTCCTCCTTGCTGCTGCCAAGACACCATGCAAAAATGGAATGAGAAAATGAGGAGGGAGGTCCTCTTATACCAATTTTTTGCCCCTTCAAATAGGGTCGACCTGCATTGGAAAGAAACAAAAAATTAAATAAAATGCCCAACAAACCCAAATTAAATGCCTTAAAAAAATCACACAGCTCAAGGTTAAAATTAATTCAATTCAAATTGCCAAATTAATGCATAAATAAAATCGCAAGTGGGGGCATTGATTTCGAACTTCAACAATTTTAAAGGATGTTAGGCCCTTCCACGTTTCATATAGGGCAAGCCCTAATTTATTTTGAGCCTGATTTATAAGTTCCAAGTCCACAAACCTTAAGGCAAGGCCACACACTACATATAGGGAGCCAAATCTGATATTTAATTGCCCAAGATATACATTAATTTTGGGCCATATTGGCCACACGTTACACCAAGGAGGCCTATTCGATGCTCCAGCAATCCCCCAATGCAGCACGCCTCATAATTGGGCCCAAAATTGATGCTAAGCGTCCAGATCTGCAATGATTTAGGGCAATTTTGGCCACATGCTTTATGTTTTAAAGCCTGATTTAATATTTCAATGTATACGCTGGGTATAGGGCTGGCTCAATTTCGATTTTATGCCAGATTTATTATTTAATTGCCCAGATCTGATACGCTAGTTTATAGGGCAGGATTTAATGCCAATCAAATTTGGATTTAGGCCTGGTCTAGCTAGATCAAGCCCACACATTTAATATTTAAGTGTCCAGATTTTCATCTTTTTAAATGCCCAGATTTTCGTTTTTTTGTGGGGCTGTGTGACCATGTCTTGAGGAATTAATCAATGTGATTTATGCTAGGCCCAATCCAAATGCAAACCGCCTCAAATAGAAGGAAGCTCAAAACCATTTTGACCTCAACACTAAGTCAATTTTCAATTCCACTCACTTACTAACTGCAATAAGGCAGCAAAAAGCGGGGTCCTCATCTACGATGGGGCGGTGTTGTGAAAACCTATTATATCATTGATCCAATCTTTGGTTTCTTGCCCCTGAGCTGATATCTCCTCCATATTGCTCCCACTATCTTGTGGAAGGGCTGCCTGATGCAACTGTTGGATAGGCTGACACACTCCTTGATAGTAATCTCTCCAATACCTGTTTTCAGCTTCCAACTTCACAATCCTTTCATTTGCCTTCCTTAACTTTTCTCTAATCAAAACCATGCCTTCCTGAATCTCCTCACACTCCATGTCATCTGTGTCTCTTAGAGAAAAATTCAGAGCATTTGAAAGGGAGTGGAAGGATTTCCTTCTAATCCGAGACTTAGCCATTCCCGGGCTACAGGCGGCTATAGGGCTATCAGAGCGATTTTTGGTGAGGGCCAAGTTGGTTAGTGAAGGAGGAAAGAGCATTGCTGAGTCTTGGTATGTTGCCTTGATTGTCAAATCGAGGACACTTGAAAAGATAAGGGATGAGATTGCGCAGTATACTCCAAGCATCGACACTTTCATTTCAAACATGTTGAGCGGTGCAAGGGTTGCACTTGATTTCAAAGATATCGAAGAGGAAAACATTAATGAGATAGAGTTTGGATCGAGGTTGGATGAGTTAGGGAAGGTTGTCGTCAGGAAGAAGCATTTGGGCACCCTTGCCTCTCTCAGGGCCCTTATCGAGTTTGCTAAGGATTATGAGAAGGAGAGTGAGAAGACACTGCAAGCAGCAAAGAACATGATGAACACAGCTGAGCTCAGAATGAGGCATATACCTTGCCCTCCCATGGAGGAAGTCAACAACATGTTAGTCAAGTTCATTGCCTTGGCTAAGAAGATAAAAGAAAAGGGTAGAATTGTATTAGAAGATCATTTGATGTAAGCCCAAGTGGTAAATTCTCCTTTCTTCTTGGGTAGGATAGTTGTCTGATTCTGATTGGCTACCATTTTTGTGCCTTCTCATTGGTTGCCACTTTTATTTTTTTTTCATTGGTCCATTGATGAGGTGGCATCTTCTCATTGGCCGATGGGGTGGCAACCCTAGTTAGGGTTTCTGGGATTTAATCTGGATCGTTGGTTTTGCCTCTTAATCTCTACCGTTGATTGTATTTTTTAGCCTCTATATAAGGCCATTTGTTCTCATTTGTAAAGGAGAGTTATGTTGGACAATTGTTGCCAAAATACTATCAAAATTGTTCTCTATTCATTGTTGTGGCTTGCATGGTGGATATACATGATCATTTTGAAGAGCACACGATTATACTGAGAGGGGGGGGTGAATCAGTATAATAACCTTTTTGAATTTAAATGCTTTTATTCAAAGATAACTTCAATTACTCAAATAAACAATTATTCACATGAACACAATATTTACGTGGAAACCCAAAATGGGAGAAAACCACAAAATAATTTGCTTTTATATAATATTGTTCTTTTACAATGTTTTGTAGGCACCAACCTACTAGAGGCTCCAACCTCTAAATTTATGAGCACCGACTCACTGGAAGCACCAACTCCCACACTTTGCAGGCTCCGACCTACTAGAAGCACCAACTCCCCCTGTCTGGATTCTGAGCACCAACTCATTGTTTTCAAACTTTCTTCCACCTAGATACTAATGCTTTCTTCAACTGATGATGGATGCAATTTAGTCTCTTTAGTCAGCCAATAACTCTCCCTTTCCTTTTTATCTTCAGAATAATATCATCATTACTGTATATGCATAATATATATCAGAATAAAATCTGAATATATATATATAATCATTTAATTCCCTTTTTTATCATATTCACTGCTCTTCCTTTTTATTTTCTTCCACTTGCTGACTTCTTTTTATTTTCAAAAATAAGACTGAATATAAATATTCATATTATTGAATGAAGCATTATGTCTCTTTATAAAAGACATGACTTTTCATATCGTATAGGTGTCTTTTCTTTTTAAAACATTATTAACTTTATTTGTTTTAATCTATCTTTATTAACCGCTGATTAACCTTTATCGCAAGTCAAATACTTTGCATAATATATCATATTCGACGGCATCAACATATCTTCTTTTGACGGCATCCTTCGATAATGAAATTTTATTAACCTTGCTGTATATAATATTTATATCCATCGCTTGCATATAATTTTTAACGCCGTATATAATATTCAACCTTTGATCAACCGCTGCAAATGATACATCTTCGATAATCTTTTATGATATATACCTTCATAGCATGCCTTTGTTTGTTTTCAAAACCGCTATGCATATCCTTATGAAGTTCGCCATATATCGAATCTTGTCTTCTATTAATATCTTCAACGTATGCTGCATATACACTTTTTGTCACATATCAAAAGTCTTCAATCTATATAATATTGCTTTTGAAACTGTTGAATACGTTCTGATGACCGCTGCAAATGATATTGTTTATGCTGATAATAAGGTTCGATATTTATATCCGTCTACATAAAATTTCAAGACAACCTTCAATCATCCGCTGTAGAATATATATCTTTTATGACATCTTTTTAATAATGAGTAGTAGCCAATTTCAAATGAGTGATTAACATGCTTTCCCAGATGAACCAAACATGCGCAACTTTTCTGCAACAACAGTCTGCATGCACTTCTTTGCAAATGACATCACGTCTATCAAATCCTTCTTCGGGGTTCGGAGGGCATTCATGTAAGTGCTTCGAACTTCGGTATTGAACTTTCTCACTCCAAGATCTATGCAAGCCTTCACAAGTTCTTCAGGTAATCCTAAAGCTTCACGCAAGACCAGAACAACTCCCCTTTTTGATATAGTAGCATGTAGTTCCTTAAGAAGATCAAGCCTAAGATTGGGTCCCCTTGTAGGATACTTTCCATGAACATTCCCAATACATACAGCAAGAGCATCAACTCCCGTTTGACTTAAGAACTCTTCAGCTTGGATCAAATCTGTAAGCTTTGCCTCATACTCCTCAATTGTCAGATTATCTTTTGTACCTGATAATCGCCCTCATTCAGCTTCCACTGTAATGTTCGTTAATAATCTTCAATCTCTGTGCTAGCTCAACAGTGTAAGTATATTCTGTATCACATATTTTGTATACATATATATATCTGTTTATCTTTTGCTATGTATTTGCTGTCTCATATACCTCTGTATATTAAATATAATATGTATAATAATATTTGTCGATGATGTTCTCTGATGTATGCATTTTCTGAATATATATGTCTTTCTGGCTACATACTTTAACTGAGAGTGTTCATTGCACTATGTACTTAGATATTGTTTATATTACTACATATCATCACTGGTTATAAACTCTTGTGTTACTTTATTACATCATCATATACATATCATCAATATACATTCTATACTATTATAAAAACATCTTTTATATATGCTTCTGATTTTGACATCAATGACAATCTTCCATCACATTTTGGTGTATTTGCATGGTTCTTTACATCTCTCAATTAAAATAGGATTTCATTTCAAAGTTGTTAAGGTAAGAGTAGAAGTAGATAGATTGTGTGGTGATATTGGTGGATGTTTGATTGGATTCTATAAAACTAGGCCACTAGCTCCTTGTAGATGCAAGGGTGCCTTGTGTGGTAATCTAGTAATTGCGCTCAAGTTCAATTGGCATTAGATCCTTAATTTGTACTCAAGTTGGATTGAGGGGAAGGTGTTGATATGAAAACCTTTTGAGATCCTTTGAAGCTTTGCAGTAGGTGGAGTTGAAGTCGCAGGCAAGCCTCCATTTGGTAGGGATCCTAGTCCATCCATTAGTTTCCCATCCATAGTTAGAAATAGAAGTAATATAGATAGTAGAAGTTTGATGAGCAAAGTTGGAAGTGATAAAAATCACGGATATACTTTATCATTTATTGCAAAGCGAGATTTTTAGCAGTGGAAGTTGATATCCTTAAGGGCCCGTTTGGTAGCGGACCATTTCCAGGATTTGCCTGGAATTGGCATTTGTTATTGCCCATTTCGTCGAATCCTCAGTTTGGCAGTGCAATATGAAAATGGAATAGGAATGTGTTAATGCTCATTTTGGTTCAAAATGAGCATTAACATCTTCCATCTAAAAAGGTGGAATTGGGATTTGAAATTGGAATTTGAATGGAGGGAAAGCAAATTTTTAAATTTTTCATGTCTACACTTAATTTTTTAATTTTTTATTTGTGTGGGGGGGATTTAATTTATTTTTTATTTGTCTAGGTGGTTTCTAACTTTGTTGTTTATTCGAATTTATATTCAAAAAAAATTTCAAATTTTTTGCCAAATTTTTTGACGAATTTTTTATTTATTTTTTTGACGAATTTTTTTGTCGAATTTTTTTTCAATTTTTTTTTTTAAAAATTGATTTATTATTTTTTTGAATTTTTTCTCGAATTTATTTTCTAAATTTTTTGTCGAATTTTGGTTGCAGTGATTGTAACTTGGTTGTCTGCCACCAACTTTGGCTACCTAAAACGGTCCGCAATTCTATTTTAAATTCAATTCTATTAATAAAAATAAATTATTAAATTCAAAAACATTAAAACAATTCAAAAAAAAAAAAAAAATCATACTCAAATTCCAATTCTAGTTTCAAAAAGTGGAACCAAACGGTCCAAAAATAATTCAAAAATGAAAAACCGGATTATCAAATCCATGATTTGACCCTTTCCAGCATTTGATCAAATCCATCATTTCCTAATTCCCGCTACCAAACGGGCCCTAAGTGAACAACGTAAGCCCGCCTACGTGATTACCAGCAAATCACATTAATATAACTGAGTTAGTATCCACAAGTGTAAGGAACCTTGGAGTTTTCTCATGTTCTTCATGAATATTTACTTTTCAAGAGAGGGTTGAGTGTTTGGTATTCTATATCAAGTATTTAATTGCTATATGTTATGTAGTGGTACAAAACTAACATCAACACCTTCTCAACTCATTTCTTGTCTCATAATCCATCTTAGGAGGGGTGTTCCTAGGCTCATTAAAAGGTTTCAGATTCGCTTTAGTGTCTTTAAAAGTTTTTTTTGGTGGTTGATATGAAGAAGATGAAGTGTCAAGGTCCAAAGCCAATTTGGTAGCATCATGTAGTGAGTTAGGCTTAAACACTTTAACAAGTCCCTTAGTCTTGTCATTCAATCCTTTAATCAACAACATTATCACCCTTTTTTCAGTCATCTAGAAACATCACAAATTCCTTTTGAAATTCATTGATGTTGGAATCCAAGGACCCACTTTGCTTCAATTGCACCAACTCTCTCTAGTACACCTCCACATTCTGTCATGTCCCCATTTTGGCTGACATCGTTTGGCATGACGGATTTGCCTATCATCGACTCTCGTAGGCAAATGGTTTGGAGAGAGGGTCATTATGTTGATCATTTGATTGCATTTTGCTGACAGAGCCTACATTCGGTAGAGCCTACATCCAATTTGGGCCTACATGCAGTTGTAGTGGAGCCTACATCCAAAGTGAGCCTACATCCAGTTTGAGCCTACATCCAGTTGTAGTAGAGCCTACGTCCAGTCTGAGCCTACATTCAGTTATAGTTGGGCCTAAATTGTTATAATTTTGAGTTGAGAAAAGCACTTTTATATTATAATGTTATTTTATTATAAAGTGCATTATAATTGGATGTTTCTAGAAGTTCTTAGTAACTTCTTAGAAAAGTAAATAAATAGAGGGCTGGGGCATTCATTTTGAGATGCTTGGATTTGGATTTTCTTCTACTTCTTCATTGTGAAGAAATTTGTAGTCTTTGGTCTGCAAATTCTATTCGATCTTTGGGAACGAATCACTCCCTTGGATTGGCATAACTGAGGTAGTGAAATATCTACTGAAGGGTTGCAAATTTGGAGTTGGTACTCAGCCATCTCATTGGTACTTCATTGAGAATTTGATGTAAAGGTTTGTTTGTGATTAAAACAGCATTTCAGGAGGCATTTTTAGCAGGTCCGAAATTATAGGCGGCCGTTTTTAGCAGGTCCGAAAAAGCAGTCCGAAAAAGCAAATCCGAAAAAGCAATCCAAAAAAGCAGACCCGAAAAAGCAGACTTGAAAAATTGATATTGAGGGTTTGCAATTGTTTGGAATAAGGGTTTGAATTCATCATTTGCATTGGTGAATCGTTTTGGTGAAGATTGGATATCAATTTGGCACATTTTCAGAATTGCAATATCAGGGTTTGGAACCAATAATTTGCTCATATCTCCTAATTTACTTGGAGAATATTTTTATGCTCTTGGGAGGATCTTAGTACACCCCTGGCGGTCCTTTTTATAGCTTTTTGGAGTGTCAAAAACCCTGCAATTATTTTATGCAGGAGCCGTACATGTACGACCTGGTACGGCTCTGTGGTGTGCAGCACATAGCAGAGATTCAAGGGCAGTTTGGGGGCGAGTTAGGATTGCTTGGTGTTGGTCTTCAGCAGCGTAGCAAATCAGAGTAATTGGAGCAGTTTCCAGGTGCACTTGTTGATAGTAATGAATGTTAAACATTACATATGACAGTCACTAAAATTCATGTCTGAATATGTACTGTTCTTGCACCATTCTGCTGTGATAATCAGTTCATATGTCTCTGTTGTTATAGTCAGTCCTCTATCTTCAGATATGGATATAAGTTAGCAAGGGTATTGCCACATTGTCATAGCATTGTATTCTGAATATTGTCACAGTCATACATAATCTGAAAACAGTCATTGAATTCAGACTTTGCATTGTAATTGGGTGCATCGATAGGACTACGTTCATTCATTGGTTTCATATCCAAGTCCATATGTTGTACACAGTCCATAAACAGTGCTTATATGTGTTAGATGTAACAGTTGCATGAATTCTGGAAAGTGCAATCAGAATTAGAGAAGTTTTTGATATCTTGTAGTAAGTCTTTACATTGCTTTGAGATTCATTGCTGCTCTATTGTATTTCATTACTACATTGGTATTGTTATCTCAATAACATTTGGTGCCCAAAACAAATAAACATCATTGCAAACAAGACCATTCAAGTGCATGCCAACTGTTTGACGAATTTACACGAATCAGATTTGGGGTTTTTAGTGATCCTACTAGTGAGGGTCATTACACATTCTTTCAATCAAATTGAGCAATCAGCTTGCTACTGAATTCCTCATTAAAATGAATCAATTAATGGTATTGTGTAGCTAATCCATAGTGCCACCCATAGTTGGAAAACTTGGACTCGGCAGCCCAAAATAGGACTCAGACTCGGGACTCGGCAAAAAGCTCGATAAAGGACTTAGCAAAGAAGAAAACCATAGTTTACAAAAAAAACAAAAAGAAAGTAATGCATGTAGACAATAAAAAAGCCATAATTTAAAGTTAAACATTACAAAGAACCTCCACTATTTACTAGTATATCTAATAAGTTACATACATGGAATAATAATAAACATGGCAGTGCGCACCAAATATGAGAGTAAAATATATCTTTATTTGCTCATGATCAAAGGCTAATGGCAAGACTGTAGACAATGACTCATATTGTGCAAACTCAAAGTTGTAGTGTACTTCAAAAATCAAATGGGACTTTGGGGGCAATGCCACCAACAAGGTCAAGAGGTAGCGCCCCTTGCGGGGATCTTAGGGTAGCGCCTCGAGTGGGGTCAAGGGGCAATGCCCCTTGCAGGGGTCTAGGGGTAGTGCCTCCAACGGGGTCGGGGGGCACATCATTTTGTGATTACATCCACATATAGCCTTCTCAGCAACAAAAAATAGGCAAAAAAACTATTAAAAAAAAGTGTTTTAAGCTGCCTAGGTGTCTTAAGTAGTGGGCAAGAATCTCTAGCAAGGACCCGCGAGTCCAAGGCCAGAGACTTGTGAGTCTCAAACTAGGACTCGCGAGTATGTGGCAAGTCGACTTGGCCCACCACAGGACTCATGAGTCTTGCCAAGTCTGTGGCAAGTCCCATGTGTTTTCCAACTATGGTGCTACCAATCAATGCAATTCCCTCTAGGTGCATGGTTGCAAATTTGATTGCATCATCCTCTTTCATTGGCCTAAGTATCAAAAAAGTGTCAAGCTTGTGAATCCAAGCTCTTGCACGAGTTTACCCACTACCATCAAATGTAGGAAGAGTAAGTTTATTTGTAAGCTACTTGAGATCCTTATTATGGTGCCTCAGTCTTCTATCTTGCCATGATCTCCAGCTATCTCTTTGCATCCACATAAGCCACATCCTATTCTGCTTCATTCTTGGATAAGAATGTAGGAAATAAAGGTCTATCTAAAGTTTGTGTAGGAGCGCTCTCTAAACGGGGGTTGCTAGCAATACTGACATTATCATCATGCTCCTCGTTATGCCTCCTGGGTCCCATATTCATTTACTGAATGGTTGTTGTAAGTTGTTGTAGAACATTTGTCACCTATTGTTGTCCTATTGCGAGACCTCACAAAATTTCTCTTACTTCCCTATCATCATCGCATGGTGGACTGTTATCTCCCCTATCACCCATGTCCTCTACAACTGGATTGATCTCAGATGATCCTTGATAAATACGTAAGATTCCGGACACTGTTTTCCCTTCAGGCACATGAGGGGGTTGCCAAACTTTCTTCAATTCCCTCTGATAATACCTCCTTTCTCTATCACTTATGAAATTTCATAGGCTAGTAGGAAATCACTTTAATACCACTATTAAAACTCTTGCTAATTCTGATCTGAATTTTTTCAGTTTTAGCTGTTTGACATTTCATCAAACACTTGGCATGCTAACTATCTGATATCTGATTTCTGAGTTTTGAATTTGTGTTTGATATTTGTTTTCATTACCAGATCATAGATAAACATTTATAAATGACAACCAATAATATGGGAAACTAAAGATGAACACACCATAAAATTATGATTTCTCCTTGAATAACAATGGAAAATACAATGATATCAGAATCTGATTTAGGTTTGAAATTACTACAACAGCAGACAAGTTCTTTTAGATATGAGGGTTATAATTAATCAAAATGATTACACACATACTTGGATGCATAAATAGAAGCCCATTATGGAACGGAAAGCACAACTGCTTCAAATAGTGACCAAATATGAAGAGGTTGACTGGTATAGGCATAAAATGACCCCTGACATTCTGATATATAAAGCTAACCTCAAAACCTTAGCTGAACAATGCCAAACGCTACCAAAATATGCCCAGTCCTCCTATCACAATCCGTATAAAATAATCCAGCAAGGATAAAAATATGATTCCACCTCCAAAGGCTTTCAAAATCAACCCAAATAAAGTTGCCCTAGCTGGAAAAATTATTAAAAATTGTTTTCACCTTCAAAATTGCATCAATCACCAAAATGGGGTTTTGAAACCCTAGCTCCAGCAACATAAAATTATTTTAGTCCATAAACTCTTGTCAAAACACCATGAAAATGATGCCAAATGGATGTGATAGATATGCCATGATCAGATCTGCAATTATCTTCAACTTCTATCAACACCCAAAACCCTAGCTGCCAAAGGAATGTGAAAACTTGCAATAAATAAAGTTTAAACCCTCTCCTTTATTTAAACCCTCTCCTTGGCTGCTCCAACTCAAATCTGCAACAATATGTTCAATAAGAAACCTTGTATGGATTCCTCTCTCAGGTTGGAGTTAGAATTTCATCCAATCCATGAATTTCTGAAGGTTCCCTTCCTCAGAAATGGCTGTCCCTGTCAAGAATAGCTGAAATTGGCGAAATTTCAAGTGTCACAAATCAACAACATAATTTTTTCAGATGGAAGAGAACCCTTTAAAATAGTTCTCTTAATCACTTTTGGACATCAAATCACATTTTGTGATTTTTAATAAAAAAAAATCATCCCAGAAAGTGGGCACCCAAAATGGGAAAATATTGATTTTATTTCTCCTATTATTTATTTCCCTTTTATAGTCACTTTATGATTTTATAATTAAGTCACTTTATTTTATTTAGAAAGTTACTTTTCTCATAATATTATTTTATAAGCTCATAAAATAATATTTTATTTTTAATTTCTCCATTGACAAAAATAATGTCAAGTCCAACATATCATCCTTTAAGTTTATATCTCCAAACTAGCCCACCAAGATGATGAATGGACTAATAGTCTCATTGAGTGATCACTGAAGAGAAGGGGACATTACAACTTCGACTTTTACTTTGTTCTTGAAAAGGGCTTTGACTTGGGAATCATCCAACAGGATTTTCTTTAAATGTTTCTCGTAATCCTCTCCTACATTCTCTTTGTTCTACAATCATGTTTTGTTCTGTTGATACTAACTGTGGAATACAATTTAAAATGTGGCTTTGAGCCAAACAAACCAGAGCCATCCCTATTATTGAGCAAGTTCCTAAAGTAATTAACAGTTTCACCTATCACCTCTTTGTAATCTTCAAAAAAGACTCCATCTTTCCATTTGATTCTTGTGATTATATGAACATCTCTCTTAACCTTGATTACATTATGAAAGTATTTAAAGGTTTTGTGGTTTTTGTGGGAAAAAAGGGAACAACATGCATACAAAAGAAAGGAGAGAATCCTTACTAGGTCTAATTGGAGACTCATTCTTATAGATTGTTGAACTGGTAACTCTTACTTTGAAGACGTCAACTAATAGATTTGTGAAAATCATTGGAGAGGGCTCCTCTCCACTTTACAAGGATGATATCTAGGATGTGGATTACTAGCCCCAAGACCTGAGGAAGGTGGATAAGAAGTTCCAAAATTAGTATATAGATTTCTAGAATGCATATTGCAAAGAACACTAGAACCGAGGGGGGATGGAATTGTTTAGGACCTAAAAATAACACACCAGAACTTGGATTGTTCTAGCTAGGAAAGGAGTTCCCCACCTATTAGTGTCATCCCTCATTGGGATTCATTTTAGCTCAAAAAGACAACCAAAACAGAAAGACAAAGGAAAAGGCAAAAAAATGGTGAATGGGTAAGGGCGGAAGCAAACTAATGACAATGATTAAAATTTTATGTGATCCATTTCATTGAACAATTTTATGTAACTCTGATCTGATATACTATTATTTAAAACTTGATATGTTATCTCTTTTGTTCTAGTTGATGTATAGCCAGGTGGGGCTTAGATGATGTAACCACCTAGGTCATAGTTATGTAACCAGACTGTAATGTCCCCACTACTTCGGTTAGTTCTTAATTGTGTGATCCTGCAAAAACAAAGTTAGTAGAGACAAAGAAAGTATGAATTAGATGTAAAATTAATCAATTAGATCTATCTATTTCTACCTCATAACAATTCCCGAGAGTAAGTCTGTTAGATCTGGCTTCCTAACCCTTGAGAAGGATCCTCTTGCTTGAATGATATAAGATCAATTCTAAGCGATCCCTAGGTTCTTCCATCGTCTTTTCTAGAGCGCATCCTCTAGGAGACTTAGGAAGGCCAATCTCTGATCCTTTCCTCTTCTTGGAAGAGATATCCTCTATCCAAGGCCTTTCACATATGCATACGTTGGTCATCAGTATATACTGGCTATTGAGGATTATATCAACCCTTAGAGATTATATCAATCTCAAATTGACAATGGGATTATACCAATCTCGAATTGTCATACATCAATCTCAAATTGACAATGGGATTACACCAATCTTGAATTGTCATACATCAATCTCAAATTGACAATGGGATTATACCAATCTCGAATTGTCATTATATCAATCTCTATGTAATGTCTCTAGTATTAGGGTTAGCTTGGGACAAGTAATACCTACAAAATAAATGTCAAAATTTAAACAATAATAAATCTAACTATACTATTCTACCCTCTATCCTAACCCCAACCTTAAAGACGTCTCCAGATCAGGATTATTAACCCTCCTGAGGATCACCGGGTCCTGAATGATATAATATCAATTCTGGTACCATCCTCGGTTACTTCTCCGTCTTCTCTAGACTATTACCTCTAAGGTCCTTCTTGGAAGAGATAACCTCTATCCAGGGCCCTTATCACATATGCATATGTTGACATCAACAGAATATTCCGACCATAAAGAATATATCATCTTCTCTCATGTCGGTCAGATGGAGGCTAACCTCACATACCGACATTAAGGGGGTGACACCATATTAAGATCACTCTCTTCCCTTGAAAGGGACTCTCTTGACCTTAAACTATTAATTATAACCATTAAGTCATGTGTATTATCCATTAACAAATCCACCTTTACATATACATATGTATATGTATAAAGTATCCATAAGCATAATTCATGAATACAAATAAATTCATAAATATAATTCATAAACATAATTCATGAATATACTTTACAAACATACCTTCCTTACCTTCCTCTTAGCTTGGTACACGTGGCTCTACTCTTGGTCGGCCCCACAATGAATCCCACTCTATATCTTAACTCGACTCTATAGATTTTAATGTGTTCTTGAAATATTTTCCTTTTTAAATGTTCACGCAAGTGTCTCACTTTATTTCTATCTTCCTTGCAATGTAATTTCGTTTCTTTTATTTCTCTTCCCTATGATCTAGGCCTTTCCTATAATTTCGACCTTCCCTATAATCCACTTCTATCCTATGTTTTTCCTTTCCTTATGTTTTATTCCTCTTCTCTTAAAGTGAATATCTCTTCCTTATTTTTTTTCCCTTTTGATGAATGCAGTTCAACATTTAAGTACCCTTCCTCCCGAAAGGGTGTGACGGTTATTTCATAATCTTTACTTTTAATAATATTATTGTTGTTTATTTAAAAGGAATTTATAATGTTTAATGAATAACATTTGGTCCCTTAATTTGTAAAATATAATTTCTTATTTCATTTGTATTTATAATATTAATAATATATATTGATTGATTAAGGATAATGATTGATTAATAGATATGGTTTAGTATTATTAATAATATAAGTTGTATATTATTAATTAATTATTTATATTGATTATAAATAGAGTACTTATCAATATTGATTATAAATGGGCTATTTGTTTATATTAATTATCATGATGACATTTACAATAATAGAACATACACTTATATTTAAAATAATTTATATATTAATCATATGTGAATATAGGATTTTGACAGTCGGCCCCTCCTGAATTTGCTTGTCCTCAAGCAATTATTGCCTTCATGTTTAATAAAAATGGTCAACCGAACTTAAGACACGTTTCTTCTCAACTTTAGAGAAATGAGTTTTAGATCATTGCCTAATGGTGCTTATTTGAGTTTGTCCAGAACCATGTTCTTATAATCAAGGTTATTTATATAAATGATCCATTCCTTATAAATAATTTTAAGTATATGCATATTTAGATTCATTAGAATCATTTTTTTTTGTTTGTTTTAATTTTAATTTTTTATTTTATTATTATTACCTTGCAGGATAGCAGGATCATGCTCTGATACCACTGTAATATTCTCATTACTTCGGTTAGTTCTTAATTGTGTGATCCTGCAAAAACAAAGTTAGTGGAGACAAAGAAAGTATGAACTAGATAAGAAATTAAGCAATTAGATCTATCTATTTCTAGCTCCTAACAATCCCCAAGAGTAAGTCTATCAAATCAGGCTTCCTAACCCTTGAGAAGGATCCTCTTGCTTGAATGATAGAAGATCAATTCTAAGCGATCCCTAGGTTATTCCACTGTCTTTTCTAGAGCGCATCCTCTAAGGGACTTAGGAAGGCCAATATCTAGTCCTTTCCACTTCTGGGAAGAGATATCCTCTATCCAAGGCCTTTCACATATGCATATGTTGGTCATCAGTATATACTAGCTATTGAGGATTATATCAACCCTCAAAGATTATATCAATCTCAAATTGACAATGGGATTATACCAACCTCGAATTGTCATTACATCAATCTCAAATTGACAATGGGATTATACCAATCTTGAATTGTCATTATATCAATCTCTATGTAGTGTCCCTGGTATTAAGGTTAGCTTGCGACAAGTAATACCTACAAAATAAATGTCAGAATTTAAAGAATAATAAGTCTTAACTATACTATTCTACCATCTATCCTAACCCCAACCTTAAAGACATCTCCAGATCAGGATTATTAACCCTCCTGAGGATCATCGGGTCCTGAATGATATAATATCAATTTTGGTACCCTCCTGGGTTACTTCTTCGTCTTCTCTAGAGTACTACCTCTAAGGTCCTTCTTGGAAGAGATAACCTCTGTTTAGAGCCCTTACAAAGAACATATGCATATGTTGACATCAACAAAAATTTCCAACCATAAAGAATATATCCCCACTCATGTCGGCCAGATGGAGGCTAACCTCACATACCAACATTAAGGGGGTGACACCATATTAAGATCACTCTCTTCCCTCGAAAGGGACTCTCTTGATCTTAAACTATTAATTATAACCACTAAATCATGTGTATTATCCATTTAGAAATCCACCTTTACATATATATATATATATATATATATATATATATATATATATATATAGATGTATAAAGTATCCATAAGCATAATTCATGAATATAAATAAATTCATAAACATAATTCATGAATATACTTTAGAAACATACCTTCCTTACCTTCCTCTTAGCTTGGTACACGTGGCTCTACTCTTGGTCGGCCCCACAATGAATCCCACTTTATATCTTAACTCAACTCTATAGATTTTAATGTGCTCTTGAGATATTTTCCTTTTTAAATGTTCACGTAAGTGTCTCACTTTATTTCTATCTTCCTTGCAATGTAATTTCCTTTCTTTTATTTCTCTTCCCTATAATCTAGGCCTTTCCTATAATTTCGACCTTCCCTAAAATTTAGGCTATTAATTTGCCTTGTTTCCCTATCCACTTCTATCCTATGTTTTTCCCTTGTGTTTTATTCTTCTACTCTTAGTGTGAATATCTCTTCCTTATTTTTTTTTCCTTTTGATGAATGTGGTTCAACATTTAAGTACCCTTCCTCCTGAAAGGGTGTGACGGTTATTTCATAATCTTTACTTTTAATAATATTATTGTTGTTTATTTAAAAGGAATTTATAATGTTTAATTAATAACATTTTGTCCCTTAAATTGTAAAATATAATTTCTTATTTGTATTTGTAAAAAACATCCTTTAATTTGTAAAATATAATTTCTTATTTCATTTGTAAAATATAATTTCTTATTTCATTTGTACTTATAATATTAATAGTATATATTGATTGAGTAAGGATAATGATTGATTAATAGATATGGTATAGTATTATTAATAATATAAGTTGTATATTATTGATTAATTATTTATATTGATTATAAGTAGTGTACTTATCAATATTGATTATAAATGGGCTATTTATTTATATTAATTATCATGATGACATTTACAATAATAGAACATACATTTATATTTAAAATAATTTATATATTAATCACATGTGAATATAGGGTTATGACACAGACTTATTTTTTTGGTAATTACTTTTCAATTTTTTTAAAAGGTACAAAACCATAAAAACTGCATCATGTCTATCCCTGTATTACTCCAACTCAAGCCTGCTTAATTAGAGAGTTTGCCAATGAATTAATTAATAAAGGTACATTTGGATACTAAAGGTACATTTGGAATATGTACTCAAAGCAAACAAGAAAACATCAAACAAAATTTCTCTTAAGAAAGGAATAATAATCAACAAGGTAAAATACTAAAATTTAAATTTGCAAATGAATCTCACCTTCATTGCTATTCCACCACTTGATGCCCCAGCAGCTATGTTCCCTGATGCATCTACACAAATGGCACCTACAGTGTCCATGACATGATCTTCATCATCCATATCACTAGCAGCACTGGCAGTGCATCTATTTTCAATCTGAAAGCTACTTTTATGTACCTGATTCTCACACTCTGCCAAAACCCAATAAGAAAATAAAATTCTATTATGTATTGAACAAACATATTTTGTAACTTCACTTTAAAAGATACTTACAATGTAAGCATAGTTAAAAATGCAGACTCGACAATAACTTGGCAGATAAGGATATTCATCGATTCATTGGGTGGAAATGGCAAAAAAAATAAGATGCACTTTAACAATGCTATTAGAAGAAAAGATAGACTAGGAACAGCAGGGAAAATATGAAAAGTAGTTTATGCTCAAAGTAAAACAGACCTCTAAAATTCCAATCTAAGTTCTTGAAATTCAAACTAAATAATGAACAACTAATACATGCAATAAGACAAAAATATTAAATTAGGCTAAGTTCATTCATAGCACATATAAAACTGAAATTTAATGATGAAATTAACAAGACAGAGAAGCGCCTAGTCTTTTTATTTTCAGCTTTGTAACAAACAAATGCAAAGTGTTGCATGCTAGCCTATGAAACATCTAAAAACTTCAAAGTAATCTCTAGATTTCAATAAATGTTTTATCAAAAGAATGCTAGAGATAATAATAATGTTTTTAAATAGAAGCTAAAGCTTACAAGAGCTCACATAATGGATACACAAGTTATATGTAATAATAATGTGGAGTAAGAGAGTCGTATGATGCAAGAATAGCATTGGGATTCTCATCCAAACCACAAGATGTTTACAGTATGCAAAACACAACACAAGGAGGTCACAATGCAAGAAACCACACAAAAATACAATAAAATGTTAAAAACAGAAAATAAAAGAACACCAAAAAAAGGTCTAAAACCAATGTCAAAGCCCTTGCATTTTCAAACACATTAGGCCATCATACCCTCACAAATCTCACTGCCACCTTAGAAAGTTTTAAAATGTGAAATTGTGTTGCACCTTCACACCATAATGGGTATTAGGATTATAAAAATCTATGTCAACTTAAGCCGCCAAGTTTCACAATATTTTCCAAGTACTAATGATATTTTTTGTATAAACCTACAATGTCCCCATTTTTACACCATCCTTATTTGCAAGAATTAGCCAGTTTTTAGAGTTCTTCGAGGTTTCCTAATGCATTGGGAGGGCTCCAGTGTTCTTGGTGAGTTTGATTCTCAGTTTCAATAGGTTTTGATAGCAGTTTCTGTTTACAGTATGTGATGTCCCCAAATTTACTATTGAAAACACTTTTTAATAAAATATTACATTAGGCCCACATTAATAAAATAATTATAATACATAAGTTGTCCTTTTACTATATTAAAAAAGTAAACTTAGTAAGACAGCTTAAAATGTTACTATTGCATGATTTCCCTAACTTTATCCCTCACCCCTAAGTCATAGGGTTCGCAGAACTTCAATGATGAGGTTCGAAATTGGGCAAACTTCATAACAAGACTAAAAAATTCGTTAAAATTCGCTTAAATTCGTCTTAGATTTTTGTGGGTAAAGTTTATAGCTTTGTTTAATAAAATAAAAAAGGGTTTTCCCGTCAGAAAACACACATGGCTTTTTGCGGGCTTTCAAATCCTGGAGCTTTTCGACTCCATTATTTTGTTGTTGCTTGGCTCCTGCGTTCTCTCTAGTGGCTGCTGCATTCTACCACACATTAACATTTTTGAGTGCGCTAAGCAACCTTCTGGCGATCTCCCATGTTCTATCTTTTAGTTATCCTATTTGAACTCGGTCATCAATGGCCCTACTAGTCGCGAAGGGGATCGACTGGATCAACTTGGTCATTTTCTGGTGTCTCCGCTTCTGGTGTTGCTGGTTCTCAATAAGAACTGGATTCTCGACCACGAGCAGACTCTTCATCTGCTCTAGATCTGTATATGTGACCGACTCCACGGCTGCTATGATCCCGCCCAAATTTGCAAGCTAACTCCGGAGATTTACATATTTAGTACATAATCTATTAAAATGTCTAAAGTTTTCAATGGGCATACGTAATTTATCTATTCAAATTTATAATAAAGTTTTATTAGTGGGCATGCTTAATATATTTATAGTAATACTAATAATATTTAAACTAAAGTTGTCGATTAAAAAAAAGGTTAAATAAAGTTTTAGATATAGTTAATATATTATAATCTTTTTATATTTATTAGAATATATTTTAATTTTATGCAATATTATTTTATTTTTTTATAGATTTATTATTAATATTTTAAAAACTTAAATTTATATAAGCCAAAATTAATTTTGAATTTTTTTCTGAATTTTTTCTCTTGTCGAATTTCATTCGAATTTTATTGTCACCGAACACGAATTCGAACTCGAACCTTGTGACTTAGCCTCACCCTACAAGAAATAAGAAATACACTCTAGGTCTCCCAATAATTTTAATTATAAAAATGAGACATGACCAATGGTCAAGTGGTGTGAGTGATATCAAGTTTTCATAAAAAAAATTGAGTTTCTTACTAGTGCCAAAATTGGTAACCCTACTTGAAACTTTGCATTTTGTCTAATTTACAATCAATTTCCCTAAATATGATGCTTAATTTTACTCAAGGCGATCCTTAAAAATTTGTCAAGTTTTTAGATTGTGGGATAAGTCATTTGCTAACCATCATTCCTAGATCATTAATGGATGAAGAACAACATACATAAATATTCAAACTTTGACAATTGATGACACTTGGTGAAATCAAAGACAATATCTCATTGGGGTCTATATGACAACCCCTACACCAAAGTAAAGTGACAGTTTGAGTTGTCAAAGCAGTTAAAATGAGGACGAGCATCAAAGAGTTCAAATTGCTAAATTATTTTGCTCATTCAAAATGGCTAGGCTAGCACTAGTACATTTGACATCATTTTTCTACGAAAATTATCGACCATTAATTAAAAAGGTTTAGGTTGGTCATTATAGAAGGAAAAATTTGTTTTTTTTTAAATCCATGCTCGTGTTGGTCGAAATTTCGACCAATACGTTGTGTGTCGAAATTTCAACCAACACGGCCATATAACCTAAAAAAAAACATTTCAACTCATTTCATTTTTACGAGCAAATTAGGATTTCATTTTATGGTTGTAGCGTGCGAAGAGATATACGAACGGAGCGAAGGGATATAGGAACGGAGCGAAGGGATTTCAAATTGTGTAGACCACAGATTGCAGGAGACAGAGTTCCAGAGATTTGGCGGTCCATGAGATTGAGCACACTTCATATCCAGCACTCAACACTCGAGGTAGATTGCGACTCCCTGTCTATGGCGAAGTAGATGAAATTCGTTCTTATTCATTATCGAGCATGTTTTGTTTCTAATTCATGTTTTGGCAAGTTACGACTAGAAAGAGTTGAACATCTCTGTGGATTGACTTGTATTTCATTTAGGGTTTTTGAATTCATGTAATAAGTCTGTAACATTTCATAAAAGCTCGGGACTGTACTCGCAAGAATTAAAACCCCTTGACAGTCCGACTTGGAAACCCTAGAGTCGGCCCTGTCATGGGCATTTAGTCTTGACCTGCGTTTCTTCCATTGAAACTTGATGTCAATGGACGGAAAGAAGGGAAAGACCATTTGTTTCATTTTCTCAAACACTCAACGGTGGATGAGATCACACTGCTTCTAGATTTGATGGTTCTTAATCTTCATATGGGCCTCTTGTAGTGCGGACCTGCACACATGTAGATGGATGGTTCACCCCCTTTACTCCTTTTCAAAGATGACTTATTATGAAGACTGGTGAATGGTTTGTTGTTAAGCCGTTTCAATATATATATTCAAGAACAAGATTTAGCCTTTGACTCCACTTCTCTGTCACATAAATTCATTCCAACATCCCATTCGAAAATCAAATAAAATAGAGCACTGTCTTCATTCTAAACCAGAATGTCTAAAGCACAAACCCGCAACAAATTTGAAGTTAAAATGCATACAGTCCCACCATACTATTATGAACCTTCTTTTGTTATCGGGACTGGTTACAAACTAATTTCAATAACTATTAAACTTCTTTTATAATACTTGATACATAAGCCGCCGATAGTTCTTGATTATCGCTGTCAAAAACCCATTCATCAATAAAATAAACTCCCTTAATAATGCTTTCTCAAAACCGGCTTTCATCTAGAAATTAATATATATCTTCGAAGCCGAACTGCATAAAAAATAACATTTTGAATACAACATAAATCCAACCTTAATCCATCTTACATCTACGCAATCATTTAGATAATTTAAAACAGAGAATCACAAACATCGAAAAACCAAAACTCTATACAGAGAATTCGGTCCTTCATTCCATTATGCAATTTCCTGTTACATCTTTCTTTTCCTTCTTTGATACCCAACATTCTATTCTTGGAGTGATCTAATTGAATGTGTTTGTAACTGGAATTTTCTGATTGGTTGAAGACAACTAGGTGTCACTTCAACATCTTTATCTTGTAGACTTGATCGATCTTTTGGTGAAGGAAAAATATCTCTTGGTACTCAACATTATCAAGCTCTCCAATGTGATGGCATATTCCCAAATTGCTTCATCTTCTCGAAACTTCTTCATCTTCTTTCCTAGAAATTTTCTCATTGCTATGACTTGAATCACTCGCATCTTCATGAACTCAGTCTTCATTTTGCCTTGAATTTGTACTTTGATAATCTTGATGTTGAATTTTCCTTCTCACTTGATGTCCTCGAGCTTGAAATCTTGAGCTTAACTTCACCATCATTTCCTCGCCTTCCTAGCTTCTCCTAGCTTCTCCTCCAATTCACCTTGCAAAACAAAGGAGAAAAAAGCATTAAGTTTCATAAAATTGACAAGTATAACAAAATGAATAGAGTTTCAAATAGTCATCGAATTGCAGAGAACAATAAAGTTTTATTGTCTTTTCGTTCACCAAAACATACACCAGTCTGTTCTCACTGTTTTGTAATAGAGACTCCCTATGACCATTCATAACATAACCATTCCAACTAACAGGGAACATAACCATCCCATAACTTCCTAACATAACCATTCCAACCAACTATCATCGTTCCCTCAATGTTACATCTCAATGAACGGCAATAAGGTTCCTAATGCATCTCCACTTGGAATCTATTGTTCCTAATGTACCTTGAAACATATGAATCATTCTTGTTTGTGCATCCTCATTGTCTGTCTCATATTCATGTGTAGTTGATTTAAACAATAGAGAAAGTTACCACCACACATCAAACATAAGGTGCATTTGATTGAAAGATTGGTCATTGTCCCTATAATGACTGTCCCAGAATGACAGCATTTTGGTGAGTTAATTTGTTTGTGTAGAAGTATGAATGGATTGGCCGGATCAATGGATTGGAATGGATATGGGCAGAGTATAGAAGAGTTTAGAATGATGTTAGAATGATGTTAGAGAATCATAGGTGTGCATGTATAGTTTTTTTAGACAGTAAAAATTGACATTCAAATAAAAAGATATATTGATTTGATGAGTACTTGGCAAGCTGATTTTTGACTTACACTTGGATTTGGATTTGGTTTTGGTTAAAAGAATTAACCAGTAACTTGGCATTTAAAAAAAATTTGATTTAAAGCTATTTTCTCTTTCTTTTCCATTGTATTCTTTATTTTAAGTGCTCAATATGTTTGACAATACTACACATGAATATGAGACAGCCAATGAGTATGCCATGATAAAATTGTTTGTGAATTCCTTAAAAGAAAGTGTCAAAGAATGGTACAAAAATATCCTAGACAGTAGTACTATTTCCTCATATCCATATTTTTTCATATTTCTTCTAAATAGTGTGATGACTGTCCCAACTAGAGAATCACAACTTTATATTATAGGTTCTTCATGGCACCTTTCAACTTGTCCAATTATGCAAACTGCCTTGCCTGGGGCAGCTGTATCTAGTTGTGAGATTTTCATATCATATTTCTCTTAGTAAGAATAGTTCTGGCATAGGATCCTTCAACTGTTTGTGGACCCTTTGTCTATCTAGGAGATTTTTGTACCTTGAAACATATGAATCATTCCTATTTGTGCATACTCATTGTCTGTCTCATATTCATGTGTAGTTGATTTAAACAATAGATTCGTCACTACAATGAGAAAGTTACCACCACACGTCAAACATAAGATGCATTTGATTGAAAGATTGGTCATTGTTTACAAGACAAAGGGTCCACAAACAGTTGAAGGATCCTATGCCACAACTATTCAGCTTACTGAGAGAAATATGAGGGATTCTCTAGTTGGGACAGTCATCACACTATTCCCCTAAGCACTATGGCTTTGCCTTCTCATCCACAAGAAACTCTAACATCATTCTAAACTCTTCTATACTCTGCCCATATCCATTCCAATCCATTCATACTTTTCTCATTGACCTCTTCATCATCCATCATTACCAAACTTCTCGTTTTCTAGTACTGTCCTTTGCATAATGCTGCCTTGGATGAATGTTCTTTAGTGGACTGTCACCTTATCCTCCAGACTGTTAGTGAGTCATGCTATTGAGCCTCTAAAATATTTCATGTACTTCTTGCAAAAACTTGACTTGCTGTCTACTCTCCTTTGAACTTCCATCAAGAACTACTGCATGCTCATTGTTGTTTGGCATGACTGTCATGGGATGATTGTCCTCATTGTGATGTTTCTTGTGGCTATACTTGGATTGTTGGTTGTCTTCAGCTGTCTTCAAAATTTTACCTTCACGGTTAACTAAAAATCCTTTGAGATCAACATTCTTTTGAGACCAACTTGTTTAACATTGACTATCATACCTATTAGTTCATCATTCCCTTGGCCTAGTTTGCTTTGTTCAACTCCAACAACATTTGTGATTGTCACATGACCATTTAGATTGTCTTCCATTTTAGCCTTTTAAATTCTTCATAGGACTGACTGTTCTATGGTTTTCCTTTTCTGTTTCTATATGGCAACCATTATCAACATGCCATCCAACGTTATCAAAGGCTGTTCTTGTCTTGCTTGTAAGCTTTTATAGACTGTTTCTACACAACCTTAATGTTTGGACTTACAATTGTCCAGTATTTTCTTAGGCAAGACTGTTACTTCAACATGAAGGCTGTCATAATTTTGTTTTAGCACTGTCCACTGATATTTATGGGACTTGAATTTCCATCTATTGGACTGTCATTTTTGTTCACCACCCTTTTATAGACTGAATTTCTCAAAAATAATGACAAATGCCAAGGCAAAAAGGCAGTAAATAATATAAGCTCCTCAAGCATGAGTTGGATGATGTGGATACATTAGTTCTTATATCTACATAATCCACATCATCCAACTCATGCTTGTGGACCAAGATTGGATGTAGATCGTATTTACTGTCTCATAATGACTTACTAGGATAGGTACCAATCTTACTATTATGAAACAGTAAATAATATAAGCTCCTCAAGCATGAGTTGGATGATGTGGATACATTAGTTCTTATATCTACATAATCCACATCATCCAACTCATGCTTGAGGAGCTTATATAATAATCAACTGATTAATGTTTTTGGTTTTGATGTAGTCCTCTCCAACTCATGCTTGAGGAGCTCATATAATAATCAACTGATTAATGATTTGAGGGACGTTTTAATTGCCTGTTCTAATCACTGATTTGAGGAACATTGACAGTGACTGTGAATGAAGACTGTATTCTTATTGTTTTGAAATTTTATGAGGGGTTTTATGTAATCTTAGGTTGGAATCAAATCCATTGTTTGATTATGGGAAGAAGCACTGTTGTAAACCAATAGAGAACTGCCAAGGACAGTGAACTCCACACTTGGAGACTTGAAATATCTGCTAATTAGTGAATGTTGACATTACATATAATGCGGAAAACAATGTAGTCAACCTTATTGAGAAACCTAAACCTATTCCAAAACCTAGGCTTGCAAGGTTAAAATGACCTTTTTTTCATCCCTCCTTGAATAGACCCTTACCGTCTTGCACTTGTGCAATGATAGGACACCAATGTTGCTAATTAAGGTTGTCGGGATGATTACGCCTATCTTGAAAAAAGACTGTCAAATCATTATACTTTCAAATCAATTACCTATCGACGTATCCCTTGCGAGGGAGAGAAGCCAAACACATAAAGAACATGCACATAAACACGACAACATAATTGAGTTGTATACCTACACGGAGAGCAATTTCTGCACCTCCGATTCCAAGTTGACATTGCGGGATGGATAACAACTTGGATCCGGAGGTGCAGAAGTTGCTCTCCATCGTCTGGGTATACCACTCAATTACATTGTCTCCAAAAAAATGTGACCATGATGCCTACAATTATGTTTCTCAAAGAATGTTAAACTATTCTCGAAACAAAGAGAAGCTGGCAACAACCAACAGAACGAGTGTGGACACCTGAAAATAAATATCAAATAGGGGAAAAGCACCTGCAACAATAGAGGCAATAGCTGTAGATACAGATGAGGATATCGTAGAAATCCCTAATTTAGTGTTTCAAAGAACAAACGATGGACTGTGAATTAGGCGTTTCTTCGATATCGTCATCTAAATCTATTATTTACATTGGAATGCAACTTGTGGATATTGATACTGCACCAGCCGAGCATGATGGAGGCATCGATTCTAATGTGAATTGTAGTACTCAAGGTATACATTTTCTATTCAAATTTTGATTAATGAATATTTAATACAAGAAAACATATTCAATTGTTTAAGGTGGATTATGTTTGACGTGTGGTGGTAACTTTCTCATTGTAGTGACGAATCTATTGTTTAAATCAACTACACATGAATATGCGACAGACAATGAGGATGCAAAAACAGGAATGATTCATATGTTTCACAATCAAGATCTATTTTATCAAGAATCTTGTATATGCTCTTGTGACCTAGTACTCAAGGTATACATTTTCTATTCGAATTTTGATTAATGAATATTTAATACAAGAAAACTTATTCAATTGTTTAAGGTGGATTAGTTGTGATGATGAGACGCCCCATTTAGATGTTAATTGTGACAGTCTCTTGGTTTCAGGCAATGCAGAAAGAGAAGCCTAGTTCAATATGCAATCACAATTCATATACATAGGATATCAGGTGGAGTTGAAAAACACAACAGGGTTGCATTTTTGATAGAGGTATTTAATTGCATATTTTAAGTTATAGACCATCGCGAAAATGTATACGTGTTGTGTTTTTTCAATTCCACCTACTATCCGTCAAAACATTTAAATAGTCTTTTAAACTGCTATTAAAAATAAAATATTTAATCAACATTTACTTACAGATTTGTGTGCTTGTCTGAGTTTGATACGCAGATCTGCGTATCAAACTCAGACAAGCACACAAATCTGTAGGCTGTGAATATACAGTACAATGAAAATGCTTTGTTCAATCTAATTGTGCTAAATAGAAGAAAATAGCTAAATCAAAGCTTCATAGATTCATATATGCATACTAATTATAGACAAGCAATATATTCAACTAAAAGTAGGAATATATTGAAAATGGTGTCACATTTTTTTTAAACAAAAGTTAGTATTGGTCGAAATTTCGTCCTTTACACAATACTAAATTCGACCAGGACGCTATACATTTGATGATCCTTTCGACGAATTTTGGTGGATAATTCGACAACAAAATGGACTAAATTCGACCAGGATGCAATACATTCGATGCTCAATTCGTCGAATTTGCGTGGATAATTCGACGACATAATGCTCTCAATTTCGACCATTGCACCAATCGATCAACCAATTATTCTTCCAGTTCCAAGGGATTGTTGCAGTCGATAATGCAACCAGTTTTGGGGTCAAAATTTCAACTATTATATACCATGTAGAAAATTCGACGAAAAAAGATCGATGATAGTTTTAGTCGCCTATTCGACCAATTGTGGTAGAAAATTCAACTAATTCTCGTCGAAATTTAAGGTAAAATTTACTAGTGTGGGGAGAATGTGTGACCAAGGTGACAACAATGGTTAAAAGTGCGACAAGCGAAAGAGGAGACAAAACTAAAAACAATTTGCACAATTTATGTGGTGATGCTACTTACAAAGCACAATTATATCAATGGGGGTGGTCAAAATGTGCACCGAAAAAAATCAAAGGTAAGCATAAGAGCTAAATGCCTCTTAAGTCGGCATGTTACTTAAAAGTGGCCATTTATTTGATAAAGGCGATTGAGAAGCGCGATAAGCATTATGTATTTCAAAATCAAATTATTTTGCACATTCAAAGTGGTTATGAAATCCCAAAACGTGACAAAGCTAGTCTTGGTAGCTTAAAGGCACAATGGAGAATAATCAAGTGAAAAGCTAATGACGTCTTCCTTTTTTAGTGGCTATACCATGTCAAACCTACAAGAAAGTTGGTAAGGTGGCTATAAACTACAACAAGGTCAGTTAGTCAGCCAAACACGAAACCCTTACACATATATTTAGCGAAGGAAAAAAATACTCAAAATTATGGTGCCATTCTAAGCCAATGCAAAATCCGGTTTTGACAAGTTTGGAGATTGACTATTATTTAATTTCCTAAAGGTTAAAATATATCTAAAAGGGGCATTAAAAATGAATTGTTTATTATTGCCTTAAGTATTTAAAAGGTAATATAATATAATTAATTAAAAGTAACCTTACAAAAAAAAAATTAAAGTCAATTGCAGTAATTGTGTAGGAACTAAAATTTATAATATTTAAATGGTTTTAGGGATGGATGGAAAAATATAGATTGATTTATATTTTCATATATTAATATTTATGAGGAATTACTCAGATTTAAAGGCTCGGGATGGAAAATTGAGAGCACCGTTTTAGATACTACGATTGATCTACCTTAGATGGACATGGAAGAGTCAAGCAACCTTCTCAATTAATGTAAATTAGTGAGGTCTTCATCAAAGACCAATCTCAGTATTAGGTGAATTTGCAGAATAACAATATTTTAGAAATGAAGGTGTTTTCCAATTTCAATATAAAGTTCACTCCAATATTTTGAAAAAGATGTTGCAGAGAAATAATATATTAAATGGCTGGAAGCTTTGAAAAAATAAAATATTAATTTCAATTGTCCATTCAAAAGTCTCTATTTTATCTATTGGGCAAGTAAATAATGGTCTCTCTAAGCCAGACTGGCTTAGGAAGGGGAAATAACATCAAATTATTGTGCATCTTCACATGAATAGGATAAAACAAATTTTAGTTGCACTCACATTCAAAAGCACTACTAGGTTGAAACAAAACTCAAAGGACTAGCTTTTGAAGATTGGGAGTATCTCCGCCACTATCTTCCAACTAAAAAACTACATATAAGGTAACCAAAACTTTGAAAATAAACAATATTAATAATTGTAATTTGAAATATATAAAGTCAAAACTCTATTTTTCGTTACTTGGTGTCAAAAAGGATATCGCTCAAGTAGTCAGTGCTAGAAAAAAGGGTCTCCCCTAGCTTGATTTTAATTCTACAACTCCAAAATAATGAGGTCCCTCACCTCAACCTTGGATGTTATATATCCTCTCAATGCATGTTGAGAGTCCCTTCATAACTTGCACATGCATTGAGAGGACCTCCATAACCTCTCCATTAGATCTATGAAGCTATCAAAGTAAAAAAAACTTGGGATAATGTATTACCCCACCATATAAATGGTATGGTAGAATTGATTGTTCAACTGTTGATCAATAATCTCCCAAACAAGATCAACTCTATCTCCATCACCCTGTAATAGTTTTGGATGGCACTTTTGGACCTATCCATGACCTCATAATTGTATCCCACTAGGCTTTGATTTACATCTATCAACAAAAAAACCCTCACCAAAGACCTGGGCACTTTAAGTAAAAACAAACTAAAGGTACAAATTTAAAATAAAAGGAAAAACTTTTCAAAACTGAAAATAAAGGATTCAATTTGAAATTTAAACTAAGTATTGAAATTACCTTGATTGTCTCTACAAATCTCTCCACAAAAACATTATATTTGCAATCCTCTCTCCATCATTTTTATTTGAAGATGTTGAGTCTAATAGCACTTGACTCACAAACATCGTGACACTTGGTTGCACAAGCTCTTTTTCTTTGTTGTGATCTCTCATTAAGATAAGAATCCAAAGGTGATTATAAATAGATTTATGACGTTCCTTGCATTTTCTATGTAATGTCCCTTTTTTTGTGAGTGTCATCTTTCAGAGGATTAGCCTATTTCATGACCCTCACAGGCTAATGGAGTTGTTTAGAGGGTCCAGTTGGTAGAGATGGAGGCCAATTCCCACTCCAATGGTCAAAGATGTTCAGGATTGCTCTTCGTTTGAGTCAGATTGGCACACTATTTATAGTAAATTACTATTTCGAGGAAGTTAGGGTTTCTATCTGTAGAAGGGTGCCTGAACAACTTGGTGGTAGTGTTGAGATTTAGTATCGTTGTCTAGAGCAGTTATTTAGAGACTTACTAAGTCATTGACGGATTGTTATATTTGGCAAGGACACCCAAGCTTTTGGTATGCACTGTAATTGACTCCTTTGTCAGTTGGCTCAATTTGAGGGACTTACTATTTATAGTAAGTTGTCTATCCAGGATTTCTATATTTGGAAGGGCGCTTGGACCAGCCTCAGTTGCAGTGATGACCCTTAACATCTCTGTTGATTAGGTATTCAAGGATTTACTAATTATAGCAACTCAAGGGTTGATAGAGATGGACCCTTACCATTTTAGGTAAGGTAGTTGGATGCACAGTGGATACAATGGTTAACTCTCAAGTTCAGTCAAAATTGAAAAATAATGATTAATGGAGTTATAACAATATAGTTATTATTAAAGTTATACTTTAATAATAATTAATTATTAAGTGCATATCATTGATAAATTAAGTGGCCTTTGTTTAAAACGGGAGTTTTAAATGTTTTAAAAGTATACTTTTTAATAAGCTAACTTACCGATTTGGGTGCAGATCCGGATGCGGATGCAAGAATCAGGTACGTGGATTTGCGAAATTTTTTTGGGAGGGATGCGGATGCGTTTAAATATATATATATACAAAGAAATGTAAGAAATGTACAAAATTAAAACATTTGATAGTATGATACTTCACCAATACATATTCAAATTAAAATTCAAATAAGTTATAACTAATAACTGAATAATAATTAAATGTTAGTTGATAGTTGTCATCACCAAATCCATCGCCAACAATTCAATCATAAAACTATTATGACCAGTAATCTATGATAAGCGATAAAATCATAAAACTATAAACAATTCAAGACTGTATGAACCTAAACAGACAACAATTAAACTTGACAACATTAAGAACCTTTTGCGTATAATAGTGTTTAGGTGCAATGAGTTTGACATCTCACAGATCCTTACAGGTTGGCAAGATAATTTACAAGCAGCATTCCTTGCCAAGATCTCAACTTCTAAACTTGACGCTACATGCAGATCAAAGACAAAGAATTTACACAAACTTTCAAACTTGCATGTTGTTCCATAATAATTCTTGCCTTTTGATGGAACTCTAAATTTTGGCAAAATCCAAAGTTCCAAATACAATTACAAGAGGAGAATTCCTATGTGTAACCAGATACAATACCCGTGATCAAGCATTCCATCACATTTTCAAACTCCACAAATTGATTGTCATGCATATGACAAATAGTTAATGTCTATATATTCAAGGCCAGGTCGAAAGTGATGAAAAGTTGTCATTGATATCAATTTAAGTATACAGAAAGTAGTGAAGTTTTAGCAATGATACATATAGCAGTCTTAGTAAAATGGTTACAAGGAAGAGTAAACAAGAGCTGTACAACAATGTACAACATACTCCTGTACAAACAATGACAGCACACTAATGAAAGACTTCCGTTCAAGCATATTTATGGTGAAGTTTGAAATTATATATATTCATAGCATATTATAATTCAAACAGAACATACATCAACCGCAACACAACATAAAAGGTCCTCACAATGAATGCAATGACAGTAGTGGTCAAACATATATTGTCTTCAAAAATATATATATATATATATATATATATATATATATATATATACAAACTGATGAATGACAGCATCAAAGAAGTGTTTGAAACATAGAGCGGGTGTAAGCCTGAACAAGACTTGAACATGTCTATCGTGACTTGTGACGCAAGTGAGTGGTTACAGATTTGGAGTCTGTCATGAAATTAGAGACAAATGAGAAATACCATCATGACGTGAGACATCAACAGGGAGCATACACACCCGAACTAAGGATGAAGAAATATAAGATTCCCGATAGGTGTTGTTTGCAATGCAACTGCGTGTAATGACCCTTACTATAAAGGCCACTAAAAATCACTAATACTAAACTGAGAAAATTCGTCAAACAGTTGGCATGCACTGAATACACTGCTGAAAGAAAAATACTGAATATAGGAAATTATTTTGCAATATATGAGTCGCTGTCCCAAAATTTCAAAATAATAGATAGCAACCAAATACCATCTAAAACACTATCAATGATGTAGGAAATTGCTCAAAACCATATGCCATTCATATATCAACAATTTGCAACAATGCCATACATTTTTCAGTCAATGATATGATCATCAAACCCTAGGCTTGCAATATAGATAGACTGAAAATTACAATGCCTTTTCACTTGCAAAATCCTAGCCTTCCTTTGTTACCAATAATGCCAAATGGCAAACAAAGACAAGTACAATGTAAACTAGTAAAGTGCTGAAGCTATATTTTGTACTCAACTGAAAACATACATTTCTTAGAAAATATGCCAAATGCCAAATGAGAAATGAGGAACCTGATTGTAGATGGCTGCAATAATTTTTCGTGCTGCTTTTTCAGATCTGCTTTTTCGAATCTGCTTTTTCGGACTGCTTTTTTCCTCTTGCAACCAAAACTCAAACCCTCAGGTAAATCTGAGGATTCCAAATAAGCTCAACTTGAAATGGCTGAATACCACTTCCAAACTTGCAACCCTTCAGTAGATATTTCACTACCTCAGTTATGCAAATCTAGGGGAGTGATTCATTCCCAAAGATCGAATAGTATTTGCAGACCACAAGGCTACAAATTGCTTCACAATGAAGAAGTAGAAGAAATCCCAAATCCAAGCATGTAGAAATGATAGCCCAAGCCCCCTATTTATTCTTTTTCTTGAGAAGTTACTAGAACTTCTAGAAACATCTAATTATAATGTACTTTATAATAAAATAACATTATAATAATAAAGTACATTTCTCAACTCAAAATTATAACAATGTAGGCCCAAATGTCTCATAACTGAATGTAGGCCCAACTACAACTGAACGTAGGCTCAAGCCTGAACGTAGGCTCTACTACAACTGGATGTAGGCTCAAACTAGATGTAGGCTCACTCTGGATGTAGGCTCCACTACAACTGCATGTAGGCCCAAACTGGATGTAGGCTCTACCGAATGTAGGCTCTGTCAGCAATATGCAATCAAATGATCAACATAATGACCCTCTCTCCAAACCATTTGCCTACGAGAGTCGATGATAGGCAAATCCGTCATGCCAAATGATGTCAGCCAAAATGGGGACATGACACTGTGAACAAGGAGACAAATTATATAGACAAGTCATCGTATGGGAATGAATTATGAAAGCCACACAAGCAGACACTATCTGACGTAATACAAATTTCGACTCACACAGAATGCACGGAATGCAAATAGAATACTGGACACAGAAATGGTCAGGCGGCAATGAGAAGCAATGGGTATAAGTATTATTCACGTCAAGGATTGCCATGGAGATTTGTGGTAAAGGTTTATCGTTTTAGACATTAAAATATTTGCATATGGCATTATAGATTTAGCATCTTAAATTCGATCATCAAAGATATCGTGAAATATTTAATTGTTTCCGAATTTGTGTCTAGTTTGTCTCCAAGGAGTTAAAGTTCAATCTGGACTAATTTAAGATTGCATAAATATTTGATCTGTCGCATCTTGATTATTTAATTCATTGGCAGTATAAGTGCACAGAACATTATAAAGTTGTATGTAATCTTCACTAAAGTTGACTCTATCACCCGAATGAGCAGAGGCACTGGTCTTTTTATTTTTGAAGTATTGGGTTTATATGTGAAGTCAAAAAATCTATCAATTCCTTCTTACAAACCTCAAATCCATTATTAAGAATCATTACACAAAACATTTAATTCAAACATTCAGCATTCAATTTCATATTGATCGAGTTCGAGGAATTTGCCAGCCGGAAAATTCACAAGCTTAAATTTGCAATAGAAAAACCTTGAAGAAAGTGATCAGGTTTGAGGTGAAGGTTTACCCGCCTAGGTGCGGCAAAGCCTAAACTGCAAGGGAATTAGGATTATTCCCGTTTGTTGGCCAGAATTGATTTAGAATTCTATTGCAAAATTGGCAGGCTCTTAGATTTCCAATCTGTGGTTTTGGGAACCAACAAATTGGCAACTCTACTGGGGAGTTGTAAGAACATTATTCAGAATTTCTGGTGATCAGAGAGTTAGACTCTACTAGAGACAAAACTAAGAATCAGTTGTATGATTTTGTCATTCTTATGAAGAAGGTGGCGACTCTATTCAATACAATTATCATTTGGTAGCTCTGTTGAGGGAGAAGACTTCGAAGGAGATGGTGGATAGATTTTTCAAATGTATCGATCATTTCAAAAAAAGCCTTTTATTCCAGATGGCATCAGGCCATTGGATTTCAGTATATTTGATTATGAACCTAGCAAGTTATCCCCAAAACTTTCACAACTTGTGCCAAAGTTTCATGGAGAATGGGATGAATTTGCACTTTAACATTTGGATGCGTTTTACACATTCATAGAAGACTATGAGGTCGATGTAGAAGATCAAATGATGAAGTTGTTTGTCAGAACATTAAAGACAATGCGAGACAGGCTTATGAATCACTACCTACACAAAGTATTTCATCTTGGAAAGAATTTGAAAAATGGTTCCTATATGAGTTTCATGATGCAAGTGAGGAAGACGACTTGTATTATGAACAGTTTGAAGACAAAAGCTGCAGCATGGAAGAGGATCATAGTATGTCTCTACTTGATGCATTTTTCAGTTTGCAGAGATTTGAAGGGGAGTCTTCTACACACTTATTCATGAGGATGGTAAATATATATCAGAAGATACCTGTAACAATTATGCCTTCACAAAAAGAAATAATGAGAAACGTCAAAAACCTGGGAATCTCGTTAGGTGACCCTGCTCTAAAGCTTCTTTTTCAGATATTAGAAGATGATGAAGACAGAGGAGTCTTATGATCAGATTGAACAAAGCTTTGTGCTTGATGGAAATCGTAGTGATCATGAAGAAAATCCAAATTACATATCCACTTTGGACGCATTTTTGAGCTTAGAGAAACAAGACAAAGAATCTACAGTACAATTCTTCATGAGGATGTTTAATATCGGTCAAGAAATACCTTCAGAATGCAGACCTCCGTCATCTGATCTGTTCAACAGAATCAAAGAACTAGGTCTCTTATATAATCATCGGTTTATTACTTTTCTCAAACTCATGAATAATGAATTTGTTGCAGAGGAGAATGAGTGCAGAACTGAAATAACATATGAGTCAAGTGAAGTTTCAGATTTGAATGGAGAAGACGTTTTTGGACAATTTGAGGAAAGATCTTTCCATGATGATACTTGTATGACATCAAATATCAGTGAATGTGAAAATGAGGAAGAGGATTCTCTCAGTGAGGAAGAGATTTCAGCCCTGTTAGACATAGAATACCAAAGACACGTTGAGAAGAATGGTCCAAATTTTTTCTCAATCCACCACAATAAGGAGGTTGACAGGTCAATACATATTCAAGAGATACTAGAAGGAGATGAAAATACCCAGGGATCAAATTGTGGAGATGAAATAGAACTGCATGAATATGAGGAAGCTTCGAGAGATAACGTCGATGAAGATATTAGTCTTTCTAATGAAACACTTGACAATCCAGATAACAACTCTCATGAAATTATGCCTGAATTTTCTATGTTCCTGAATCCATTATTTGAAGAGGAAGAAGCAAATGAAGATATGTCTGAGTTCTCTATCTTCTCGAATCCGTTGTTTGAAGAGGATCCTTTATGCAATGGAATCGATCAGCATCATAATGAAGATTGCAGTCCTAATTTTAAAGTTGATGAAACTCATGAAGTGCATTCAAAGGGTGAGATATCTTTCAGTTCATCCTATGAGAACGAAATACATCAAACATATGAAAATGAGATGAAATCAGCCAAACATGAACAATAGAGTGTGTCAAAGTATGGTTCTAAAAATTTTCGAAATGTCCTAGCTGATCAAACTCTAGATGAGACGGAGTTTGTAATTCTTGAAGATAAGGTATTTTCCAAACCTTTTTGTGAGGAGAAATTTCCAGAATGTAGAGATGGGGAAAATAGTGGACAAGAAGGTATCCAGATAAAGAACATTAATCTACAGGAATGTATGATTAACCAAAATCTTCTATTCAGCAAGCATGACAGTGGACCTGATGACTTCTCAAGGGTTGAACATAGATTTGATGTTAAAAACCACATTGATGAAGCAATGAGACGCGTCCATAAGGATGACATGTGCAATACAACAAGATTAAAAGTGTTATGTGATCAAAATCAGGTGTTTGATAGAGGGAGGAGTAAGTGTTCATTTTAGGGGGGCCTAGGGCCACCCAATTTTGCTTTGCAGATTTAATATGGTCTGCTCCTCGAGAGATAGTTGCAATCTCATTATACCCACAAAAGGCATATGTCTCCAACAAGAGCCACTAATGGAACTCTCAATTTTGGCAAAATCCAAAGTTCCAAATACCATTACAAGAGGAGAATTCCTATGTGTAACCAGATACAATACCCGTGATCAAGCATTCCATCACATTTTCAAACTCCAGAAATTGATTGTCATGCATATGACAAATAGTTAATGTCTATATATTCAAGGCCAGGTCGAAAGTGATGAAAAGTTGTCATTGATATCATTTAAAGTATAGAGAAAGTAGTGAAGTTTTAGCAATGATACATATAGCAGTCTTAGTAATATGGTTACAAGGAAGAGTAAACAAGAGCTGTACAACAATGTACAACATACTCCTGTACAAAGAATGACAAGACACTAATGAAAGACTTCCGTTCAAGCATATTTCTGGTGAAATTTGAAATTATATATCTTCATAGCATATTATAATTCAAACAGAACATATATAAACCGCAACACAACCTAAAAGGTCCTCACAATGAATGCAATGACGGTAGAGGTCAAACATATATTGCCTTCAAATATATATATATATATAAACTAATGAATCACATCATCAAAGAAGTGTTTGAAACATAGAGCAGGTGTAAGCCTAAACAAGACTCGAACATGTCTATCGTGGCTTGTGAGGCAAGTGAGTGGTTACAGATTTGGAGTCTGTCATGAAATCAGAGACAAATGAGAAATACCATCATGACGTGAGACATCAACAGGGAGCATACACACCCGAACTAAGGATGAAGAAATATAAGATTCCCAATAGGTGTTGTTTGCAATGCAACTATAGACAAGTCATCGTATGGGAACGAGTTATGAAAGCCATGCAAGCAGACACTATCTGACGTAATACAAATTTGGACTCACACAGAATGCACGGAATGCAAATACAATACTGGATGCAGAAACGGTCAGGCGGCAATGAGAAGCAATGGGTATAAGTATTATTCACATCAAGGATTGCCATGCAGATTTGCAATAAAGGTTTATCGTTTTAGACATTAAAATATTTGCATATGGCATTATAGACTGTCCCTCGATAATACAAATATTTAGCTTGTTTAATGAAATGGGATTATTTAAATGAAAGGATGCGATAAGGTGAGATGTCTCTTTTACCAAAAGACATAGCTCTTTAAAATTAAAAGATATATATACACAGGTATTTATTAAAAAAAATAAAACATAAGAAGCAGTACAAGCATATATATATTTATTTTTAAGGAAGAATAAGGAGTAATATGACTTTGTAATATAAATTCAATTATTTTATTAATATTCAATTATTTTATTTTAATAATAAAATAAAATATCCTTTGTTTATTATTAAAGGTGTGGAGACTTAAACTGCAGATGAACCGTCCTTTATAATTATTTTTTGAATTTTGTATAGAATTTAAATGTCAGATAAGTGGACATGGTCGTTTAGCATCTGAAATTCGATCATCACAGATATCGTGAAATATTTAATTGTTTCCGAATTTGTGTCCAATTTGTCTCCAAGGAGTTAAAGTTCAATATGGACTAATTTAAGATTGCATAAATATTTGATCTGTCGCATCTTGATTATTTAATTCATTGGCAGTATAAGTGCGCAGAACATTATAAAGTTGTATGTAATCTTCACTAAAGTTGACTCTATCGCTCGAATGAGTAGAGGCACTGGTCTTTTTATTTTTGAAGTATTGGGTTTATATGTGAAGTCAAAAAATCTATCAATTCCCTCTTAAAAACTACAAATCCATTATTAAGAATCATTACACAAAACATTTAATTCAAACATTCAGCATTCAATTTCATATTGATCGAGTTCAAGGAATTTGCCAGCCGGAAAACTCACAAGCTTAAATTTGCTATAGAAAAACCTTGAAGAAAGTGATCAGGTTTAAGGTGAAGGTTTACCTGCCTAGGTCTAGCAAAGCCTAAAGTGCAAGGGAATTAGGATTATTCCCGTTTGTTGGCCAGAATTGATTTAGAATCCTATTGGAGAACTGGCAGGCTCTTGGATTTCCAATCTGTGGTTTTGGGAACCAACAGATTGGCGACTCTACTGGGGAGTTGTTTTAAGAACATTATTCAGAATTTCTGGTGATCAGAGATTTAGACTCTACTGGAGACAGAACTCGGAATCAGTTGTATGATTTTGTCCTTCTTATCAAGAAGGTGGCAACTCTATTCAATACAATTTTCATTTGGTAGCTCTGCTAAGGGAGAAGACTTAGAAGGAGATGGTGGATAGATTTTTCAAATGTATCGATCATTTCAAAGAAAGCCTTTTATTCCAGATGGCATCAGCCCATTTGATTTCAGTAAGTTTGACTATGAACCTAGCAAGTTATCCCCAAAACTTTCACAACTTGTGCCAAAGTTTCATGGAGAATGGGATGAATCTGCACTTCAACATTTGGATGCGTTTTATACATTCATAGAAGACTATGAGGTCAATGCAAAAGATCAAATGATGAAATTGTTTGTCAGAATATTAAAAGACAATGCGAGACAGGCTTATGAATCACTACCTACACAAAGTATTCCATCTTGGAAAGAATTTGAACAATGGTTCCTATATGAGTTTCATGATGCAAGTGAGGAAGACGACTTGTATTATGAACAGTTTTAAGACCAAAGCTACAGCATGGAAGAGGATCATAGTATGTCTCTACTTGATGCATTTTTCAGTTTGGAGAGATTTAAAGGGGAGTCTTCTGCACACTTATTCGTGAGGATGGTAAATATATATCAAAAGATACTTGTAACAATTATGCCTTCACAAAAAGAAATAATGAGAAAGGTCCAAAACCTGGGAATCTCGTTAGGTGACCCTGATCTAAAGCTTCTTTTCCAGATATTAGAAGAAGATGATGAAGACAGAGAAGAGGAGTCTTATGATCAGATTGAACAAAGCTTTGTGCTTGATGGAAATTGTAGTGATGATGAAGAAAATCCAAATTACAAATCCCCTTTGGACGCATTTTTGAACTTAGAGAAACAAGACGAAGAATCTGAAGTACAATTCTTCATGAGGATGTTTAATATCTGTCAAGAAATACCTTCAGAATGCAGACCTAAATCATTTGATCTGTTCAACAAAATGAAAGAACTAGGTCTCTTATATGATCATCAGTTTATTACTTTTCTCAAACTCATGAATAATGAATTGGTCGCAGAGGAGAATGAGTGCAGAACTGAAATAACATATGAGTCAAGTGAAGTTTCAGATTTGAATGGAGAAGACTTTTTTGGACAATGTGAGGAAAGATCTTTCCATGATGATACTTGTATGACATCACATATCAGTGAATGTGAAAATGAGGAAGAGGATTCTCTCAGTGAGGAAGAGATTTCAGCCTTGTTAGACATAGAATACCAAAGACACATTGAGAAGAATGGTCCAAATTTTTTCTCAATCCACCATGGTAAGGAGGTTCACGAATCAATACATATTCAAGAGATACTAGATGAAGGAGATGAAAATACCCAGGGATCAAATTGTGGAGATGAAATAGAACTGCATGAATATAAGGAAGCTTCGGGAGATAACGTCGATGAAGATATTAGTCTTTCTAATGAAACACTTGACAATCCAAATAACAACTCTCATGAAAGTATGCTTGAATTTTCTATATTCCTGAATCCATTATTTGAAGAGGAAGAAGCAAATGAAGATATGTCCGTGTTCTCTATGTTCTCGAATCCGTTGTTTGAAGAGGATCCTTTATGCAATGGAATCCATCAGCATCATAATGAAGATAGCAGTCCTAATTTTAAAGTTGATGAAACTCGTGAAGTGCGTTCAGACGGTGAGATATCTTTCAGTTCATCCTATGAGAACGAAATACATCAAACATATGAAGATGAGATGAAATCAGCCAAACATGATGAAGAGAGTGTCTTGAAGTATGCTTCTGAAAATTTTTGAAATGTCCTAGCTGATCAAACTCTAGGTGAGACAGAGTTTGTAATTCTTGAAGATAAGGTATTTTCCAAACCTTTTTGTGAGTAGAAATATCCAGAATGTAGAGATGGGGAAAATAGTGGACAAGAAGGTATCCAAATAAAGAACATTAATCTACAGGAATGTATGATTAACCAAAATCTTCTATTCAGCAAGGATGACAGTGGACCTGATGACTTCTCAAGGGCTGAACATAGATTTGATGTTCAAGACCGCATTGATGAAGCAATGAGAATTGTCCATAAGGATGACGTGTGCAATACAGCAAGATTAAAAGTGTTATGTGATCAAAATCAAGTGTTTGATAGAGGGAGGATTAAGTGTTCATTTTAGGGGGGCCTAGGTCCACCCAATTTTGCTTTGCAGATTTACTATGGTCTGCTCCTCCAGAGATAGCTGGAATCTCATTATGCCCACAAGAGGCATATGTCCCCAACAAGAGCCACTGATGGATCTCTAAATTTTGGCAAAATCCAAAGTTCCAAATACCATTACAAGAGGAGAATTCCTATGTGTAACCAGATACAATTACCGTGATCAAACATTCCATCACATTTTCAAACTCCAGAAATTGATTGTCATGCATATGACAAATAGTTAATGTCTATATATTCAAGGCCAGGTCAAAAGTGATGAAAAGTTGTCATTGATATCATTAAAAGTATACAGAAAGTAGTGAAGTTTTAGCAATGATTAATATAGCAGTCTTAGTAAAATGGTTACAAGGAATAGTAAACAAGAGGTGTACAGCAATGTACAAAATACTCCTGTACAAAGAATGACAAGTCATTAATGAAAGACTTCTATTCAAGCATATTTATGGTGAAGTTTGAAATTATATATATTCATAGCATATTATAATTCAAATTGAACATATATAAGCCACAACACAAGATAAAAGGTCCTCACGATGAGTGCAATGACGGTAGTGGTCAAACATATATTGTCTTAAAATATATATATATATACATACTGAACAATGACAGCATCAAAGAAGTGTTTGAAACATAGGGCGGGTGTAAGCTTGAACAAGACTCGAACATGCCTATCGTGGCTTGTGAGGCAAGTGAGTGGTTACAGATTTGGAGTCTGTCATGAAATCAGAGACAAATGAGAAATACCATCATGACATGAGACATCAATAGGGAGCATACACACCCAAACTGAGGATGAAGAAATATAAGATTCCCAATAGGTGTTGTTTGCAATGCAACTGTGAACAAAGAGACAAATTATATAGACAAGTCATCGTATGGGAACGAGTTATAAAAGCCACGCAAGCAGACACTATCTGACGTAATACAAATTTGTACTCACACAGAATGCACGAAATGCAAATACAAGATTGGACGCAAAAACGGTCAAGCAGCAATGAGAAGCAATGGGTATAAGTATTATTAACGTCAAGGATTGCCATGGAGATTTGCGGTAAAGGTTTATCATTTTAGACATTAAAATATTTGCATATGGCATTATAGACTATGTCCACCGATAAAACGAATATTTAGTTTGTTTAATGAAATGGGATTATTTAAATGAAAGGATGCGATAAGGTGAGATGTCTCTTTTACCAAAAGACATAGCTCTTTAAAATTAAAAGATATATATAGACAAGTATCTGTTAAAAAAAAAAACATAAGAAGAAGCAATACAAGCATATATATATTTATTTGTAAGGAGGAATAAGGAGTAATATGACTTTGTAATATAAATTCAATTATTTTATTATTATTCAATTATTTATTTTAATAATAAAATAAAATGTCCTTTGTTTATTATTAAAGGTGTGGAGAATTAAACTGTAGATGAATTGTTCTTTATAATTATTTTTTGAATTCTGTATACAATTTAAATGTCAGATAAGTGGACGTGGTCATTTAGCATCTTAAATTCGATCATCACAGATATCGTGAAATATTTAATTGTTTCCGAATTTGTGTCCAGTTTGTCTCCGAGGAGTTAAAGTTCAATCTGGACTAATTTAAGATTGCATAAATATTTGATCTGTCGCATCTTGATTATTTAATTCATTGGCAGTATAAGTGCGCAGAACATTATAAAGTTGTATGTAATCATCACTAAAGTTGACTCTATCGCCCGAATGAGCAGAGGCACTGGTCTTTTTATTTTTGAAGTATTGGGTTTATATGTGAAGTCAAAAAATCTATCAATTCCTTCTTACAAACCTCAAATCCATTATTAAGAATCATTACACAAAACATTTAATTCAAACATTCAGCATTCAATTTCATATTGATCGAGTTCGAGGAATTTGCTAGCCGGAAAACTCACAAGCTTAAATTTGCTATAGAAAAACCTTGAAGAAAGTGATCAGGTTTGAGGTGAAGATTTACCCGCCTAGGTGTAGCGAAGTCTAAAGTGCAGGGGAATTAGGATTATTCCCGTTTGTTGGCCAGAATTGATTTGGAATCCTATTAGAGAATTGGCAGGCTCTTGGATTTCCAATCTGTGGTTTTGGGAACCAACACCTTCACCCTATAAATTTGAAGCACTTCCAGCCAAAGAAATAATTGTAAAGAATTGAACCCTAATTTATGGCCTCCAAAAATAATCATATTGAGATTTCATAATAGTACTAATCCATAACCTTATTTTTATCCGGATGCGTAGGATGCGCTTCCGGCAGGCACCCATAGGGCATCCGCATCCGCATCTGCATCCAGGCTATACCAAGGCGCATCGGTATCTTAGATAAGTGTTATTTAAAATGGAGATATAAGTGTTTAATAAGGTATACTTTATATTTTAATGTGTGCATCAAAAGGAAGGGAATATAATTAAATGTTATATTTCAATTGCAACAAAACAAATATATTTAAAAAAAGCTAAGTTGTGATTTATGTTATGCGAGCTGAAGCTACCGGGTCAATCTTCAATTGAAAATAATAAAAGGCTTCATTGGTGAAAATGAATTCATTCATGACTTGTGTATTTGTTTTGTTGGTGTGAAGAAGAAATTGAAACAAGGGTTTCGGTTTATCAGCTTGAAAAATTGCAAATTCTTCATGTTATAGCATTTTGAATTGGTTGCAAGATACCAGTGAATTGTGCAAGAGATTTGGCTTCATCCAAAGGCCAGGATTGATTTAATTGTGTGCATAGATTCATTATTACCAGCCTTATTGAATTCCAAAATTATTGCAAAGGGAAAAGGGCATTTGATTGTTGCAGATCGCTGCAATATTATGGCCCTGCGTTTGGAGTTCTTGGTAGCTGCAGGTGAGAATGGAGAAATGGCAATCATCTAGAGGCTGTGTTATAGATACAAGGGAAACATTTGACAAACTTTGGGGTATGTTCTGCTGTTTGGTGTCTCCAAACATTGTTTGCTAACTGTGGTGTCATATTTTGCATCATAATTAGTTGGCTGCAACTCATTATTGGATGACTATAATTCATGTGATCAGCTACAGGTTTCTTTTATCAGTTTTAATTAAATTCTTATGCATCGTTTTGCCATGGTAAATTATTCAAGTTAGATATGAAGGAAATAAGAAGCTCACCAAGTGTTTGATGTAATGTTCATATCATAAACTGCTTATAATCAGCACATTAGATTGCATGCCAAGTGTTTGTGAAAATGTCCATTGGATGTAGGTGCACATTTTACATGTAGAATTTCTTATATACGCATTTGAAAAGACCAAAGGCAGTTGCATTTGCACCTAGTTTCTTGCTAAGACATTGTAGTGTTAATTTGCAAGAATTTGAACATCATTTGAAACCATTTGAAGCGAACAAATAACAGCAAATTAGAGGTTTCATGAGAAGTGTTTGACAATATTCCTTGAGCCTTTAATCAGCAAGTTAAGGGCAGCTTAGCAAGGGATATTACATTCTACAATGAGCCTCACTCCATCAACTATCTATGTCCTCCAAAAGAAGGTCAAGGCAATGTATTGTACAAGGGTTTCAAAAAGAGCAATAAATGATTCTCTTAAAGCAGTTTCCCAACTTCCACATATGTTGTTGCATTCTAGGAGGCAATTTGCACTACATTTTCTATACCCACCTCTAAGACAACCTCCCCCGACCGTAGGTTCACAATGCCTACATTCTTTGTTTTGTAGGAGGTGCCAACAACCTTCAAGAAACCATCTTACCATTTGAAGCTGCCAAGAAATTGATGAGAGAGTGGTTATTTCCTCTTATACAACCATTTGAAAGAATGGCAAATTCAAACTTTCAACACTACCTCTTTTGTTCTTCCAAAGTACTTTGCATATATGATAACATACTAGAGAAACTTATCACTTAAGTCTCTTAGAGAGTACAACTTTAACCCTTTCCTTGCAACTATCAATGTTGTCACCAAATTCGGCCAACACAATCTCTTAACCAAGTTTAAGGGAATTTTGTTATAAAACCAAAATTTGCACATGCCACAATCTCTTAACCAAGTTTAAGGGAATTTTGTTGTAAAACCAAAATTTGCACATGCCTTATTTGCTTCTTGATGCAACTCCTCCTTCCACCCTATACCTTGCAACGAAGGTGCTCCTCCAACTACATTTCTGGGTACAAAAAATCCTTGTACTTAGGCTTTGCTTGAATTGGATGAGGTGGATGAGCCTCATATGCATGGACCACAACTAAAGCCCACAATGCCTACCCAATCTAACTCCATACCGATGAGCATGTCAAGATTAATGTCTAATAATATGGCATACTATATCCTCACTCCCTCTAATTTATATTCATCCAACAATACAAAAACTGCCTGCATCTCTTAGTTTTCCTCTTTCATAGCTTTTTCACACAGCTTGGCATCATTACAAATGATGCATGCAATATGGTACCAAAGGTGGTTGATACCTCCATTAGCTTCATTGAGCATAAAAGACAAATCACTCTCCAATAGCTGTCCCATTACAACATATTTCCAACGAAACTCATAGCTTCCAATGGAACGATTTCCACTTATTAATGGTCGGCCTGAAAATGAGCATATTGCCACCATATCAAACCTACAACAGGTTACTGTTAGAATACACAAATAGCAATTTGAATATTTTTAAAATCATATATAAGATGTATTTCAAACTTAACATAGTAAGTGAATAGCAATGTGATTATTCATTAACCAAAATAACATTTGTTGACTCTAAATCATAAGGCCCTTTTTTGGGGAAAAAATCCAGCGATTCCATTCAAAAAAGCTGGTATAAATCAGCAATAAATTTTCTGTAAATTGAATTCATTGCATGTAAAATAGTAAAAGAATGTTATCAAACATAATATTAACATTGCAGAACAAATTTATATGACTGGGAAAAAGAAAAAGCTGTAATGAGCCCAACTGGCTCTCTTTTGCAAACTGGCTTCTAACTCAATTTTATTTGCAAATTTCTATCAAATTTCAAATATTTATAACCTCTGCAATTTTTCAACAACAAAATAATTTTACATCCAACAGCAATTTAAATCTGATTCCAAAGTTCATTAATAATTCATTCACATGGCTGAAAGTTATTAAAAACATTACATATATTAAATAAGGAGGCAGAACCTTATTGAATAGTTTCAAAATCAAATGATGCCACTCCCTTGGAATCAAACGCAGCACCTAAGAATGAAGACGCAGCAACTATCCAATGACACTAGCTTTAAATGTTCTCTCTCATGCTATTGTTGGCTAAAGACACCATCAACCGAGAAGTCTATACTGCAGCAAACAACAGCCAATTCCAAATTCTTCTCAACCTTTACCCAGCTGGCAAAATCCGTACAGCTTCAATTCAAATGCAAGCTTTGACCAATCTGCTGTAACACCATTTCAATTTCGATCATAGCTTGGTAAATATAGCAAAGAATTCGATGCTCTCTCCAGAATTGAAGACCAAACACTCAAACCCTAGCTCTTCCTCATACAATTTTGAAATTCTCTTGTAAGCTCAAATTGAACTTCTGAATGAAGCCCAAACTGTAGCAAATCTCAATGTTTATTTCAACACCTCAAATGCTTGTAAAAACTTTGAAGAATTTACAATTCTCCAAGTCTGAAATTTTGAAACCCTTGTTCCAAATTTCTCTTCACACAAATCAATAGTATCAAATGCACAATAGAATGAATGAAATGAAATTTGAATCCCCTTTTATAATATTCAATTTTTCATTTGTCTTCATCTTCTTTAATTTACTTTAATTTCATTTCTCATAAAGCAACTTTATGTTATAATTTAAAGATGACATATAATAAAGTCACTTTATTAATTAAACTCCACCATTGCTCCAAAAATGACCTTTTCATTAATATAATGATATTCTGACACATAAGGTCCCTATTTTATGTGCTCAAGATTTAAAACTTCTCAACCTGGTTCCAACGAGCTATAACACCAAGATGTCCAATATGCAATCCCAATAAAAATAGCAACCTTAGCCAATTTAATTAAATAATAATCATAATTCACCCATCTTGCAAAAATGACTGAAGAAGCATCAAAATCGAAATCTGACAGCACAGGCATGATCCTGATGAAGAAAGACGATGAATGAACCTAACGAGGTGACTTACTAAAAATAGACGCTCCCTCCAAGAATCTTGGAGTCTAAACCGGAAGCGATAAATAAAATCTGAGAGCATCATAAAACTCCTCTGAATCATCTGAGCTCAGTAGAACCATATGTTGACTTACTATATATAGTAAGTCCCTCAAAATGGGGCCAAAACCCACAACAAGATCCTCTAATCACGAGTATTAGCCTACAAGGACCCAATGATAGGCTAAATCCACTAACTCCAATGCTCGCTCAAAATGGGGACATTACAGTCCTCCCTCCCTGAATTGCTTGTCCCCAAGCAATCTCAGAAAACAAAACACAGAAGTCCACCTAGATCCCAAGGATAGAATGGAGTAATGTCCCTATCATCACCACACTCTAGCAAAAATAATTCCAACATCAACAGTACCAACTGCATCGTCTGAGAAACTGAACTGAACTGATGATGCTGGGACAGGAGCATCACATGGGAGTAACTCAACCGTGAGCAACTTACATGGAAGCAACTCAACCAACAAACTGGACTTGCCCCCAGTCTGTGTGCCAACTAAACTATCATACCAGTCATCAAACAGATGAACTGATGAACTATGCAACTAGTAGATATCCTGAACATGAGGATCAAAAGTGAAACTAAATGCATTCTTCACTGTGTACACCTCTGTAAACTGCTTAGCAAAAATTGACTGGCATCCTATAAAATCTGTCTGATAACCCGGTGTACTGAAAGAATCCCAATCATCATCATCATCCTCACTCATCACCTGAAAGGGATCATCGCTGAACTCAAACAACGGATTGTCATAAGTCATAATCACATCCACATCAAATAAGGGATTGTTCACAAAGTGAATTGCTCCCATCTGCTGATCTTAGCTGAAAATTTGCGAACTGCGAGAGACATGAAGTGTAATCTGCTCTACCTGAATGGACTCGTGTCTCTGAGAATCCTCACTATCTGCAATAAGTCCCTGTAAACTATGATCCTAGGACATATCATCAACCAATGACAACTCTAAGTCATCTCCTAAACTCTGATATGACAAACCAGACTCATCACAACATGCATCGTCCTCATAAATATCATCGGTAGTGTCCACATAACCAATGTCAATCTCATCAACTTGTAAAACCTCTGATATCTCATGTTGTTGCCAAACTGACTCACTGCTGTCATAGAAATCAGAATTAGAACTCACATTTTGCCTGCAATACTGAAAACTAACATTCTCATCATGCGATTCAAAACCCATAGTGATATCCACAACATCCTCTACACTTGCCCTGTCATCAACGACATCAATAGGCTCAAACATAGGACTGCTGTCATAAAAATCAGAACCTATATCATTAGTAATTTCATTGCTACTAGTCGATGTAGGGCTGCAATCATTGGTGGCTATCATGTCATCAGCATTCTCATGATCACGAGTTCCTGTCACATGGAAATTATGAGACTCAATGCAGTTGTCCTCAAGCAAGTCTGTCATAACCACATGCTATTGGGAAGAGCCTCCATCATCATGCGTATAGGGACTAATAACTACCTCATTGAGAAAAGGCTCCACTACCTGATGGTTGCTAATTGCGAAAGCTACACCTGTACAATCCTCTTGGTTCTCTTCTTGTTTTCTCTGTGAGGAAGACCTTTTAAAACTGGAAACCATATACCTTGCCACATTGTCTATGGTTGACGGATTTGAAAGCAAAGCAAACATCTTTTCTTGATTTTGTCTAAGTTTTTCCATACTTTCCATCACAGCATTTGTTTGCTTCCTGAGATTAACCATGCTATTCAACTATTTTCCCTGTTTACTACCCTCTGGTGGGGGTGAAGTTCTACCCCTACGGACATAATGCAAACCACGCACAAACCTGTCTGCCATAGCTAAGCCCTCATAACCTCCAGGCTGGTAAGATTAAAGCTCTGATACCACTGTAATGAGCCCAACTGGCTCTCTTTTGCAAACTGGCTTCTAACGCAATTTTATTTGCAAATTTCTATCGAATTTCAAATATTTATAACCTTTGCAATTTTTCAACAACAAAATAATTTGACATCCAACAGCAATTTAAATCTGATTCCAAAGTTCATTATTAATTCATTCACATGGCTGAAAATTATTAAAAACATTACATATATTAAATAAGGAGGCAGCACCTTATTGAATAGTTTCAAAATCAAATGACGCCACTCCCTTGGAATCAAACGCAGCACCTAAGAATGAAGACGCAACAACTATCCAATGACACTAGCTTTAAATGTTCTCTCTCATGCTATTGTCGGCTAAAGACACCATCAACCAGGAAGTCTATACTGCAGCAAACAACAGCCAATTCCAAATTCTTCTCAACCTTTATTGTACAACATGTACGACTCTGCTAATTTTGTACAGAAGCTGGCAAAATCCGTATAGCTTCAATTCAAATGCAAGCTTTGACCAATCTGCTGTAACACCATTTCAATTTCAATCATAGCTTGGTAAATATAGCAAAGAATTCGATGCTCTCTCCAGAATTGAAGACCAAACACTCAAACTCTAGCTCTTCCTCATACAATTTTGAAATTCTCCTGTAAGCTCAAATTGAACTTCTGAATGAAGCCCAAACTGTAGCAAATCTCAATGTTTATTTCAACACCTCAAATGCTTGTAAAAACTTTGATACAATTCTCCAAGTCTGAAATTTTGAAACCCTTGTTCCAAATTTCTCTTCACACAAATCAATAGTATCAAATGCACAATAGAATGAATGAAATGAAATTTGAATCCCCTTTTATAATATTCAATTTTTCATTTGTCTTCATCTTCTTTAATTTACTTTAATTTCATTTCTCATACAGCAACTTTATGTTATAATTTAAAGATGACATATAATAAAGTCACTTTATTAATTAAACTCCACCATTGCTCCAAAAATGACCTTTTCATTAATATAATGATATTTTGACACATAGGGTCCCTATTTTATGTGCTCAAGATTTAAAACTTCTCAACCTGGTTCCAATGAGCTATAACACCAAGGTGTCCAATATGCAATCCCAATAAAAATAGCAACCTTAGCCAATTTAATTAAATAAAAATCATAATTCACCCATCTTGCGAAAATGATTGAAGAAGCATCAAAATCGAAATTTGATAGCACAGGCGTGATCCTGATGAAGAAAGACGATGAATGAACCTGACGAGGTGACTTACTAAAAATAGACGCTCCCTCGAAGAATCTTGGAGTCCAAACCGGAAGCCAGAAATAAAATTTGAGAGCATCATAAAACTCCTCTGAATCATCTAAGCTCGGTAAAACCATATGTTGACTTACTATAAATAGTAAGTCCCTCAAAATGGGGCCAAAACCCACAACAGGGTCCTCTAATCACCAGTATTAACCTACATGGACCTAATGATAGGCTAAATCCACTAACTCCAATGTTCACTCAAAATGGGGACATTACAAAAGCATAGCTGGAAACTCAAAATTCACCAAATTTGCTCTTCAAATCCACTCAAATTCACTCAAGTATGATTAAAAGATGCAAAAATGTTGTGCGAGGAAGATGGGTGGCCATGGGGGTTTAAAAATAGGTTTTTAACCATAATTTCCATATGATCCTACATCCACCTATGAATAACACATCCAATTAGTTTTGGAATTGGGCTCACCACATATTTGCAAGTGCTCACAAACATTTGATGCCAAAACTCATTAGATACATATTTGCAAATAACCCATGACTTAACATGGTGAATACTTGCCAAACAAAAATTCCAACATGTCTTCACCAAGTTTGTAAACCATAGTTTAGAATCTTAGATCATCTTTTCTGTTGGTAGTATCTTTTTGTATTTTTCATTCATAGGTTGTATTGTATAATGTCTAGTGTTTCTTCGGTATTTTGAGAACCTTCAATAAGTAATGAATCCTACTGTACTTTATCAAACTTCGATAAATTAATCTCCTCTACATTTTTTAAAATTTAAAAGTACCTTCACCTTTGATACTATCATATACATGCATATCACTAGTATCAAATTATACCCTAGTTTTTATGTCTTCTATTTGAACATTGATATTTTTGATCTTTCAGTTACGGGTCTTACTAGGCCTCCTCTAAAACCGCTATTGATTTTAGAGCATTAATAAACATGGGAAAATAAAATGAAAATGAACACTCAAATATTATCATTAATCCATACATATTCTATAATTTTTCGCATGCAAAAAATTTATTTGACTGGATCGACCTATGTAAAAAATTAAGATTTTAGATTTGATTGTAGAGGTCATGTCCCCTCTTTAGACTGACCCATTTTAAATTGCTATAAGCTCTTTTAAACCCTTGGGAGCTAGCTAGCCTTTTAAGAGGGCACACTTGTGCACCACCTTGGCTTAAGTAGGACCTAATTCTAATTTTATGTTTGCGGCGCCCATATGGGTTAGCCGACCCCTTGCTTAGTAGGTGTCATAATTTCATATTTAATTGTACTCGATAGAAGATCATTATCATCACATCATCCTTAGATCTTCTTGTTTTTGAGATTCCTATTTGGGAATTCAAATTGGGGTTGCAGTTTCAAAGGTGAGACATCCTCCCTAGTCTACTAATTTCTTCAATTAGGTCAAGTCACTTCATGACCTAATTGGACTAATTTTAGCAATCACATTGCTTGCAGATCAAAGACCAGCAACATCATTGGAGGCTTGGAATTAAAATTGCAGATCCTAACTACCTCCTTCGCAGATCGGTAACCTTCACAATGACATTCATTGACATTTTGATCTGTGCATTCACCCTTCAATATTGTTGGTAGCAAACATAGTCTATGAAGGTGACATCATTACAGTTTGGGCCAACACGATAGCAGTGATCACCACACTAGTTCGGGCCAGCGCTTCAAGGCAACACCATTACCATAGTTTGGTGATACCTACCTACGATCGCTCGAGTTTGAACATCACTAAGATGGAAGATACATTGGCAATTGCTCAGCGATATTCACACATTGGCATTGTATTGATTGCAATCACAATCTCGATATGCTTCAATTGGTGCAACTCCTGTTTCAGCAATACATCTCATACATCATTGGAAGCAATCAGATATAACATTGACAACAATCAGATATCTTGTTTGGCAGCAAGCGATACACTATGGTACATCATTGACAGCGATCAGATATCTTGTTTGGTAGCGAGCGATACACTCTAATGTATCAGTGACAGCAATCAGATATCTTGGTTGGCAGCAAGCGATACACTCTGATACATCATTGACAGTTATGGGATTGGCTTTTGCATTACATCCAAACATCACTACACATAGTCACAGCACTACTGAACAAAGTTACCAATGTTACCACCTGCATTGTAACACTTCAGGCCTAAGATTGGATATCGATATTCGTGAATCACAATGCGGGTATTTATTATTATAAGGCCCGTGGTCAAGATCATGTGAGCCACATCTGATTGTAATATCATTTTAAATCAACTGGTATCAAATTTGTTGATTTGTTACAGCTTAATTCTTCAATTTTATCTATTGTTCTTGCCTAGGATATTTCAAAAGAAATAAAGGGATTTTAGGATTTTTATTTAATCTTCTTTTGGTTGATCGATTGAGCAAAGAAATCAAAGTATCTCATCACAATTTCATCCATTGAATCTCTATCAACCAGATATAGAAAATCTACGAAAATGTATATTTGGTGTCATACAATCAAGGAAGATAGGACACAAGGATGCACAGCACACAACGCATTACCAAGTTTTCCAAATTGTGATATTGCTATCAAGATTTAACTGCGTGGTTTTCGAGTCAAACTCATTTACCCATGTTTCATGAGTAGTGGTTCACAAGAACCCATGTTTCATGAGTAGTGGTTCACAAGAACCCATCTCCCATGAGAATGAATGACACACTTAGCATTCATTGCATCTAGGGGATGCTCACAGGGGTGAAACACCGAGCCTTCCCAAGAGGTCACCCATCCCAGTATTGCTCCAACTCAAGTGCACTTAAATATGGAGTTTCCTCCAAGGTTACACTGTGATGAGCCCAACTAGCTCTCTATAACTAACTAGCTCTTTCCTCTAAATTTGAATTGCAATTTGTTTTGTGTGTGCTCAACATATATGAATTTTAATAATGTATCTCAAATTCGAGAATAACACAACAGCAATTTTTAATTTAATTCTAGGCTCACAAAGACCTAACTCCACACTTGCAATTATTAATTGACAAAAAACAATTAATAAAGAGCACCTTAATTATCAAATGGTTGCCATACATTTGTGAGTAATCCATAGCTGGAAACGTCAGCCTCTTTCATTGCAATTGTTGTGTACAAGAATTCTGGGGCAGCATGTCTGGGTTGTATGCAGCCTTTACTCGTTTGCTTAAGATTGCATATACAACACAACGTAGTAAACCCCCTCAATAAATAACGCAGCCTCAAGAGGATTACCACAGTCAGCAAAGAACTCAACAGGAATCACCAAGTATATAATCGCAGCCACCTTAGCACTGATAATGGTAAGCATACAAGCTGAAGAAGTCACTTTAATTCCTTACGCAGCCAAAGGATGTTATCACTGCCTTTCATTCACAACCGCTGGTCTCTTACAATGTACGGCACTGCATAAAACAGTACGGCAGCCTTATAATATTCAGATTTCTTTGACAGGAACACACTTCCAACAATGGCAATGCAAATTCAGTTAATCCTCTACAAATTCAACAAGATTTGGTGTTTTCTCCGACACACGAAGACCAAACACATGAAACCCTAGCATTCTCCTCAAGAAATTCAATTTTCTCCATAAGACAAGTTTCTCACTTATCATTTTTTAACAAATGATCAATTGGTGAGTAAAATGGCTTTTTCATGTTATATTTATAAGCTTTAAGAAAAAGCTTCTCCTTCACACCTTTCACTAATGTGGCTTCCTCAACACACCATTGTTGTATAACATTAAAGCCATATAGTTTTAAAATTAAAATAACTTAATTTAATAACCCCAATTAAAACATGAAGCAACTGAATCACTCTGACAAAACAATTCTGACTTCTGACAACAGTGTCCTGAGCTCACACTGCCCTGCCAGAAATAGCTATCTAACCAAAATAGACTTACTATAAATAGTAAGTCTGTCAAACTGGAGATTCCGCATAAGGAACTCTGAATTATGAAAAAAATCACGAACAAAAAAACCTAATGAATTTTTAATAAAAAATTCGCATAAAACAAGAGGCCACAAATTTTATTTTAAAAAATTCACCAAATTCTAAAACATTCCATCGGCTCTGATACCATATTGTGGTAAAATAATGAATGTATTAAGCAAAGATGATGAAAGTTCCTTATATAGATTTACAAAGATGATGTTTCTAAAAGAAACAATCGTGAACTAAAGACGGAAATAGAAACTACCTAATAAACTAAAGACTAACTAAGATGACCATTAAAGAAATATTACAATAATCTAATACCATAACCAGCAGTTTTTTTCTATATTGGAATGAAAGTTTCAAAAAAAAGATAATGCAACTACCAATGTAGAAAACATTCAATAGGAACTTGCATTCTAGAGCCCAAAAATATCAATGGAGTGGAGAAAAAATAGTTGAGTACATAGGTTCACTCTGCAAGAACGAAGAATGCATTCATGTCCCCTCAATGGCCTTTTTTTAATGGATGAAGTAATTATTTTATTACAACAATAGTCCATTTATGTGCATCAAAGTCTTTAAGTTACTTCAAATCAGATTCAGTGAATGGATAGTCATTCAACACATTATACAACCAATAAAATTCATTTGATAGTATTTTAATTGAATTAATTTATTCCTTTGACTGGGTAAAATGTGAAATCTCAGATATACACAATCAGTAATTTAGAATTTGTGTATATATAACAAATATGAAGTACCAGAAAACCAAGAAGCATTTCATGATAACAATCACTTGCACCTGTTTTCGATGAACTTTTGAAAGTTGATGAATCACTACTTTCTGTGGCAAAGGAAAGCATATCTTTGTATTTTAGCCACTGCTGCTTGGCTCTTTCTGTTACCAGCCTCTACTTCAAGCATTGAAACAAAACATTAAAGAGTAAGGTACAGAACAACAAATGCAACAGGAAACCATATATTTGGCAAAAACCTTATTAAGATGGTGAAAACTCAAAAGAAAAGTTAACTAAAATCACAATGCACCCTATCAGCATCTTCAATTGATGACGCTGAAGGAATACCCTTTGAGTTGGCCCATTCACGTGCTCCATCACCTACCAAGAACCTGGAGTTTCCAAAACACCCGAGAAAATCCAACATAAGCCTTGAGGTTTAATGTGAAGCAAAGGTCAATTCATAAATGATTTAATACAGATCTAAACTGAGAATCTTATAAGATTAGAAGAAATGATTGAGAACATCAGAACAAAGTAATAAGTCATACTTGCCTATCAGCAGATAAATTACTTCAAATTCAATCACATGAGACTGCAACACTTTCAGAATAATAATAACAGCAATCACATTATTGATTATCAGAATAACAAACTAACTGCAACAATCACTGTATAGTCATATTAATCAATTTAATAAAATAGAAACAACAAATGACACACACAAACAAGAAAGCAAAACTAAGCTATCATCAATCCTTACAACCAGGCCCTTTCTCAACCATACAAAGTTACAAACTCACTCCTGAAACAGGTACTTTAAATTTTAATATTAATGTGATAAATAAGATTTTTCAAGATGAATGAATGCTGATGCTTGCAGAGATACTAAACTGAAACTCTAAAATAATGTTAGTACTAGCCTATGACACTAAGACAAAGTAGCTACTAGAAGTGGCATGTGATTATAATAAATCTACAACAGAACGCCACGTATAATATTCCAAAACAGCTTTTACTACTAAACCAAATTTGTCACTTTCCTAACTTCAGTTCAAGCAGTTCTTCTTTGGCAGTTACCAAACAGTCTCTCCAACAACCATTTTGATAGTTATGCAAGAAGTACAACTTCCTCAGAGTATAGCACACCTATTTTGGAATGCTATTGCTATAGACAACATGTGGGCTTTTTGCAGCATTCTGCTCAACAAAAATAGAATTCTTGAACAATAAGTTGTGTTTGGACGGCACTGCAGAAAATTTAAACAATGAGTTTATCCTGCGTAGCAATTGTTTGGAAATTTTGTCTTGCACAGCAGAAATGTTGACTCACACAGCAAGGGTATTGGTTGGCACTGCAAAGGTATTAGCTTGCACACCAAAGGAAACTCCTTGCGTAGCAAAACAATACTGACTATTTTCAATGTTCTTTGTCTATTTGGGTTTCATCTTAACATGTGAAGGCACCAGTTGGTTTACACCTTTCTAAGCATGGACTTGTGCATTTTGTTTTTCCTGTAACCATTTGAAGTTTAGTTATTTTGTTAAAAACGAATATTATAATAACTGGACAGTGTATTGCCAGTAAATGGTATTTCTGAAGATCCTGGATGGTTTACTGCCAGATCCATTATCATTATATGATATTGGACAGTTCACCTCTTGACTGTAATGTCCCTTGGTATTGATTCTTAAGAATTAGGGACTATTAACTCACAAAATCAATTGTAACAGACTTCTTTCCAAACCATACTCTGAAAATCCTTTATAATACTTAGGTTGATAATAATTGATACCTCTTAATGTAAATGATTATCCTATTGATACCACTTATATTATGGCGATCTTGAACACACAATAATATATTACTTGCGACTAAATCAATATCAATATAGTGAATATCTCGGTTACTTGAATTTGCAATAAGGTAGAGAAAACTTTGCTATCTCTAATATGGATTATGTAATGAGGATCTCTTGCCAGGCTCAGATCTGCGCTTTTTCTATTCCTAATATGTCAGAGTAGATTATGTTGCAAGTTACTTCTTAGATGCTTATAACCACACCTTATATGGCAATATTAGAATGTTGTAAGTCTTTCCATGTCCATCGCTTATAGTGCTGAAGATAAGATTGGTGTTTCTGATCCCAACTCTAGAAGTATGTAATTGACTCGTCAATGTCGCTAACAATTGTCTTAGACATGACAATATGATTAATATCTTATATCTATTGTTCATAGTGATGATGTATTCTTGCAAAAATAATTCTATTGTCTTTGATGGGTAGATAAGTGCCTGTAAATGGGTTCGCCAGCTACACAATTTCCTAATCTAAGCAGATCCAAGTAGGATGAAAAAAGAACCAATTGTAATCTGTTATATTCCCCCTGCCATCGCAACCTTCTCCATCTTATATCCTATTATTCCTTTGAGGAGAGGTGATCCTTATGAGGAGACATGCCTCTTCTTTAATTGTTGATTAATGATTTATTTCTTTTTCCCTTGATCGACCCCCTCATACTCTATTAACAACTTTCATAATTTCCTAAAGTCTCCATATTACTATTAGCTTGATTGCTATTAATCTAATTGTTGTTCCTTATGACTTCCGCTGCCGGCTTGTTAACAGATCGCTATCTATATAAAATATCCATCTCTTGTCGTTCAATCCTCCCATAGTATTTTATGCGAATGATTAAGCTTTGCCAAACACATATCCGTGGAAAGAAGTCGTCCTTCAATGTTTTGTCTTAATGTCCATTGCATGATTTAATTTCTCTTGGTGATGACATGGCAGCTCTTTGTGCTTCTGTTTAAATATCGTTCATTGGATTTTTCGGTAATAATCTCCACTTGCAATCCTTATTCTTAATTTCACATTTATCGTATTTGGTGTTATATTCCAGACATGAGAATTTATCTTATTCCATATTTATATCTTGTGAAAACCCATGAGTGGCGTCTCCAAGCATATATGAGAATAGTCGGCAGGTGTCCCTTTATAACTAATATCGTTACCATTTGAGGATGAGACGTCAACTTCTATTTTAAATATAATTGCTACTTATTATTATAGAACCACCTCCTTGATACGAGTGATTAGATTGGTGTACGTCTTCTGCATTATACTGACTCCTTAAAATCTCTATAACATATGATCTTTTGAGTTAATCATCATACGTTATAATTTATTATTATCTATTTACTATCTTTTATATTTATTTATTTATTTATTTATTTTTATATGTATTTTATTATTATTTATCTTATAATTATGGAGTGTATATTATATGATATTATAATATAATTAAAATATTATATTATAATTATATTTTTATTATTTATTATAATATATGATTATTATTATATAATATATTATATAATAATAATATTACTATATAATGTTATATTATATTAATATTTTACTATTTTCTTTCATTATTATATCAATAATAAATTACATTATAATTTATTATTATTTATTCTTGTATTTATTACTAAAACCTATTCGAGAAAGGGGACATAACATTGACCCATTGTATTTCATCATCCACTAATTTGGCATTGATATTAGCACATTTTGGCTTTGATCAAATCCAATGCAATCAGCTAGTTTGGTTTGATCAGATTCTGCTTGCAACCTACCAATGGCTCTTGCATTTGCATATTGATTGTAATTTGGTCTGCTAGCCACCAATATTGTTCTTGAAATATTTCTCTGTTGCCATTCTACTTTTGTATGCTCTGACCTTTCCCACTGCCAAATCTTTGTGATCAAAAAGAGTAGAATTGGAGTGATCGCAAAAAACAATTGTGATTTGGAGCTAACGCCCTATGGGGATTATTACAAAATTTAAGTAGTAAAGCCCTAACCCTATATGCCCCACAAGTTTTATAATGAGTATCTACCCTATGTCAACTAAGTATTTTTATTCCTCATTTGGTATCCTAACAAGAAGCAGCAAAACACTCTCCAATTCCTAAGTTTTTAAATCCCCCCCATCTATCTACTCTCCTCCATGCGTGAAATCTTGTGAATCTTCCATAGTTAAAGTTGTCTGTCCTCACATTTGATGGATCCTGTAAGATCCCAGATAGAAATTACCCACTTTTAACTTTTCTCTTAGTGCAATTAACTCTGATAATCAACATATTGCGGTTCAAAATTTCAGAGTACTGTATCATGTATCTCTGAACTGCTGTTTGGTACATAGCTTACTATTAATTGTTTTGAATGTTTGGAAGGATTTTCATGTAGTATGGAGTTGATGCTCAATATAAATACATAGACAGAAAAGCAGCAATTCTTTCATAGAAAGGACAAATCCACATTCCATATTAAAAATAGAACAAATATCTGAATTAAATTAAATCTCTGACCCTTATTAGCAACTTTCTCTTTGATGATAATTCTGAAATACAAATTATTGCAGAAACCTCTCATGAACAGTGGCAGCTAATGAGGCGAATTCAGAATTATATATAAACCTGATACATAGCATCAACCAAGAGTGTGTTTAGGCATCAACCATGAAATAGGAGTTCAACATCAAATGCAAGATATTCACACCATCAAACTGGAAACATATACCGTAGGGAAGGAACCCGTGCTTGTGGAAGGAGAAACTACTGCCAAGAGGGAAGTTTGCACCTTTGGTCTAATCCCACGACTTTGAAAGGAGGCTCCCCATATGAAGAGTCTCAATATAAGTCACGCCACTTCAAACATTCCAACTCGGCTTACTTTCAAATTCCATGCATCCATATTGACTCATGCTGAACAAATCTTCAACACAAGATAACTATCAAATTGCAATACACACTAGTATCGGCCAAAACTTCTATTGTATCCTGTGTTGATCCATGGAAGAGCCAATAAGGGTCTCCAAAGGCAACCATTCCCAAGGAAAAGTTTCCACACCTATGTCTTTGGTAATATATTCAAGCATATGACAGCCAAAGTATTATTTTCAAAAAATATGGAGAATAGATTAATCCCACGCCATAATGAAAAATTGTCGTGAATAGATCAATCCCAGGCCATAAAGATGCATTTTACTGAACATTAATCTGTTTCCTTTATTAGCTTACGTTTCCCACCATTAGCACATAATGTTTTAGAAAGTAAAATCTGATAATCAGTAGTTTACTGTTGTATTCGGTTGTGTATGTCAATGATAGTCAAATTTCAAGTAGAATAACGCAAAAGAAAAGTGTAATACTAGGTTGGAGTTTGTTTGACTTATCAAAGACAATTAATCTAGGATTCCCAAATTTGACCTTCCATCTAGTGACAATAACATTCAACACTTGCACTTCCAACAATCAGTAAAATCCAGCAACTCCATTACTTAATCCAAATGAAAAAAGCAGCAGCATTCAACTAATTTACAGAAAACCCCACTAACCCATTCACTTCATCTAATTCTCATACTATTCCATCCACCCTTCTCAATACTTTTTCTATACCAACACCTTCTCACTACCCTACCCCTTCTCATCACTTAGCATCTATGTCACAACACTTAAATTTTCCTTCCTAACACCAAGTTTATTTATGCCAACACCCTTCCCTTCCCTCCTATCTTCACATCACCTATTCATTTTTTTCAGAAGGCTCGCTCACCTTTACTCATGAAAGATCCCCTTCAATTTGATGACTGCAAGTTCTGCTTTTTTTGTGATTCCTTGAATTTTCTGATTTTTTTGAGATTTTGCAATATTCTGATTTTTTTGTAGTTTTGCAGTTTTCCTGATTTTTTTGGTTTTTTCTTGTTTTAAGATGTGTCAAATGATGAAGGTAAATGCAAATAAAATACTAAACAAGCTAAACAACAACTTGACCCAAAATAAACTCAAACTCCAAAATTTATTGATTTTGCCATGCATTACATGCCATTACAAATTCTGATCTGAATGAATTATTCTGGTAATGTTGTAGATCTGACTCCTTCCTCCTGGTACGGCAGCAATCTAATCCTCCTTCAACACCTAACTGTTGTCCAGGACAATCAATGCATGTCCAACTGAAAGAACATTGATTTGCTGATTATATTTTGACCTGTATGTTGATAAAGGGGTCTAATCTGACCCGTAAAAAAACCTACGCCCAGGCTGCTACTTGCAGTTGCTGCAATCAATCCACAAGAGGTACGATAGGCTTGATGTGTTGCTAGATGATGAATATATGGGCCCAAACGACCCAGTTCTGCAATCAAAACCCTTGAATCTGCTTTGCAATAAATCTAAAACACTGATTCCTTTATCAATCTGCTCAATGATGAATTCTGAATGAGTTCACCTTCCAAGAAAAGTTGGGTTTTCATCCAACCTTCCAACCTCCAGGGAATGTTTGTTCCAAGAAGACCTGATCTTCTACTCAAACTCTTTCTCAGGGCTCAAATCCAATTCTCTATTGTTAAAATGAATGCTTGAATCCAAAATATATACTTCATGTTTGACACCTTCAACTTGAATGCCAACAATGGAAGACTCAATAATACCATCATATTCATGTGTAAGGGCTGCCAATTCATGATTTTGCATAGGTAAGGGACACTTGTTCCAAATCAGGGATTCAGTCGTTTCTTCATGTGTGTGATGTCTTCATAGATTTGAATCACATCTCCTTTCATGAGTGGATGGTAATCAAAAAGTGTTGGTTCACTACATACTGAAAATTTTGAATTGCCTCCACATAGTTGATCAATTATTGAATCTTTGGCGAACCCCAAGACTGACTTTTGAACAATATGTGATTCCTCTTTGCCTAAACCCTCATATGGCTGAAGTGAACTTATAGCTTCCTTAATCTTTTGGACTTTATGCCTAGTCAAAGAATCACGATGGTATGATGTCGACATAAATAGACTCTTTGAGTTGTCCTTGATTGGTTAAGTCCTTCCTCAAATCTGAACCAGTAATGTTTTTCACCACACATTCATCAATGAGATCCATTGTTTCCACCTCTTTATACATATCCTCAACATATGTAGATGCATGCCCAAGTACTGGATCATGCAAAATTAATGTACCGCTGTTATCATGCATAACCATATCAAAACTAACTTCATCCTTTTCAGCAGCGTTACCATAGTTGCCGCAAATCTCATGTGCCTCCTCTTCATATGAATTTTCAGTATGGAGATGATCTATATGCTCATCATTAGTGACTTCAATGCGTTCATCGTTGTTATGCCTCTTATCCATCTTTTTAGCTTCTTCCAAAAACAATTTCTCTAACAATAATGACATATCCAATTGATATTTTTGAAATACTTGAAAGAAGTCATTCATACCATTTATAAGTTTTTCCATATGTCGATCATTTCTTTGTGGACTTGCACTATTGTTTATATCCCTTTCTTTAGCTAGTGAGGCAAGAAGGAAAGTAGGTAACGAACTTCCATACCTAATTCTAGCCATCAAACTAACTTGCTGTCCAAACTGAAAACCAATCCAAACTATGGTGTACCCAACTGATTTCACCCAACAGGCTGGCAGGGTTGTGGCTCCAATACCACTGAAATATCCCAACTCAAATCTGACCTAAAATTTTCACTTTTGACTTGGCATGAAAAGTGTTTCAGTTTTGATTTCTGAGTGTATGAATATTTTCTAATGTTTGTTTGGAAGTTTCTCAATGCCAATGTATTAGCAAATGCATAGAAATAATAAACAAATGACTGCATAAACACATATCAAGTATACCACATCCAATTATGCCTTTATTGATAGAAACCAGGTCTGATTACAACTTAACAGGTTCAATATGTAAGTTTCAAACTGTGACAACAGTTGCAAACTTATTCCAAATTAAAAATTTGGATTCACAGAACATGCACAACATACCCGGAATGATTGTCCTTTGTTGTAGATGATGTTGAGCCTTAATTGAAGATGATATGAGCTTCCAACTGAGGTAGACAGGTCTGTTATCTAACGCACATGATGGCTGGTAATCGCTGATTTGAGGTGGCAAACCTTCAAATCTTGCCACAAACTCCTCCTTATGATCAGTGCTATGTATAGAGATTATAAATGATGAAACCCTTGATGAATTGAATTCTTTGAAGTCTAATACAAAGTCTGATTATGCAAATGGTATCAAATTGACCTCAATATTGAATGAAACCCTCTTTTAAAGTGGCATGATTTGAAACCCTCTTTGGAAGTTTCTCAATGCCAATATATTAGCAAATGCATAGAAATAATAAACAAATGACTCCATAAACACATATCAAGTATACCACATCCAATTATGCCTTTATTGATAGAAACCAGGTCTGATTACAACTTAACAGGTTCGATATGTAAGTTTCAAACTGTGACAACAGTTACAAACTTATTCCAAATTAAAGATTTGGATTCACAGAACATGCACAACATACCCGAAATGATTGCCCTTTGTTGTAGATGATGTTGAGCCTTAATTGAAGATGATATGAGCTTCCAACTGAGGTAGACAGGTCTGTTATCCAACACACGCGATGGCTGGTAATCACTGATTTGAGGTGGCAAACCTTCAAATCTTGCCACAAACTCCTCCTTATGATCAGTGCTATGTATAGAGATTATAAATGATGAAACCCATGATGGATTGAATTCTTTGAAGTCTAATACAAAGTCTGATTATGCAAATGGTATCAAATCGACCTCAATATTGAATGAAACCCTCTTTTAAAGTGGCATGATTTGACCTTCAAGCTGGTTGTACCTTTCCAAGTGGAAATAAAGAGAAACCCACAATGCAAAATTCTGATTTTTGAGCCTCCAAAATGAATTTATGATCTGCTCACAAAACCCTCATCAAAACCATACCAAAATGATGCCCAATCAATCTCCAGGTGACATCCTTATTTATTAAATAATTTTGATCTAAATTCACCAAACCTTATAAATCTTATTGTTGCAAGAAAACCTGTGAAATCTGCATGTAAATCATCTATTGTAGCACAAATGGAAACCCTGTATAGATTCCCCTTAATGGTGAACTGGATTTTCGTCCAATTTACAAATTTCCAAGAGATTTTGTCCTCGGAAAATGCCTGACAAGAGCTTCTCTGTGAAAGAATTCTAAAATTGATCTCATAATAACGAAATGATTCCTCCTCATGTTACTTTATTGACTTCAAACCATAATCGGCCCATTTAGGGTTTCCACTTTATTAAATTAAGTTCATTTTTTATTCATGTCTTAATACCACTCAGTGACCCCCTTTTTAAAACAACATTATCTCCCTAGGACATGGGGTACTTTTATTCCTTTAATAATTTATTATAAAGTGACATTAATAATCACTTTATTTTACTTTATTAAATATTAAAGTCAATACATTAATACTTAATTTTTATTCAAACTCCATCACTTGGCCATCCCAAACTGAAAACTCATGATGCACGTGTCATCCTGATGATGTTTAAATATAACAAGTGAACTGACAGTCCCCAACTAAAAATTGGGGATCCTCTCTAAAATATAGGAACTACAACCAAAGCCTCCAAAATGATCCCTGAGGTGTCCTGATGCATTCCGGTCAACTCTCAATCAACCCCTAAAAAATAGGAACCCCTCCCAAAATAATAGGAAACTGTCTCAAATTGTCCAAAATGGCTTATAATGCTCCATGTTAAGCTCCACAACTCTTAGTTGGGCCCCTAACCACTTTGTTGACCTACAGGAACCCATGATTATAGGACAACCTCTACTGAAGACTAAACTAAGAAAGGGGCATTGCAATCCTCCCTTCCTAGGATTGCTGCCCTCAAGCAATCTGCACCTGCTTGTTGAAACCAAATACCTGGATCCCATATCAACCTCAGGAGTGTCCTTCCACTAATCAACTACTCTACTCTAATAATAACAACATTATGCCAGAAATGTAATGTCCCCTTCTCCACGCTAGGCCATTTTGGCGCCTGATTAGTCTATCTCCCCATCCGGATAGGCTAATGGCTACTTTTGGAGGATGCCAGCTAGTCACAAGCTTAATTGGGTGATTATTAAGTGTTTGGGAGCCTTTTTCATTGCTAAGTCACTTTATTTTATAAAGTGAGTTTATAAAGTTACTTTATGACTTAAAGCCATTTTATATTAAAAAGTAACTCAAGTGACTTAAGTGGGTGTACTTTATCCCACATGGATTGGAATTCCGTGCTTTCCCTCATATCAAGGTTATAAAAGCATAAAGTACTCCTTGGGATTGGCACCATGAATTTTATAAAAAAAAAAGGAAAAGCAAATCAAGTTACTCACATGACTAGTTATTTATTGAGGACAGAAACCCTTGAGGAAAATACGAGAAGTTGGACATAGCCTCAGCATCTTGATAATGGTGGAGTCATTCAGATGTCACATTGGATTTCATATGTAGGTACAAGGAGAATGTTGTTGCATTAGTGTTCTCGAATCAGACTTGGCAAGCAAGGAGAGAGATATTTCTTTAGACTTTGATTGTACCAGTCGAGCTTAGTTTTGGTGATGTGACTGCTATTTGGTTGGTCATTTACTTAATGCTGGGCATCGAGACCTGTTCTTGGCTATGTAACGTCTGTATACTGGACGTCAAGATTAAACTTAAACCAAAGTAGACACATGGGTAAAGAGACTGCACATTTCATGCGCCATTATCTGGTCTTCATTCTACGAAGGGGGGACTGCGTTGCTTACTGGTCTGCATACCTCCTGGTAGCACGCGAGTTGTTGTTTCTCCATTTCCCTCTCATATTGCGTAGCATTGAACTGAGTATTCGGGGTGTTGTGCGTGGTGGTGTTACTAGAGCTCCCAGGTAGCTGCGCGGGGCACTTTTCTGGGCATACACTGCAGCGTAGAGTTGGTCGCGTTCACTGTGCAAAGAGTGGATGCTCTCAAATCTCCGACAGCATGTGTTACAAAGCAACCCGGAGGACATTGCACTGTGCGTGACGTGGTTGAGGCGGATGTTTGAACCGCTCCCAAACACATGGCTATACATCGCATCTTCCCAGTGACCAACGGCTGGGTGTATATTCTCTGTGATAATCAGTCATCGGTTTGAAGCAGGCATCAGGTGATTGAGTGTCTAGACCACCGTTCCACTCCTTCGAAGCTAACATGCAGTGCCGGATCAGATTGGGCATATATTTCAACATATGGTGATTGAACCAGGTCGGATTATTATCTCTTCTCATTTTTGTATTGTCTGAGAATTAATTTGATTCGATTTGCAAGTTGGAAGTTTGGAGTATTTAGTTTTATTATCCTTGGTTACTTGAGCAAACATTTATGAATAACCAAAATACAACACTCCTTGTTTAAAACTGAACTATTCTTATAGCATACGTAATACAAATACATACGTAAGACATTGCAAATAAACTTTTTGACAAAACACCATCAGTCGGAGTGTTTGGAAATTTATTCAAGTCAGGCATAGGATATTACAAGAAATTATGAAGCAACTTATCAAGATCAATAAGAAACAATACATCATCCATGACAATATCCGGATCCCAAATCAAAATATAGAACCTGTTGTATGAGATGTAGGAGTATCTTAACCAATCACTATAAAGTAACCATCGATGTATGTAGAACATCAAGACAATGTGAAAATGAACCCCCACATGCCAAGAAACCAACACAAATGTCCACCAAACCCTACTGCCATAACGCAAACCAACAACATAAGTGAGGTCATCTAACCAAAGCAAATGTAGAAGAATCATCTCACAAGGATTACCCTTCAAGTATTCATGTTCCCACACACTCCAATGCATACCAAAGGTTCATGTAAATCCACACAAATAATATAGGAACCGCGCCAAAATATAAAATATTTCCCTTTCAGAACAAGGGACATGACAATTAATCTCCCAATACATGTGCTAAGGCCAACAAGAACCTTTGCATCTTCTTTGAAAGTAGGGGAGAAATATAACTTGGGGTTCAAAAAGTAGGCAACAACATGAATATGTTAGTGTTGTGAATTCCACCTCCGATCAATTATGCGCCATATGGGTTCATATTTAATCTTGTTTGACCCATGCAAATGTTAAATCCCCTATTTGGCCATATCCATGGCTTCATATAGTGTAATGGGCTGCCTTGTTCTGTTATTTTTAATGTCTATTTCTTCTCGGGAATTTTGTCAAACAGTTAGCTTGCTACTAATTTCTTTAAAGTTACCAGTCTGTTGTTGTTTAGAGTCTCCTTAAGTTTGTTTGTGCTTTGTATGAAATGCAAAATAGGATGCAACACAGAAAGATATACTAACTAGTGTTGTTTGATCAGATTTAGGGTATGTAATTCTTTAAAATTGTATGTATATATATTAGATAAATTCACAATAGAATGTTATCTAATCTTAGATAGATATAAATATATCTTGATAATTTCTCCTTAGAATATTATCTTTATATATATTGATCTCCAAATTGATATTATATCAAATCACTTATTTGATATATATCAATATAAATATAATATAAATAATCTTCTTATTAACTAATGTGTATAGAGGACTTTAGATATATATATATATATATCAAACTAAGGCTGAATTGTATTGCTATGAATTATCATTTCACAAATGAATTTGATATAATATATATATCTGTCAAGAAGGTCTCACGAAGGGACATACCTCTTTGTGAGACTAAGTGTCTCACGAAGAGTGATGTCTCTTCGTGAGACATTCTAATTACCAAAGTTTACCACCTTATTAACTTACATTATTGACTTGATATGTTTATCAAAGTCGATCTCCATAATCGACTTATTAATGTCCACTTTCATGTTAACTTTGATCATTATACAAGCCGATCTGTATCAGCCTTCATTGCTGTTAAGACATATGATAATATCATCTTTGTTGATAATGATAATGAAGTCGATATGAATATTTGATGATCGATTAAGTATGATTATTATTATCGATAATGATAATCACTATGATATCATTATCAATAATGAATAATCAATATCATAATTCAGATTCATAGTTGATACCATAATCAACATAAAGCAATATCATGTTTTGATTGATACCATAATCGATACTATTATCAACTCAATGAATTTCATTTTGTTGATATAGTTATCAACTTATAATAAAGTTGATAACAATACCAACTTATGATTTGGTTGATACCATAACTGACTTTTGATAATAATGATAAGTTGATATTGTTATCAATTTTATTAACAATTAAAGTTGATAACAATATCAACTATATCATTGATATTACTTTTACTCATATTAGAATTATCATAGTTATCAATTATAACTATCATAGTTATCAAGTAATGATAACTATAGAATGAATCTTAATAAGATCATCAAATGTATAATGATAATGTATATAACGTATAATTCTCATTTTATCTAAAGAAGGAGATATATCAAATACTTAGGTTAGAATAATCTGACCGAAGCTACAAACATTAACACTAACAAGAACCAATAGTGCATAACACTCAAAGTGATTTCTTCAATCAAATTTCTTTCAATAGACAGCTAATATCAATGACAATAGCTACCACTCCATTCTCATTAAACTCAGCACATTATGGCAGCTATATATTCAAATAACAATCCATACCCATTACTCGGATGAGTAAGTTGCAGCTACAACAGTGTTAATAATTCTAGAAATGCTATAGTAACATGCTACTACAGTAACCCGATGCTACAGTATGTTAGGATTAGGAAACACCGAGACGGGTGGTGAATCGGTGCAGCAGTATTCTTTACTTCCTTAAACCAATGCCAAAACTTAAAACCACAAATAATTGAAAGTAAAATGAATAAGATAAACATGCACAGCATCATAACACCATGATTTGTTTTCGAGCAAAACCCGATTAAGGGAAAAACCTCGGTGGGGATGGTACCCACAAAATATCTCACTCCTATAGTAATAAGTACCTTGTTAAAGGTAATAGTACATATAAATGGGATGCACATGCATTCAGGCTTATAGCCTACAGCTTACAGCTCAATACAAAACCAAAATTATCAAAGGCATAAAGCCAATAACAAAATCTAGATAGGACTTACAGTCCAAAAACCGAATTGACAAATAGCATCAACTATGCCAATACAATTCCGATGAAGCTCTAAAAGGTATCACAAACTAATTTATCTGATCTATCAATCTTCGCATCAATATCACATCATCCAGCTTACACCCCATATATCTCATATATATCTATTCATTGCATCCCAAACTCGATCTTATATACTTGATCATAAGCCCAAAGTATTAACTCAGTCGGCTCTTACAAGTAGCGTGTAAAGTGAAGATCATATAACGGTTAAATCTCCATGCTAACCTCTCCTATAGATAAATATAATAGTATATTGTTCTCTCTATCAATCATAACCATCAAACCGATCAAATCATCGATCTGATAAGATCACTGATCAATCCAATGTACTACTGACTCCACATAAGATAGTTCTCTGTCAGCCTGATACACAAAGTACAAAAACTCCAAATAGTTCTCTGTCAGCCTGCTACACAAAGTTCAAAAACTCCATCATACTACATCACAAAAACCTGCGATCATCGAGTAATGATCTTCATACCATTTAGAATCATATCCTATCTGCGCAAACCATAACTCTTAAACATATGCCTATACCGATCCAAAGTGTCTTCCTATAGACTGTCTTGTTCATCCATACTTAGCAGTGTTCTCTAAGTATACAATCGGTAACTCAAGAACTTATTAGGTAACCAAGAGAATAGTATGTAATTGCCATTGATGACAACATACCAAGTATCTCAACAATGGCTCTTGCTAACACAGTAACCTGTTGCTACAGTAAAACGGGCAGCAATAATAATGTCTCACAGCTTGGCTATGCAACTCCAATGATTCTTCTAGGCATCTAGATAATGACGACTCAACCACAAACTTGTGATTTAACTTGAAGCTCAAGAAACAAATCTCAAGACTATATCTTTCAATGGTGTCAAGATTGATAACATAGAGGGTTTACGTCCTCCAAGCCCTGCGAATAATCTCCACAATTTCTCCAATTTCATATGATATCCAAGCATGCTGGAAATGAGAGGCTTCCCCTCTTTTTAAAACACTTTTCCATAAGCTTTCCCTTCATCTTGTCAATGTGGGATAAACCACTTATCCCTTTAAAATAACATTTCCCACTTGTGAATAAAATGTACTTATAAATATTACAGTGACTTTAATAAAATGTACTTTAATATGTCACTTTATTAAATAAACTATTTAAATCTTCAGGCACTAAAATAAAATAGCGATTGAACTCAAAACCTCGTGTATAATAGCTCGTTGAAAGAGCTCGACGAGACGCGCCAAGTCCAATACTGAAATGCCAGAAATATTGAACCCTTTCGACTTACTATAAATAGTAAGTATCTGAAAACCTATAAAAACAACTCCGATTGGCCTAAAATTGGAAATTCCTAGGCCAAATCCCTCTTTGATCCCTATAAAGTCCTGGTTAGCCCTTAGGACCATGAAACATCAGGCTAACACATCGTCAACAAATGAGCTAGAAAAGAAGACATTACAGTCCGCCACCCTTGAAATTGCTTGTCCTCAAGCAATCTCAACTCTAGATGTTGTAAGATGTACTCACCCTCCCATGTAGTATCCTCAACCGGCAAGTTATTCCATTTCAGCAGATATTCCCTGATAGTTCTTTTTCAGAGTGAGCACTCTCTGGTTTCTATGACAACCTATGGAACTAAAATAAGCTTCACCTCTTCATCAAGAGGAGGCAGCTCTGTTGATGGTACCACATTGTAACCCAACTCCTTCTTGAGGCGTGACACATGAAATACATTGTGTACTCTGCTACCGATCGGCAACTCCACCTCATAAGCCACTTCTCTTACTCTCTTGATAACCCTAAAAGGTCCATAATAGCATGGCTTTGTTAGGAATTTAAGTTGTCATTAGTGTTCATCTACAAACACGTATCGGTAAGGAGTCACCGGTCATTCACAACGGTAAGGAGTCACCGGTCACTCACAACACCGGTCGCCAAGCAACATACCAAATATGCACCGGTAGACTAATCTAAACAACACTCACCGGTAGACTAATCTAAACAACACTCACCGGTTTCTGAGTGCATGTATAAGGTGAACCGGATACAAGATTGCACCGGTTTCGGTCTAAGACAAGCTAAAGATCCGCACCGGATTAAGAGGATCAGTTTCAGTTAGAAGCCGAACTATATGGGAGTTAACTTTCTAACAAGAGTTAGCCTTATCGTTGGCAGATGTCCTACATGGCGAACTCCAGATCATTACTCGCATTCTGTCGCTGATTGCATGATTCATTGTGGAGTTTGCGGCCTGGCGGTTCTATAAGTTAAGGGTTTCATTACGGAGAACTCTTGTATAAATACAGGTTATAAGGATGCAAGAAAGTTGTTGTTGATTATGGGTGATTGCATGGAAAAGAGAAGAGACATCTTCTGAGAGAAGAGCTGCAGACACAAAGGTAGCAGAGATCAACAGCCAGGCAACCAGAGAAAGAGGTATGATCTAATCAGACATTCAATGTCACAACAGATCATTTAATTCTATCAGTAGTGAAAGCATATTCAAATCCCTATATTAGGGTGGACCTAATCGGTTCGTTGTAAAAATCCCCTAACAGGGTAACATCTTGTTGATGTTCAAAGTCCTCTAACCAAGCAGCTCCTAATAGGGTTTAGATCTTAACACATCTCTTGTAAAATCCCTTAAATGGGTAGCACCTTAACCAGTGCTTTGTAAGCTCCTAACAGGGCGTTTTCATTCTGAAGTAGTGAAGTTGTAAGCTTTGTCTCACCGTGGTTTTTCCCTTCTAATCAAGGGTTTCCACGTATAAATACTTATGTTGATCTGTGTGTTTCTGTTTATGCTTATGAATGACTGTTATATTTTGTTTATCAATTAAAGTTAAGAAGATCAGAATTAAAACTATAACAGCGACTATTTACTAATTCACCCCCCCCCCCCCCTCTCAGTAACCAATAAGTATTAACAATTGGTATCAAAGCCTAGTTCTCTCTGCTTCAAAGCCTAACAGCTGGAGACAAAGATCATGGAGGTTTACCGGTATCAAAAGCAGCTAGAGGAAGCCAATGACATCATCACCTCTCTGGAAAATAGATTGAGTAGATCACTTGCAAAAAGAAAGGAACTAGCGCTACAGCTGAATGAGAGCAATAAAACCATCGATGAACTCTCTGGGCAGAGTGGATCTGACGAAGCTGAGGAGGCAATATTTGAACTCATGGAAAAGAATCAAATCCTGACCGATGAGATCTCTAATCTCAAAAGAGAACAAGAAGACAATGCCCTGAGGATGACTGAACTAATCAAGAAAAAGAGAAAAGTTGAAGACGAAAGAAATTCGGCAATCAAGTCTCTGTCAGCCTCCGAGAAAGCAAGGGACCGGGCAGTGGAGGCCGTAGGGGCAAATGAACTTATCATTCTACAACTTCAAGAAGACATGCAAAGTGTCACCCAAGAAAATGCCCACATGCAGAAAGGCTGGCATGACAGGAATGAAGCATGCAATAGATTGTCTCAAGAATTGCATCAACTAAGGGAGCAGATGAACGAACTTGAAGAGACAAATGAAATACTGAGAAGATACAATGAAAGTTCAATTAAGCTTGATGAGCAACTCAAAGGTCAAAGAAGACACAAAGATCAGACTAGTCTTGGTTTCACCGATGAAAATGCAAAAAGGAATGGTGAGCCCTCTAGGGCAAAAGCAATCAAGAAGGATAAAATGAAATTGCTGATGCAAAAAGGTAAGAATTTCCCTAACACATCTTGCAATCATTGTGGGAAATCGGGTCATAAGACTAATAACTGCAGGAATGCACCGGTAAAGACCAACAATAGCTACTGCAAAAACTGTTGTAAAAAGGGCCACGAGACTAGTGAGTGCTGGTCCAGTCCCACATCTGTGTCCAGGAGCAGCAAGGGAAGCTTCAGAGGGTACTGCTATGCATGCAATAAATTTGGACACAAAGCACAAGAATGCAGATCCAAGACAATGGCATTTAGATCCCCAAAACCAATACTCACCAAAAGAAACAAGGACCAAAGTACAGTGAACTGTGTGAACTGTGGATTACACAACTACAATGGCTCTCGCAACAAGTCAACTGACACGAAAAGAATGAACTCATGGAAAGCAACTGGAGTAATCTACTATCACTACAACAAAGTGGGACACAAAGCCAAAGAATGCAGAAACCGGTCATCCGGCAAGAAGAAGGAACTGGTTAAATCTAAAGAGAAGATCAACAAGGAAGAAAAGACTAAGAAAATGGTCAAACAGATTTGGTTCGTAAAAGAATCAGAGATCTCCGCTGAAGAGAAGACAGAGGAAAGTTCACCATCTGCTAATGGCGATATTTCTTCAGCAAACTAAACCATGAGGGTTTAGAGGGAACCGGTAGATCCACTACCATTCCCGGTATGACTAGTGAGAGTCAGACTCACTCGGTCTACAAGATTAACCGGTAAGGCAAGTTAACAATCAACCGGTTGGCAAAACGGAAGGATAAAGTAGGTAAAGCATTTATTGCTATAGCCGTTTAACAAACAGTTACCGTTTGGTAATTACCGTTATAACCTAACCCTATAAAAGAAAGGGAAATTACTCATAAGTTTTCACTTTGCTTACTTTGCGATTTAGGAATTCTTGTGCTAAGTATTATTTTCACGCTTTGATCACTGGGAAATCACTATCTGCAAATTACCGATTAGCAAGAATGGCTTCATCTTCCGCTACCGTGAAGTTGATCAAAGGAGATCAAGTGAACAGACCAGCATACAACATCTTGCCTGTACAGAACAGAGAAAACGACATGGCTAGTGCTCTCTCTTCCATACCAAAAGGAGTCCTCTTGACCGAGGATGTTACAGCGTTCATTCATGCTAGATAGGAAGAACTCGAAGAAACCTTTATTCAAGGAGAGTATGTGTCGTTATGTGAAGAAGGGAAACTTCTTGACAAATATGCTAATCTAGTATCCTCTAGTCTAATAAATGGTGTGTGCTACCCTGCAATCTTCCGGGAGGACCAAGTTAGACTGGTGCTGAGCCGTCTTCATGAACTAGGATTCTGGCTCAACAAAGGCGCATGTCACGAGATCACCAAAGAGGATCTCCGCAGAGTGACCAGGTACAGTGACAAAGGGGAAGCAATGACCCTACACACCATCTCTAATACTATCGTCAACAAGCTGACCAAGTAGAAGTCCGATGGTCGACTCATGACTATAAATGACATTGAAGATGAAGGAGTACGTTTCGCGTCCACTATTATCGGATATAAAGTCTGTCAGTCAAGCAACTTAAACAATGTACCAGGTGGTGCAATCCATGTTGCACATCGCATTATGCACGAAAATGTCCAATACGACATTTGTGCAATGCTACGGAACCAAATCTTTGAAAATATGAAGAAGCTTGGAGTTGTGAAGAAGAAATCTATGAAGTATGGAACCTTTCTGATGTGCCTATACTTTTTCTACTTGGATCTCTTCCCAAGTTTTGGAAAAGTGAATTGGAGAACCGAAAAACAGATCATGCATCAAATCACTAAAATGGCAAATAGACAAGGAGACCAGTTAAACAATGCTATAACCAAACATTTCGAAGCCTTTCAACTAGACATGCACGAGAGGGAAAGAATTCCGTCGGCAATTGTTGAACATTACAAGGATGAGGTATATTTTCTGGTCACCACCGACAACTGCATTATTCAAGCAATTGAACCAAGAGATGCATATGCTCCTGAACTGGGTTACGAGATCTCAGCCAAAGTTGCTAAGGCATATGCTCAGGCATTAAATGATGCAAATTTGGATCTTGGTGCCATTCGGTTCGGCACGTACACTGAAATTCTTCAAAATCTGTCAAAAAGGGCACCAATCAAAATCGTCTACAAAAGGACGTCCCTACCAAGGAAGAAACCAGCGACAGAACAGCCCAAAGGCCGAAGGAAGAAAGAAGAACTGGCACCTAGCATTCAAGAGGAAGAACAAGAAGAAATAGACCCCGAAGACACAGTTCCTCTGATTAGGAAGAAGAAGACCGAAAAAATATCAAAGGAGGACCCACCTAGACGAGCCAAGCCCGCAATTGACAAAATTGTGGAAGGACTGAAGAAGGCTGGAAATTTAGGCTATGTAAGAAGAAGATATGAATTGAGCAGTGATGAAGACAAAGACAAAATTGAGGAAGCAGTTGCATTCTGCCTCCACAAATTCAATCTTCATCCCGATGGACTGCACACTACTCTACCGGAACAACTTCTTCAGAATATTGAGGCTCGGTGGAAAGCCTCAGAAGAAAGAGAAAAGGAGGAGAGGATACGGGCTCTTTTGGAGGTTTAGAATCACCTTACTCTGGACGAGGCAGCAAAACAAGCTGAACTTCATCAGAAAACTTTTGCAACTATAAGAAGGATAGGCCTCGTGCTTATTGGAGAAATTGAGAAGGTACACAATGAAGAAGTCGCACTATGGACCAAACTTCTTCAGACCCAGCGACAAGCAGAACAAGAAGCAGCACAAAGAACAACAGCTAAACCGGCACCTGACATCGGTAAAAGGAAAGGAGTACTTGGAGAAGAAGCACCAGTACTAGTGGATTTAACCAAGGGACAAGCAACGAATCCAACGGTTCTCATGTCACCGAGCAAAGGTAATTTCAACCTATGCATGTTGATGATTTAATAACCGAGGTTATGGACTTTGGAGGAGTGGACAATGCAGCCAAATGGTATAGTGTACTAAATGAAGAGGACAAACAAAAGCTGATTGTCGGGATTGTAGAGACTTTCATGGATTATCATAGGACTCCAAGGGACTACAAGTCCAAGTTCCCACCAGAACTAAACAACAAGCTACAAGCAAAATGGAAAACTGGTCTAGGCATGAACACCAGAATCACTAGGGACACACTACTTAAGGTCCGGCCTAGATTTAGTGAAGAAAGAAAAAAGCTTCTACTAGAAGAAGCATCCATGAACCTAAAAACATTAGATAGAGTCACAGAGATATTGAATGGATATGAGAATAAAGTCTACAAAGCCACTCTAGACTACTGGAACAATTATGACTTCACGGCATTGGAGAAATACAGTCCTCAGGATCGAAACAGACCAGTGCAAACACCAAAGGAGGAACATACAAATGGTGAAGGATCTTCTGCCAAAAAGGAAAAAGTTCAAACAAAGGAACTCTTAACTAATGAACAAGAAATAGAAATTCATATACCCATAGGGGAACTCCATATAGCTGAGGAGCAGCAGCAAAAAGAAAACCCACTGGGAGAACAACAACAAAATGTTGAAGGTAGTAAGCCACCAGAAGAAGTCCAATCGGAAAGCAGAGCTCATCAAGCAATGGAATACAATAAGGGGCAAGAAGAAGAGATCTTTGTCCACACAAAGCAACTAAGACCAGAGGAAGAACAAGGCCAACAAGAACACGGAGACATTCCAAGCTCCTCTTCAAAAAGAAAACTATCATTTGCCGAGGGAAAGGAAGCAAAAAGAAGCGGGATTACAGATACAGTGGTAGACATCAGTAAGATGTCAACAAGGCAACTAAAAGAATTGACCAAAAGAAAACAAGATATGGTCCTGACCAATGTAAAGAACATCCTCTACAACTTTGTCACTGATGCTGACATAGATGAAGATGAACTGATCATAGATCAGCTGGAAGTTTTGGCGCAAGCAATCGGTGAGGATCTAACAGATCTAGAAATAATGGCAGCCGACCACTACGAAAAGAAAAGAGTAGAAATACTCCACAAACAGGTTGATGATATCAAAGTCAATGTGACAACCAACCTGAGAATCCTCCAACAATAGCTTCAAGAGGCAGGAAGCTTGATGAGTAGAACATCAAACTTCGAGGTATTTTTGCAAGATTTGTCAGAAAAGTCTGCTGAGATAACAGAAGAGATCAAAGCATTATCCTCTCAATTTGATATAAAGAACAAAACCGCAACAACCTACAGCAGAGAAATGTCCAGTCTAACTCTCGCACAGAGGAAAATTGCTGAAGAGAAAAATAAAAGGATTCAAGATATTATTGGATTTCAGATGTTCTTGGCACCAACATTTGACATCATGAATTCAACTACATCCTCTACAGAAGCTATAATCAGTGAACTAGCGTACAAAACTATGGAAGACATGGAGAATATCATTATTTCTCTAACTGCAGCCCAAAAGAATTCAGAATATATAACCGGTCAATGGACCTCATTCCTTCATTCAGCCAAAACAATATATAAGTATATCTTCACAAAGCTTCAAATGTGAAGAAAAATGTTACCCTTTGTCTTATAGAGGCAAAAAGGGGAAGAAGAGTAAAAGAAGTGTCAATGATCAACACAGTAAACCAGAGCATTTAGTCAGGGGAAGTTTCGAACAAGGGAAGTGTTGTTCCACCGATACAACGTATGTATTGTGAAGTTTGTGTACAAGTTTTGCCACCAATGACAAAGGGGAAGATTGTTAAGAATTTAAGTTGTCATTAGTGTTCATCTACAAACACGTTGTATCGCTAAGGAGTCACCGGTCATTCACAACAATAAGGAGTCACCGGTCATTCACAACGGTAAGGAGTCACCGGTCGCCAAGCAACATACCAAATATGCACCGGTAGACTAATCTAAACAACACTCACCGGTTTCTGAGTGCATGTATAAGGTGAACCGGATACAAGATTGCACCGGTTTCGGTCTAAGACAAGCTAAAGATCCGCACCGGATTAAGAGGATCAGTTTCAATTAGAAGCCGGACTATATGGGAGTTAACTTTCTAACAAGAGTTAGCCTTATCGTTGGCGGATGTCTTACATGGTGAACTTCAGATCATTACTTGCATTCTGTCACTGATTGCATGATTCATTGCGAAGTTTGCAGCCTAGCGGTTCTGTAAGTTAAGGGTTTCATTACGAAGAACTCTTGTATAAATACAGGTTATAAGGATGCAAGAAAGTAGTTGTTGATTATGGGTGATTGCATGGAAAAGAGAAGAGACATCTTCTGAGAGAAGAGCTGCAGACACAAAGGTAGCAAAGATCAACAGCCAAGCACCAGAGAAAGAGGTATGATCTAATCAGACATTCAGTGCCACAACAGATCATTTAATTCTATCAGTAATGAAAGCATATTCAAATCCCTATATTAGGGTGGACCTAATTGGTTCATTGTAAAAATCCCCTAACAGGGTAACATCTTGTTGATGTTCAAAGTCCTGTAACCAGGCAACTCCTAACAGGGTTTAGATCTTAACACATCTCTTGTAAAATCCCTTAACCGGGTAGCACCTTAGCCAGTGCTTTGTAATCTCCTAACAGGGCGCCTTCATTCTGAAGTAGTGAAGTTGTGAGCTCTGTCTCACCGTGGTTTTTCCCTTCTAATCGAGGGTTTCCACGTATAAATACTTGTATTGATCTGTGTGTTTCTGTTTATGCTTATGAATGACTGTTATATTCTGTTTATCAGTTAAAGTTAAGAAGTTCAGAATTAAAAGTATAACAGCAAGTATTTACTGATTCACCCCCCCCTCCCCCCTTTCGGTAACCGGTAAGTATTAACGGGCTTCAATTTTTTTGCACTACTCTTCTTGAGAGTGGACTCTCTATAAGGTTGTAACATGAGATAAACCATGTCACCCACCTCAAATGATAGCTCAACTTTGTGCTGATCTGCATACTATTTTTTCTGGTTTTGAACTTTCTGAATGTTTTCCTTTAAGGATCTCATAATGTCCTGACTTTCCTGTGATAAATCCTTGGCCTTCGGTACTCAGTTGTCGCCAAACAATAAATCCAAGAAACTCAGAACCTCACATCCATATAGGGCCATAAACTGTGACATATGAATGGACATGTGGTAAGTAGTATTGTAAAAGTATTCTCCCAAATGTAACCACTTCACCCATGCATTTTGCTTCCTTGCAATATAATTACGGAGGTATCCCTCTACCCACTTATTAACAATCTCTATCTGTCCGTCCAACTGTGGGTGATAACTGATACTCAAGGTGAGCTCTGTCCCACACAGTCTGAAGAGCTCTTGCCAAAAATTGCTCATGAACTTACTGTCCCTGTCACTAACAATATTTTGTGGCACCCCATGCAATCTGAATACCTCCCTAAAGAACAACTCTACTACCTAAGTTGTTGTATAAGTGAACAAAATAGCAAAGAAATGTGCAAATTTAGTCGGTCCACTACAACATAGATGCAATCCCTGCCTTAGACCTTAGGTAGGCCTGTGATAAAATCCATGGACACACTATCCCACTTCCTCTCTAGAATGGGTAGGGGCTCCAACAAATCACCTGGAAACGAGTGGTCATTTTTATTTTGTTGGCACATCGAGCACTCTCTCACATACTGTAACACATCAGTTTTGAACCCCTTCCAAGTGAAGCGCTCTCACCTATTTATAAGTTTTGAAGTATCCCTGATGTCCTTCCATAGGTGAGTCATGGAAAGCTCTCCAAATCTTCTACTTAATAGCAGACCCAAACAACAAGAAGATCCTCTCCTTGCAAATGATCAAATCATTTACAACAGTGTACCTGTCATCTCGAATAGTGCCATCTATGATCCCAGTTGCCCATGTGTCCTTCGCATACTCTTCTGAGATCAGCTCTCTCCAGTCATCTGCTATCACTTCCAAAGCACTCAAATGAGGTCTCCTGGATAGGGAATCAGCAACAATGTTTTTCTTCCCCTTGACAAAGACTATGCCAAAATCATAATCCTATAATTTGCTGACCCACTTTTTCTGCCTATCGTTCAGATCCTTTTGGCCAAGGAAATGTTTCAGACTGTTGTGATCAGTTTTAACTATAAATTTTTTGCCCACCAAATATTGTCTAAATTTAGCCAAGGCATGCATAATGGCTAACATTTCCTTGTCATATATGTTGTAACTCCTCTCAGCACCTCTCAAGTTCCTGGGTTAAAATGCAATAGGGTGCTTATCCTACAATAAGACCACCCCAACAACTTCTCCTGAGGCATCGCAGTGTAGCTCGAATGGTCTGCTAAAATCTAGAATGGCTAAAACCTGGCAAGTGCTCATCAATTCCTTGAACCTATCAAAACATTGTTGAACATTGTCTATCCACTCAAAAGCATCCTTCTGAGTCAAATTTGTGAGAGGAACTGCTGACCATGAATACCCTTCCATGAAACGGCAGTAGAACCCACAAAGACTCATAAACCCCCTAAGCTATGAAAGACTCTTGGGTGGCGGTCTATCCATGATTGCCCGAATTTTATCTGAATCCACACGAACACCCTCAACATTGATAATGTGTCCCAAGTATAACAACTTAGTTATCCCAAATTCACATTTTGGCATCTTAGCACACAGAGACTCCCACTCTAGGATGCTCAACACTATCAATATGTTTTAGCTAATTCTCCCAAGTCCTGCTATAAATAAGTATATCATCAAAGAATATCAGAACAAATCTCCTCAACTTCTCTCTAAATAACCTGTTCATGCATGACTGAAAGGTAGCTGGCACATTAGTCAAGCCAAAGGGAATGACTAGAAATGCAATGTCTCCGATTTTAGGCCTCTGGGATTAGCTTGTTTCAATGACCCTTGCAGGCTAATCAGGTTGTCAGAGGGGGTCGTTTGGCAAAGCCAATGGTTGGATTCCACTCTGGAGATCTCAGATGCCAAGATTGCTCTTCGTTCAGGTTAGATTGGCAGACTTACTATTTATAGTAAGTGGTATTTTGGGTATTGCTATGTTTAGCAAAGCGCATGTCCAATGTTTTCAGTGATTCAAAGCTTCGTTTGCAGGATCTTCAGTTTGAGAGACTTACTATTTTTAATAAGTCAATTTTGGCCTAGTTGCTATTTTTGGCAGGGCAATGTGAGCTCAGGATGTTGTCGTCAGAAAGTCAGATGTTTTGTCAGAAGTTTTATAACATGGCATTATATTTGGAGTTATTAAATTAAGTCTTCATTAATTTAATAACTTATGCATTTATATGTTATAATTTGATGGTGTGTTGATGACACTTCTTTAATGAAAATTAATGAAAAGTGTATGGAGGAAGATATTGATTTTTACTTTATAAGCCAAGGGAGAAATCAATTTTACTCACCAATTGATTATTTATGAATTGTTGAAGGTTTGTATTGAAGGAGGAAGTCAAAATTCTTGAGGGGAAGCAAGGGTTTGTGTTTGGTCTTCAACTATTGGAGAGAACATCAAAATTCATTGCTAGATGTGCAGAGTATTGTTTGACTCTGAATTACCTGGTTGGAAGCTTGTTTCATGGCATAAATTCTGAGCAAATTAGGTGCTGTACGGAATTACTAGAATCGTACGGAAGCTACGGGACTGTACGGCAGTTAGCAAGGCTGTACTTGTTGATTGGAAGCAAGTTGGAAGGGATCAAGGTTAACATTAGTTATTGTAATGACCCTTACTATAAAGGCCACTAAAAACCACTAATACTGAACTGAGAAAATTCGTCAAACAGTTGGCATGCACTGAATACACTGCTGAAAGAAAAATACTGAATATAAGAAATTATTTTGTAATATATGTGTTCGCTGTCCCAAAATTTCAGAATAATAGATAGCAACCAAATACCATCTAAAACACTATCAATGATGTAGGAAATTGCTCAAAACAATATGCCATTCATATATCAACAATTTGCAACAATGCCATACATTTTTCAGTCAATGATATGATCATCAAACCCTAGGTTTGCAATATAGATAGACTGAAAATTACAATGCCCTTTCACTTGCAAAATCCTAGCTTTCCTTTGTTACCAATAATGCCAAATGGCAAACAAAGACAAGTACAATGTAAAATAGTAAAGTGTTGAAGCTATATTTTGTACTCAGCTGAAAACATACATTTCTCAGAAAATATGCCAAATGCCAAATGAGAAATGAGGAACCTGATTGTAGATGGCTGCAATAATTTTTCGGATCTACTTTTTCGGATCTGCTTTTTCGGATCTGCTTTTTCGGATTGCTTTTTTCGAACCTGCTAAAAATGGCCGCCTATAATTTCGGCCCTACTAAAAATGCCTCCTGAAATGCTGTTTCAATCACAAACAAACCCTTACATCAAATTCTCAATGAAGTACCAATGAGATGGCTAAGTACCAACTTCAAATTTGCAACCCTTCAGTAGATATTTCACTACTTCAGTTATGCCAATCCAAGGGAGTGATTCGTTCCCAAAGATCGAATAGAATTTGCAGACCAAAGACTACAAATTGCTTCACAATGAAGAAGTAGAAGAAAATCCAAATCCAAGCATGTCCAAATGAAAGCCCAAGCCCTCTATTTATTCTTTTCCTTGAGAAGTTGCTAGAACTTCTAGAAACATCCAATTATAATGTACTTTATAATAAAATAGCATTATAATAATAAAGTACATTTCTCAACTCAAAATTATAACAATGTAGGCTCATAACTGAATGTAGGCCCAACTACAACCGAATGTAGGCTCAAGACTGAACGTAGGCTCTACTTCAACTGGATGTAGGCTCACTCTGGATGTAGGCTCCACTACAACTGCATGTAGGCCCAAACTGGATGTAGGCTCTACCGAATGTAGGCTCTATCAGCAATATGCAATCAAATGATCAACATAATGACCCTCTCTCCAAACCATTTGCCTACGAGAGTCGATGATAGGCAAATCCGTCATGCCAAACAATGTCAGCCAAAATGGGGACATGACAGTTATCGGTTGTAGTTACAAGTGGTGGCTTTTTGGTTAGCAAGGAGATCAAGCCATCCATAGTCAAGGAGCAACCAATATTGTTAGCGTCAACCTCATACAAGCTGCGTTTTAATACTCAGCAGTCCATTTTGTTACTAAGGTGCCAAATTTAATAATGTCATTATTGTATGGGACTGATAATAATTGTTTTCAATATGCTGGTTGATATAGCAAGGAAGGAGAATTAAATTTTAATGACAAATTGTTGTTGATGTTATTATTTTAAAGTCTGGAGAATTTCATTTAAAATTCATATATGTTTGAAAACACTCAAAAACAATTGCAATTAAACTAGTAAAAAACAAGTTTGTTATTGAGAGCCAGTTGGGCTTATCACAAGAAACTCGAAATGCCTGTAGTGGCACTTGAAGGTTGTCTTCTCTACATCATCCTCTCGGACTCGTATCTAATGATAACTAGATCTCAAGTCTTAGAGAAGTAGCGGGCTCCATGTAGTTCATCTATGAGCTCATCTATACGGGTAATCAGGTATCTGTTCTTGGTAGTTATTCAATTGCCTATGTCAAATGAGCACAGTGATAGTAGTCTTTCCCTAGCAGAGGTTCATGCGCTTCGAGAGGTTGTCAGGGTCTTAAAGCATAAGTATTCACAGTTAGTCGCTGACAGGGATTACCTTTTGGAGTGGGGGAGTACCTGTATGAGACATTGTTAGGGAAAGAGGAGGTAGTTGATCTCACCCATGAGTTAGAGGTGATTGTGGACTCAATGTAGTGTACCCAATTGGCTTTCCAGGGGTCACAGTCACAATTAGAGGAGGTGACCGTGGAGTTAGAGCATGTTTGGTCCACACCAGCCCCAGACCCAGTTCAGTTGCACATTGAGGTGGTTGGTGGTGAGTTTGCTTCTACAGTTGGGGATGAGGGACATGATGATGTGATAGACACATCCGTCCTAGATACGGGTGCAGCAGGTACAAAGGAGGTGAGAGCATCAGTGGGGACAAGCTCTCATGGTGATTTGCTTCCTTCTACTGGAAGCGAATCTATTTCTACATTTCTTACAGCTGATAGCATTAGGCAATTGGCAGTGCCACATTTTCAGAGGGATCAGTTGTGGGTTGCGGGGGAGCAAGTTGACGCTTCCACATATAATTTCTACTACACCGAGTCATTCATGGAGTATTTACTTGAGAGTGCAGATTTGCGGGAGGATTCATACAAAGTATTTGAGGGTACTCTCTGTTAATATTATGGCTTTTACGGCAAACATCCTCTTGCTTGAGCAATAAATCGATATGATAAATAATAATAATAAATATTGGCAATATTTATTATTTATTGTTTATCACCAAATCGATATATATATTGAGGGCCCAAGGTCGGCCACTTAGCTTTAATACTTGAATGGATTTTATAAGACCAAGTCAGCCTCCTTGTAGCTGAATGCCTCACATATATAAGGTGTTCGAATCCAAAGGAGAGAGATCACCAAAAACATAACGTGCTTCCCTCCCTCAAGGTTCGAAACTCTGACATCTCAAGTGCAAACTTCCTTGGCATTTGTATGGTAGTTCGGCTATGCATTAAGGAGTGAATAGGAGTATTAAGGCAGTGTATCGATCTGCCTGCAGGGCGATCTTAGTTTTAGGCGTGGTGAGCAGCGAACTGAAGAAGCTACGATATATACCTACTTGTGATCTTAAGGACTGGTAATTATGCGAGTTTCTTCAGCACTTGTTTGGCACTTGTAGTGCAGATCGGATATCAATCTCAGAGCAAATTCAGGGTGTAGCTGAAAGGCTAATTCAGATTCAATTCAAGGCATTCGAACAACTAGAAGTCAAGCCCTAGGTGGGCTAAATCAGATTGCATCTAGAAGGGTTTCAAAGACAACATCAAGAGCAGATCTGAACTTCATAACCGGGTATGATCTATCCTTAATTAAAGTTTACTTTTCATCATCATGTGCTTAGTTTTGCTTGATCTCTATAGATTGATCACATTCCTTATTAAAATCTGAAATATACTAACACTCTCATTCGGGGCTCTCGCGCTATACGACGTTTGGTGGGGAAGATTGTAGAGACTTTGTCTACAATGCTTCCGAACAGGGATTTTGTGGTTGGATTTGCTGAGAGGGTTGCCCAAGATCCTACCCAGCCTATAGTTATGCAGAGTCAGAGATTGGAGCCATCTCCTGATTCCCAATTTGGTAATGATGAGCCATTGACAAAGATTGGGGCTTTCTATCAGCATTATACAGTGGGGGTATGCTCATCATTTTTCCTTTGACCCACGGGTAGAGGATTTTATCTCACGTAGGTGTGGACTCGCTCCAGTTTCTTACCATCCATTATGGGATGGGTTAGCACCATCTTTTGCAAATGGAATTGGCAGTTGCAAGTTAGACCACTGGCAGTATCGACACACCCAGGACAGTTTATCAAAGTGGTATAGTGATTCAGGTACCTATGGTTGTTATCATGTCCACAGTGCAGCTAAGTGTGAGTGTCAGTTAGTCAAGGACTCAAGTATTGACAAAGTTGATGTTTCAGTTGGGTTGAGTTCCGCTGAGTTGTTTCCTCCATCGGCACCTACAGTTGGTCTTCAGATGATGTTGCCAGTGATGTCAGTTGTTTGGGTGTTGAGTGCAGTTTCTCAGTTGCTAATGTTTGTACTATTGATGCTGATGATTTCTTCACAAGAGTATGGTGAGGATCAGGACATTAATCATGACCATCCTTGGGATCCGGGTGGACTGTGATGTTGCTTGTTTTTCCTTATTGTTTTTCAGACCTTTGGATTAGCTTAGTTTGGTAACCCTCATAAGCTAATCAGATGATCAGAGGGGGTCAGTTGGCAAAGCCAATGGTTGGGTTCCATTCTAAAGGTTCTAGTTGCCAAGTCTGCTCTTCATTTGGGTCAGATCAAATGACTTACTATTTATAGTAAGTGGTATTTTGGGTGTGGCTTTGTTTAGCAGGGCACCTACGTAGTGTTATCAGATGTTTCAGGATTGATTGTGAGGAATCTCCAGTTTGTGAGACTTACTATATTTAGTAAGTCTATTTTGATCAGTTGGCTATTTCTGGCAAGGCAGTATGCGCTTGGGGCTCTATTGTCAGAAGTTAGAATATCTTTGTCAGAGCGATTCAGTGGCTTCATATTTTAATTGTGGTTATTAAATTAAGTTATTTTAATTTAATAATTTTATAGCTTTATTTTATAAAATGATGTTGTGTTGAAGAAGCTACTTAAGTGAAAAATGTGAAGTTGAAGCTTTTTCAAAAAGCTTATATATTCAACTCGAAAAAGCATTCTTCTCACCCATTGCTCATTTGATAAAAAATTGTGTTTTTGAAAGAGGAGAAATACTGCTAGGGTTTGAGGACTGATTCCTCATTGTGCAATTTGAATCATTACATGTTAATGGTGAATATTGCTTCTAATTTACTGGAGATTCTATTGCTGGTTGAGTAAATTCAAATTTGATGCTGAAGTATATCAAATTTGGGAGTTGTGAACAATTTCAGAATTCTCCCTGTGGTTCGATTTGCTTCAGAAATTCTTATTTGTCTGGAAAGCTGTTATTTTTTCTTGACAAGCTGCAATTTCATTTTGGAATTCTGGAGAGAATTCAAGTGCTGAGTTTAATTATTTTTTGGAGAAGAAACTAATAATTCTGGGACTGCATACTGTTTGGAGGAAAAGCGTCATTTCTTGAAGGACCTGCGAATTGTTTCCATTGGTGACGTCACTAGCATAGAGGTTGCGTCACCTTGTTTGGGATATGTACCGCCTTAAGGGGGCTGCAAATCACCTAGTGAAGGCTGCGATATTGATTAGGAGGCTGTGTATGTTGTGCTGGGGGCTGCGTCAGCTAAGGAAAGGCTGTGTGTGATGCGTTGGAGGTTGCCATTGCCATGGGAAGGCGTAACAACTCTCCCAAATAGAAGCACTCACTCTTTGTGGCTGCATTCATCTTTGGCAAGCCACATTTATTTCTAAAAGGTGCTCCTTGCTTATTTAATTCATGTAATGTTGTTTTTAATCATTGTCAAAATACTGAATTTGAATATTTGATGAGTGCAAAAAGTGGAAATTATTAGTTGTTCATTGTTGTTTATAATTTTGAGAATTATAAATCAAATAAATTCCAAATTTCAAAGAAGATACATTACCTTCAGCTAAGAGCCAGCAAGGCTCTTTACACAAGTGCTCTGTAATTTATGTCCGCTAGCCACTATAACTCTGAAGCCCCCATGCCCTTCAGTCTGAAGCCATGTTTTATTAACCAATCTCTCTAAAATAAAATTGTGGGTAGCACTTGTGTCCACCAACGTTGTAACTCACTGCCCCTATATTACACTTCTCACCCTGAAGGTTATTGCCTGCTCATCACCTGAGAGACGTGCAATAATTTTCCCACCACCCAATTCTTTGTTGACCTCAATTTTGTATTCACAAAATTAGGGCAACCCTATGGAAGATTTTGTAGCATAAACTTTCTAAGGCGTTTTCTTAGTTGTTTTGTTTGATTTTGGTTTTGTTTTCACCCTAGGATTGTGGCATTTTCAATTCTGCTTGTTTCGAGCTATCATAGACCTCAATCGGAGTTGTCTATCAAAAGTTATTAAGGAATTAAACTTCTGCAGGTGAGATTTTTTAGCCTGGCTGCATATCCTTGTTCTCTAATTAAAATCTCTCATTAGTGGGCTTTTTGTTGACAATTGCATTGCATAAGAAGTGTCATTTACATGTAAGATGGATTTAAAACTCCATTTTAAAATTTCACATGATTTAAATGTGATTTAAATATAGTTTTTAATGAATTTCTAATGTAAAGGTGGACATTTTAAGTCCCATTACATATCTCTGCATTAAAACTATAAATTACATGTAAATTTAAACACATGAGAGACCTAATGTGGGGTTTTAAATTGAGATCGCATAAAGATATGTTTTATTTTGGACATGCAAGTTAATTCTAAAACTCCACCATCGATGTTTAAAACTCATAAATCATAAAGGGGTGATTTTAAATGCATTTACATGTATTTAAAATATAGTTACAAACACAATCAAATGGACCAAAACAGCCTGTCATTAGTCTAGAGGTGGCAATTTTTCATCTCATTGCATATTATTGCTACATGTATATAAAAACATATTAATATGTATGTGTTTTGCATTTAAAATCCTGTCTTAAGTCATTAGTGGTGATTTTTAAATTCATTACATGTTTTGATATGCATTTAAACATATGTAATCTCCTTCCTAAGTCTCGTTATGATTCCTAGGGCATGCAAATGTATTTCAAATGTGCATTTTTATCACTCTAAAGGCCGTGTTTTTATACAAGAGTCCATAGTGTCGATTTTTCTCCAGATTACATATGTGAATGGCATTCAAAAGTGTCATTAGTAATTACTCATCTATGTGTTGTGTTTTGAGTATAAGGGCTGGCTGGCAATTTTTTTCCCTTATGCATGTCTTTTTGTCATCCCAAAGCCCGTTTTTCAGGTAAATTGCAACATTTTTGCAATGGTGGCGATTTTTATTGCCTTTGCACATTTTAAAACGCATTATATATACCCGTGTTTGGGTTTTTAAAGCTCGTTTTGGGAATTCATATGCAAAAATGTGAGTGTTTGTGAAGGAAAGCATTCATCTCTCATATGCAATGTCAAATTCAAATCCCATCCTAAGGCATAAACACCATTTCCAGCTTGTTCTTCATTATCAAAACTAGTTTTTTCTAGTCTTAAAGCGTCGTTTTTTATTGTTATTGCATCTCCATTGCAAGAACTTTGAGTTGCAGGTTTGAATCAGTCTTTGGCTCCCTATGTTTGTGCATTTTGGTTCTCATTCATGGTCATTTGTCGAGAGATCATCAAAGACTGCAAACTTGCATTAATGGAGGAGGGTTCAAATACATTTTGGCTTGTATTACTCCAAAAACATCTATAAAGAGTTGTAAGTCGAAAGGTCTTTATCCGGATGTGGAGTAGCGGTTCTGATTCCAAGTGATACAAGTTATTCTTGTTTCAGCTGTCTTGCTATCACATTCATGAGCAATCTTTCTACATGGTCGGTGATTCAAAACAGGGTTTTTGACTTCAAAGATTTGATTGTATTGATTCTCACAACTTCCCCTCATGTTGCAAGTTTGTGTTGCAGCTAATGATCTTCCCCAAATTTAAATAGGAGTTCTTCCCAGGGTTGCAATGCAAGTTCTTCTCTTCATGATAAAGCTCTAAACACTCATATGCAGTCAAGAGTTAAAATCCCATCCAAAAACTTATCTTGCATAAAAAGAGCGAGGTTTTTCCCCATTATGTAATATGAGCTAAAAAGCCCACCTCTAAGTGTTTTACATGCACTTTTGACGCCCTTTTCAAAGCTGTAAATGGAATTCTAAAACCCATTTGTGGGCAGCAAGTACTTTCCAAAATGACATGTAATGGGACCTAAAAACTCCGCTTACAAGAGAGAGATATCTTCCCATGCTCAAAGGTGAAAAATGGAATGATGACAGCATAGAAAGCTTTCAAAACTGATTTCAAACAGGGAGTTTGTTGATGCCATCAATACATAACAGTCAAGGATGCAAATTCATATACCGATTTGAGATGCTTTCACCAAACCAGAACACATCAATCATCAGGCATCCTATAGCAGCATGAGGACCAATAAAGGATGATGTAATAGAAGTCGTGTCTTGTCAGGCACTTAGAATATTTTCATTATGTATTTGACAGATTACATGTAATGTAAAAACAACATGTAATTGCATGAGATAGTATCACTTGCAAAACAATTTCATGTAATCATGTTGCAAGTGTTTTAAGCCTTGTAGCATTGAATGAGTCAAAGTTAGTTAGTTAGTTAGAGAATAAGTCAAGGTAGTTAAGGGTTTTCACCTTCTTTCTCCACCTTTCTCTCCACTTTTTTCCTATATAAAAGAGGGAGTTCATTGTAAATAATCATCTTTTGGCAAGGCAAGAAAATTCTGCCAGTTTGTATATGCACTCTAAGACTTTGAGCTTAGATGTAAATCTGAATTGCTTTCAATAAAAGAGACAGGTTGTTTTGAGACTTTGTGCCAATCCAACATGTTATGTGATGACATTTTCTTGAGTTGATTGTGAGTTTTAATGCTTTGTTCAAGAGGGATTTGAGTTCAATTGTGCAGACTTTGAGCTGCCTATTGTATTCAGAGCCAATTTGAACTTTTAAAGACTTTATACTGCAGGAGGACAAATTGTTATAGTTAATAGTAGCCGCAATTACTTAGAACTAAAAGACTTTGGGTTTCAGTTATAAATATTTTTATTAAGTTTGAGAGTATCCAGTAAAAGACTTTGTGCCTTATTGGTTATTCTAATTATTGAATCCTCATTCAAAATAAGCGCAGGAAACTTTGGGTTCCTATTTTTGTTTCACAAATATATAAGTAGACTATTGTCTCAGGTGTTGTTCTTATGTCAACTCCTGAGCCACTAGTATTATTGTAGCAATAGGACCTTTCTGTTAAGTTTGAAAGTTGTAGTTATTTGTAGATCATTCCTAAAAAAAGAGCAATTGATTAGAAGAACCGCCCTTTTTGTAATTTCAGTTAAGTTCCTAATGAAGCCACCAACGATAAGAAGGGAGCCTGCCCTATTGCTGAGAGGAGAGAGAAATCTCATGAAACGTTGCCTAAGGTCACAATTTTGTAAGTAGTGGTTTCAGTGACTTACAAAAATTTTGGCCATTATTCTTCTCCTATAGTATTTTCCTCATCACTGCCCTCAGAATCAAATAATTGTTCTGCATCCTCAAATGCTGACTCTTCAGCTAAGAAATACTCGATCTGTGTTGCCTTTTCTTTTACTAGACATTTGTGTGAAAGATCTCAAGGTTCCCTGCAATGAAACCATAGTTTCCTTCTCCTCATATCATTTAGTTGATCATTGTCCAATCTTTTCGTTTCATTCTTAGGTTGAGAGTCCTAAAGAGATTTCTTATCCTTGTCCTTTTTTAGATGAAAACCCCTTCGAATGAAACTTGTCTTTTGATGATGAAGGTTCCATGTCTCTAGCCTTCTTGAAGGCTTACTGTAATGTGTCAGGATTGAAGCCCTTAATCCATCCCTTTAGAGGTTCTGCAAGCCCATCCATGAACAACACCAACAACCTCCTCTGTGAAATATCTATAGCCAAATTTGAGAGTCTCTGAAACTCCGATATGAAAGTATCAATTGAGCCCCATTGTTTAAGCTGAGCTAACTCCTTGAAATGTAGTTCCAAATCTTTTTTGTCTAAATGATCAATCAAACTCACCATAAACTCAACATATGAAGTAATCTAATCGTGGCCCATAGTGACCATGTCATGATGCCACCACTCGGTGCTAAGCCATCTAGATGTAATGCTGCAAATTTAATGGCTTTCTCTTCTGACATTAGGTTCAACTGGAAATAAGTATCTACCTTTTGTACTCATTCTCTAGCAATGGTTTTTCTGGATCTATCAAGCATGGTAAGGTGAGTTTGCTTACTTTCTTCTACAAATCACCATGTTGTCCCCTACCACCTATGCATGGCAAATGCTTCAACCTAACATCCATATATTCTCTGAAATAAATGGTTGCCCGGAATTTCTCTCCATCTGCCCAATCTCTCTGGAATTGTGCCTGCAAATCAGTAATTTGTGGCTAATTTTCCTATTAAACTAGAACTCTAGGTGGAAAGGTAGGTAGGAGTGGTCTCGAACACACTGTTCTCGCAGGTCTAGGTCCTTGGCCAAAATTATCAGCCACCTATCCTCCTCCATTACCACCATTTTGTCCATTGTGTTCACCATTATTACCTCTTTTATTTTCTCTATTGTTTCCTTTGTTATTACCTCCAATATTACCTCAGATATTTAAATTCATTCTCATCTACCTTGCCATCATCTGTATCATAAGCTCCATCCGCTGGCTCTGTCCCTAAGCCCTCTGTTTAGCCAAACGTTGTCCCCGTGCCAAGGTATCCAATAACCGTAAAAATCTCTCCTCACAAGGGTCCCTAGCATTCTTGTCTCCCATGTTACATGTCTCTTGTTCACTTGTGCCTATATAATCTTCTAGATTTCTCTGTTCTTCTTGCCCTATATTTATCAAGGCCCTGTTTCTCCTTAAGTTACAGTGATGATTTAATGGATGCACATTCCACTCAGTCATGTCACTGCTTGTTCATAATAACCCCTTCAGGATGGCAGAATTTTTAGCTCTAATACCAATGTAATGGGCTGCCTTGTTATGTTATTTTTAATGTCTATTTCTGTTGACATAAACTTAGTTGTCATGGGTAAAGTAATTGGCAAACATCAATCCCACCGGAACACCGGCACACCACACCAGTACTCATAATTGTGAATCGGTAGACTAAGCAAGAAAGTTGTGTACTTTAACCGGTCACGCTTATACCAGTCCAGGTTTTTCCAACCAGTCTTGACACACGCACAAGGAACAGATGACTAATCGGATACAAGCTCTACACCGGTTAAGTGCATGATAATTCAAACCGGATTATGCGGAGCGTTTTTCAATTTAAACTGGAGTTAGCTTTTTCAATGGAACTGAAAGTTAGCTTTGTTTTTTCTGCGAGCATTTCGAGGTAAACTCAGGATCAGTTTGCAAGCTTTTTTTTGCATGCATGATTTATGGGAGAGTTTACAACTTAGCGAAACTATTAGATGTATTTTTAAATAAGATAATTTCTTATAAATACAGGTCAAAGGATATGAAAGATGTGTTGTTGAATATCAAGAGCATAGAGCGAAGGAGAGTAGATGAGAAGAATATTTTGAGAGGAAACATAGTCACTAGAGGTGAAAGGGAGAGAAAGTTTCAATAGCCAAGCAAAGGAAAGGGTAAACAGGTATGATCTAATTCGACAGATAGTGTCTTCATAAGATCATTGCTTTAGTTGAGAAGGATATTTAAATCCTTTAATCAGGGTGAACCCTTACAGGTTCTTTGTATAAATCCTTTTACCGGGTAACATCTTTATTGGTGTTCTAAGTCCTCTCACAAGGCGACTCCTAACAAGGTTAAGATCCTAACAGGTCTTCTATCAAATCCCTTAACCAGGTAGCAGTCTTACCAGTGCTTTGTAAGCCTCTAACAAGGCAGCTTTATTATTGCAGTAGTGGATTTTATGGGTTCTATCCCACTGTGGTTTTTTCCTTCTAACCAAGGGTTTCCACGTATAAATGTTGTGTTAACCTATGCATTTAATTTTTGTTTATGATTGTTATAGTATTCTTTTAATTTATGTATTAACAAGAATATTTGTTTTCTTAAAAGAGTTATAGAAATTGAATTTACTGATTCACCCCCCCTCTCAGTAACCGGTTAGGATTAACAATTTCTTCTCAGGAATTATGTCAAACAGTTGGCTTGCAACTAATTTCTTTAAAGTTACCAGTTTGTTGTTATTTAGAGGCGCCTTAAGTTTGTTTGTGCTTCATATGAAATGCAAAATAGGATGCAACATAGAACGATATACTAACAAGAACCAATAGAGCATAACACTAGAAGTGATTACTTCAATCAGATTTCTTTCAATAGACGGCTAATATCAATGAACATGATCAGAGATTGCAAATACAATAGCTACCACTCCCTTCTCATCAAACTCAACACATTATGATTGCTAATATATTCAAATAACAATCCATAACCATTACTCGGATGAGTAAGTTGCAGCTACAGCAGTGTTAACAATTTTGGAAATGCTACAGTAACCCACATTGCTACAATAACCCACTGCTACAATAACCCGTTGCTACAATAATAGCAATGCTAAAGTACCCCACTGCTACAATAACCCGCTGCTACAGTAAAACGGGCAGCAATAATAATGTCTCACAGCTCGTCTACGCAACTCCAACAATTTTTCTAAGCAATTGGACAATGGCGACTCAACCACAAACTTCTTATTTAACTTGAAGCTCAAGAAACAAATCTCAAGACCATATATTTCAATGGCATCAAGATTGTTAGCATAGAGGATTTACGTCCTCCAAGCCCTGCGAATAATCTCCACAATTTCTCCAATTTCATATGATGTCCAAGCATGCTGGAAATGAGAGTCTTCCTCTCTTTTTAAAACACTTTTCCATACACTTCCCCTTTCATCTTGCCAATGTGGGATAAATCACTTTTCCCTTTAAAATAACATTTCCCACTTGATGAATAAAATGTACTTTTAAATAATAAAGTCACTTTAATAAAATGTACTTTAAAATATTTGTCACTTTATGAAATAAACTATTTAAATCTTCAAGCATTAAAATCAAATAGCAATCGAACTCATAACCTCATGTATAATAGCTCATTGGAAAGAGCTCAACGAGATGCTCCAAGTCCACTATTGAAATGCTAGAAATGCTAAACCTTGTTGACGTACTATAAATAATAAGTATCTGAAAACTTGTCAAAACAACTCCGATTGGCCTAAAACTGGCAATTCCTAGGCCAAATCCCTCTCTGATTCCTATTAAGTCCTAGTTAGCCCTTGGGACCATTACAAATTGGGTTAACGACACATCATGAATTAATGAGCTAGAAAAGGGGACAATACATATAGATACCCAATGGGGTATTGATCCCCATACAACAATTGAAGAACCCTATTTAATGGTAGCAACACCTAGATATCAAAAATTTAACAAAATCAGAAAATTGTAATATTAAAATATCAAATAATAAATCATTAGCCAAAGTTTGAAAACTTACATTGATCATCTTCATGATTTTGAAAACAAGGAATAATTTTATGACCAAAAATTCAGTACTCAATTTTCTATCCTATTTATTATTCGACTTTTGTTTCTCCAAAATGGTAAACTTGCTAGTCATGCATGGATATTAATCTATGAAGAAACAAATAACAGAATTTATAAAGTATGACCTTGTATCAAATAAAATTTATAGCCTTATATATGGTAGAGGAAAACCAACTAGAATTCTTTTAGAAGCAGATCTCATATAGCATTGTGTGCTGCACCTGACCCAGCTATACAAGGCTAACAGAATTTTTGAAAAATATCGTTGCCATGTTTGGATGGCATCATCAACAACCTGTTAAAGATTGTTGAGCCAGTAGACATCTCTCAAATTATTCATCATTATATGCAGCTACAGAAAAATTTCTATGGAAAACAAATTCTCTTACTTAGTCCATTAACATGTTATAAGCCAGTCAAGAGCACATGTAATTCATACATGGGAGGTATCCGACCAAGCAGAGAACATCTAGTCATGCCATTCTTCGCTAGAAGTGCTGCAACTTGAATGGGATTCTGAACTCCTGGTTGACATGAGAAAATGTTAATTTATATGATATGTTTACATGTAAAATATCCATACAAATTTTCAATTTATATTCATCCCATGCCTTTTCCTTTTTTGAAGAATAGAAAAAGGAAAACTGAATATTCCATTGAATCAAAAGCAAGCTAACACTTGAAGAAGATTAAAAAATAAATCACAAGCAAAAACATTCACGTCATCACCAGGTATTCCTCCCACAGCCCCAAAAGCTCCAGTCAAACCATCCATAATACTAGCATCAGACTCCACATGACCCTCTTCTGTCAGATTTGAACCTCTTCCTGCATTTGTGTGCTCATCGTTCTGAAGTAGATAGATTTATGAGTATCTCAGAAATGTAATATCTTCCTCATTGCACATTTAAGACAATTTTAAATCATTGTTTCTAGCACAACAAAACGTACAAACCTGGTCTTTGCATGCGAAATCAAAATTGCTGAAATGTAGAATTTAACACTAAACACCAAAGACCAAAGATTGCAAAAGTAAGAAGTAGCTCAAGAAGGGATTTAATTGTCAATCAATTAGGAACAGGAAATCGTAATTTAGAGGAAATTAATTGTATAAACATCTTTCAATGACCCATTATTTTATTGTTGCAAAATACTGCTGATATCCATACAAAATTCAAAGATTCATACTACTTTTTGTCCATCCTGTCATCAATTAGTTGGCATTCATGTGTCACTACAAATCACTTGCGGTGTATCCCCTCACCAGATTGTAAGGATAAGGATGTCATGTCATGGTCTTGCATTTGGACTAAAATTTCTTGCAGGATGTTCAAGGTTGCAGCTATTTCAAAATGAAAATGATGAGGTTTGTGAGTCATGATAGTTGTGGCTATGGAAGAGTATGGAAAATATGTATGAAAACCTAGAAAGAAAAATAGCAACAACAAGGGCATTTACTACCCAAATGTCAAACTAACACTCCAAACAAAGGTAGAACACTTCGTTTGCGGCCAAACTGAAGTTTTGCTCTCAGGCTAAAGTTAGGAAAAGATCCACCTAAAACTCAACTTAAGTGAATGGATGATGAGAGAGGACTATGCACACACCTATTTTACTTTAACAAGGGCAAAGATCTCATAAGTGCATGTCAAAGACAGTTTACCCAACAGGAATATGCACCTAGATTTTAAATTTGACAAAGACAGCTCAATGTTCCATCCAGCCTTGTCAAGTGATGGAAAAAGAGACTTGGGCTTTATTTTGCAATGGTTGAGAGTTGAGACATTAGAAAGGGCGCCTAAGATTTAAATAGGTTGCTGAATGCTTTAGAGTTTATTGATCTATGCTTCAGTGTCAAAGTGGAGGTAAAAGCTTGTAAAGTGCACCCAAACATAAGAAAAGACGGTGAATGAGAAAGTATTCTTAACCTAAGGAGGAATAAGGATACCAAGATTGAAGGACACATTTTGCAGGGTTAAACCATCAGTTATCTCTCCCTGAGATGTGAAAACAGGGCTAACAAAGTGTAGTGCATGCCAACAGTGGCTTTGCAACTCAAAATCTCTGCCTGGGTCTCTAAAATATGTCTAAGCTTCTGCTGATCTAAACTTTCCTTCAATTGATAAGAGATGCAAGTCTGAACACACTGTTAGCAATTTAAGATTGTCATTAGTATAAATTCACAAACACCATGCACCGGTAAAAGGTCGCCGGTCACTCACATTACTTGGAAGACACCGGTAGACAAAGAACAGAGCGCATGCACCGGTAGATAAAGAAAAGTGAGCACACCGATAGACCGATCTAAGTACACATTACTGGTCTCAGTGTGCATACAAAGTTGAACCGGGTATAAGGTTACACCGGTCTAAACTGCCTAAAGATCCCACCAGATTTTGCGAAGCAGTTTGAATTAAAACTGGATTATACGGGACATCCACCGCTCAGAAGTGGAGTTGGCTTTTTAACAGGAGTTAGCTTTATTTCTACAGATGTTTTGCAAGGTAAAACTCCAGTTCAAAACGCAAAGCTTAACTGCTAGTTGCATGATTTATTGTTGAGTTTATAGTCTGGCGATTCTATGAGTTAAGGGTTTCATGACAATGAACTCTTGTATAAATATAGGTCATAGGACACAAGAAAGTTGTTGATTGTTGGTGATTGCAAAGAGAAAAGGAGAGACATCTTCTGAGAGAAGAGCTACAAACACAGAGGTAGCAGAGATCAACAGCCAGGCAAACCGGGAAAGAGGTATGATCTAATCAGACATTCAGTGTCATAACAGATCATTGCTTTTATCAGTAGTGAAAGCAAATTGAAATCCTTTTATTAGGGTGGCCCTAATCAGTTCATTGTAAAAATCCCCTAACAAGGTAACATCTTTGTTGATGTTCAAAGTCTTGTAACCAGGCAGCTCTTAACAGGGTTCAAATCTTAATTGATTTTTTGTAAAATCCCTTAACCAGGTAGCACCTTAACCAATGCTTTGTAAGCTCCTAATAGGGCGCCTTCATTCTGCAGTAGTGAAGCTGTGAGCTCTGTCTCACTGTGGTTTTTTTCTTCTAACCGAGGGTTTCCACATATAAATCTTGTGTTATTTTGTGTACTTTTACAGTTATGAATGTTTGATTCAAACTTTGTTTAAATTAAAAGAAGTATTAAACAAGACGAAGAATAGGCGTTGGTAATAGTTCTTACTGATTCACCCCCCCCTCTCAATAACCGTTTGGTATTAACAATTGGTATTAGAGCTTGGTTCTCTATACTTCAAAAGTTTAACAACTCGAGAGAAAGATCATGGAGGGTTACCGGTATCAGAAACAGCTAGAGGAAGCCAACGACATCATTGCCTCTCTGGAGAATAGACTGAGGAGATCACTTGCAAAGAAAAAGGAGCTGGCTCTACAGTTGAATGAGAGCAATGAAACCATCGATGAACTCTCTGGTCAGAGTGGATTTGATGAAGCTGAGGAGGCAATATCTGAACTCAAGGAAAAGAATCAAATCCTGACCGATCAGATCTCCAACCTTAAGAGGGAACAAGAGGATAATGCCCTAAGGATGACTGAACTGATTGAGAAAATGAGAAAAGCTGAAGATGAAAGAAACACGGTAGTCAAGTCTTTCACTGCCGCTGAGAGAGCAAGGGACCGGGCAGTGGATGTTGTAGGGACGACTGAACTTTTGCTTCTACAATTTCAAGAGGACATGCAGAGTGTCACCCAGGAAAACGCCAGCATGCACAAAGCATGGCAGAATAGGGATGATGCATGCAAAAGACTGGCGATCGAGGCATATCAACTCAAGGAACAAAAGAAAGTCCTTGAAGAAAGGAATGAAACCTTGAGAAGATACAATGAAAGTTCGGTCAAGCTTGATGAGCAACTCAAAGCTCAAAGAAGGCACAAAGACCAAACCGGTCTTGGATTCACCGGTGAAATCACCAAAGAGAATGGTGAATCTTCTGGAGCCAAGACAAGCAAGAAAGAAAAGAAGCCGCTGGCACAAAAGGGCAAGAAGATCTCTAACAAATCTTGCAATCATTGTGGAAAACTGGGTCATAAAACAAATGGCTGCAGAAAAGCATCGGTAAGGCCTAACAACAATTACTGCAAGAACTGTTGTAAAAAGGGCCACAAGACCGATGAATGTTGGTCCAGCCCCACATCGTTGTCCAGTGGAAGCAGGGGAAGCTTCAAGGGCTACTGCTATGCCTGCAACAAATTCGGACACAAGGCTGAAGAATGCAGATCGAGGACTATGGCATTCAGAACCCCAAGACCGGTATTCACCAAGAGAAACAAGAATCGGAGCACAACCCATTGTGCAAACTGTGAAACACTCAGCCACAATGACACTTGGAGCAAGTCACCCAATCCAAGAAGGGTGAAACCATGGAAGGCAACCGGGATAGTCTGTTATCACTGCAACAAAGTTGGACACCTAGCAAAAGACTACAGGAACCGGTCATTCAACAAGAAGAAAGAACCAGTCAAACTGGTCAACATGATCAACAAGGAAGAGAAGACTGAGAAAACAGTCAGACAGATTTGGTTCAAAAAGGAATCAAAGAGCTCCGCTGAGGAGAAGACAGAGGAAAGATCATCATCTGCAGATGGTGATATCTCTTCAACGAACTGAGTCGTAAAGGCCTAGAGGGAACCGGTAGAGCATCTAACATTCCCGGTAGAACTGGTGAGAAGTAGACTCACTCAATCTACAAGGATAACCGGATAGGTAAGAAGTAGTCAACCGAAGTTTGCGAAACCGAAAAAGCCAGATCACCGGTTGGCAAAAGCGAAAAGAAAAGTTAGGTAAGGCATTTATTACTGTAGCCGTTTAACGAATAGTTACCATTTGGTAATTACCATTGTGACCTAACCCTATAAAAGAAAGAAGCATTACTCATAAATTTTACTTTGCTCTCATTGTGATTAACGAATTTTTACAAGTAATATTCTTGCGCTTTGATCATCATGAGCAATTATCTGTTAGACCAATCAAAGCTTCTTTTTGTTAATCAACTGTTCGCGATGGCAACATCATCCTCTACCGTAAAGTTGATCAAAGGAGATCAGGCGAACAGGCCAGCATACAACATTTTGCCGGTTCAGAACAGAGAGAACGACATGGCTGGTGCACTCTCATTTGTACCAGAAGGAGTCTTCTTAACCAAAGATGTCACGGCGTTTATTCACGCCAAATAGGAAGAATTGGGTGAAACATATATTCAAGGCGAGTACCTATCACTATGCGAAGAAGGGAAACTTCCCGACAAGTACACCAAGCTCGTATCATCCAGGTTGATAAATGGAGTATGCTACCCGACAATCTTCCGGGAAGACCAAATCAGACTGGTGCTGAGCCGTCTTCACGAACCAGGTTTCTGGCTCACCAAAGGTGCATGTCACGAGATCACCAAAGAATATCTCCACAGAGGAACTGGATATAGTGACAAAGAGGAAGCACTAACCCTGCGGACCATTGCCAATGTTGTCGTCAACAAGCTGACTAAGTCAAGATCTGATGGTCGACTTATGACCGTGAACGACATTGAGGATGATGGAGTACGTTTTGTGTCTACTGTTATTGGGTACAAGGTTTATCAGTCAAGCAATTTGAATAGCATATCGGATGGAGCTATTCACGCTACACATTGGATAATGCATGACAATGCCCAATACGACATCTGTGCAATGCTTCAAAGCCAAATATTTGAAAACATGAAGAAGCTTGGAGTTGTGAAAAAGAAATCCATGAAGTATAGAAGGGTGTGCCTATACTTCTACTACTTAAATTTCTTCCTGGGTATCGATAGAGTGACTTGGAGAACCGATAAACCGGTCATGCATCAAATCGCTGAAATGGCCAATCAACTGGGAGACTAGCTAAGTAATGCGATGATTGAACACTTTGAGGCATTTCAATTAAAAATGCATGAAAGAGAGAGGGTGTCATCAACTATTGTTGACCTATACAAGGACGATGTATGCTTTATGGTTACCACCGATAACTGCATCATTCAAGCAGTGGAACCGAGAGACATATATGCTCCTGAGCTGGGATACGAGATCACTGCCAGAATTGCTAAGGCATATGTTGATGCCCTAAATGATGCAAACCTGGATCTCGACGCAAATCGGTTTGGCACATATGCTAAGATTCTACAGAATCTGTCAAAGAGGGCGCCAATCAAGAATGTCTACAAGAGAACCCCCACACCGAAGAAGAAACCGGCCACCGAACAACCCAAGGCTCGAAAGCAGAAAGCAGAACCGGTATCCAGTGCCCAGGCAGCAAAACAAGAGGAGACACATCCAGAAGATACAGTTCCTTTAATCCAAAGGAAGAGGGGATCAAGCAAACCGGTAAAGGAGGATCCACTGAGAAAGGCCAAGCTCTCAACTGATGAATATGTGGCTTTACTAAAAGAAACCGAGGGAATGAGTTCAGTAGTGTCAAAATACAAGTTTGCTAATGAAGAAGACAGGAGAAAGATTGAAGAAGGGGTTGTGCACTGCCTTCACAAATTTAATCTGCATTAACCATAATGATCAGCATTTAGTTAATTGGGAAGACATTCTGTTCACAATTCACAGAAATCCAAATGACACTTTAAAAAGACCAGTTTGATGAAAAAATAAAAATAAAAATCTCATCTTGAATGCAGAAAAAGTTGATCAAAGGCTACAAAGAGGTGAGGCCATGGGCAATTTAGGTGGAGTTCAATTTGTAGGTTTACTCAACAATCTGTCAGTTGTTGTGTTCATTGTTGATGTTATTCTCATCATTTATTTAAGTACTTGCTACATCAAATTCTCCAACAGAAAAAGATCAACGACTTTTAACAGTCGAGATCATTTAGCAGAGGAAAACCCATCAATCATAGACATGTCGATCAATTGGTCAGTCGGTCTGCAGAGAGAAGTTATTGAAACTCTGCCAATATTTGTGTACGAACCAGAACAAATGAAAATTGTGCTTGATTGTGCAATTTGTCTATGGGAATTCCAGGAGAATGAGAAAGGCAGGGTGTTGCCTAATTGCAATCATAGTTTTCATATAGGCTGTATTGACATGTGGTTGTTTTCTCATTCTACTTGCCCTATTTGCAGAGACAAAATTGGGGCCTTTTCTCCTGAAAAAAGGCCAGAAATGCCTGCTAGCGAGAACTTACGAGCTGTTTCCGGTTCAACAGACATGGATGAAGCATATCCTTTGCCCGAAACTATTGTTGACAATGTGTAAATGTCAAATTGGTTATGACGAGCAGTTAAGTTTTACTTTTTATTTTCTCTATAAATGGCCAAATGTAAATATGTTGGGTTAATTTGGACAAAATGTATGAGGCCAATGCCTCATTTGTTAATGTAAATATATTGGGTTTGTATTGCAAATATGGATATTTCAATATCCACTTGGAGGGAGGATCATTCAGTGGTTATAACGGCTTTCATTTCCAACGCAATTGTTGACCATCACACGTATTAGGTTCAGGTTGTAATACGTAGTAAATTAAGGGAACCTCTTAAAGTTCAAATCTATGATCGAGTACTATATTTTTCATATTTGATTGTAAAATATACACATTAAAAAAAATAAGACATAAAATTACTCCAGAATTACAAGGCAATGGTGAGAAAGCAAGATTTTTTTCTTAATTAAACTAAACCAATATTTAATGATTATATACAGCTTTTAAGGCAGCTCAACATCAACTCCCTAAACACAAGGAAAAATTTACTTGGTGGAAACTGGAAACAATTCCAAGACTCGTCGTTTTGGCCTTAGCAACTTAAAGGGGAAACCATGCTTTATTTGGAAGCAACCAAATACCTCTGTTAGGTGGAACTCGGCTCTACAACTCTTAATGAAAAATGGCATCTAAATATGAAAAGAATGAGGTATTTTGGCACGGTTTAGGGTTATTTTGGCGCCATTATTACTGCGCGATTAATCAGGAATAAAACGTAATTCTTTGCCTATTAATCGCGATTTTTAACCTGTTTAAATCATTGAAAAAATGAATGATTTTCTGGTGATTTTTGGGGGAATAAATCGGGGACATGCCCGATCGGCGATTAATCCCAATTAATCTTGACTGATCAACGATTTTGCTACTATGCTTCAAACGCATTTTTGTTTGAGTTTTGAGCTTCCCAAGTCGTTCTTTCATATCTTTGAGGTCGTTTCTTTAACCAAGGACTTTGCATTATTTGAGCCCTGGATGTATTTCAACATTGTGTTTCATATTTTAAAAATATGCCTATATACTCTTTGTTTTTGTGATCAAATGCAAATAACCATGTAGACAAATATTTTGTGGCGGTTTACATATAAAAGAAGCCTTCATTTTCTATATGCAATTGGGGATATTTGTCCTGATAACATATAGACTATCATGCCTTACCTAAGTAAATTTGGAAATTTCAATTGCTATTACACAATCCTTCATAAATTGAAGGTTTGGATACGAATTACATGCATCAATATATGTAATTGGGGCTCTTTGTCTCAATTGCATGTGTTGTTACATGTAATCCTATATGTATTCACAGCATGAAACCCCGATTGCATTATGTTTGATATCTACCTTATTCCCAAATCAAGATTTCTGGTACCTACTGCATGTTTTGTAATATGTAGTCTTATGCGTAATCGCCTCCAAAACCCTGATTACACTCATTTTTTTTTCTATTGAAAATATAGAGTCAAATGATTACACTCAATTTTACCAATTGTAACTACAAATATATATGCAATCAGGGATTCTTGTCCCAACTGCAACATGAACTACACATGTAATTATATATGCAATCTCATGTGTAGTTAGGACCAGAAACCCCGATTCCACATAAAACCTTTTGTTTTTCCCTTGTAATTGGAACTTTTTGTTCCGATTACATAAACTTTTAAAAGATGAACTACACTTGTTCCTTCACTTGCAGTGCATTCTAAAATCCCCGAATTGCAACTATGGCCCACCAAAAGCAACTTTTTCACCCCAACTCTGTTTAAAGCCTTGTTTACACACACCTTCCAAACCTGAAAATCAGAGCATGAGCTTTGTTCGATGTTGTTTTTCACACAATGGAGAATGATATGGAACTAACATCAATGCATCCTAACATCATGTTGTTTTGGTCCTTCCATCTCAATGCTACAGGTTCTCACCCAATGTCTAAAGAGTTGACAACCATGCCCAAGAAGAAGATGAAATTCAAGTTTCATAAATACCAGAATGCCATCATTCCTACCTTAGTGGTCTCAAACATAGATGAGATAAAGGATACCCAGATCGGGCACATGGATATGTCCAAGTTCATCCAAAGGATAGAGGTAGAGAAACCAATAGTTGAAATGAAGAAACTCCTCAAGATTCATATTCACATGCTTTCAACCTTTCCTATAAAAGTACTAGAACCTAAGTTTATTCTGGCATGTGCATCCCACTTCGATAAAGAAACCCAAATAGTCAGAGATGGAAATTGTGAAATAATCATGAGGCTAGATGCATAGGCTATTGACAAGATCTTCCATGTTCATACCACACTTTTGTATGCAAATATCTCCTATGACAAGGTTTTAGATTAATACAACAAAAGGGAAGAAGATTGCAAAAGTGAGATCAATACCATTTGGTTTGTCAAACAAAAAATCAATTTCAACCCAGTGGCCTGAAATACTATACAGAACTGATTTTGAGGAGATCAATGACACGATCACTCTCCTAAGAAGGATGCAGGAACTAAAGACATCAAATGTTTTTGAGCCATGGATGTACCAATACATTTCCATTGTCAAGAAGGGGACGCAGTAGATATTCTTAGCAGAGTTAATCAATGACTCTTTGTGTCAACAATTATCAGAAGTGTCTACCACTCTGACATTTTACATGAGTTAATATCTTGTGTACATCGTTGCATCCTTCTGAGCATTGCTAGGACTCTCCTATGTTGGCAACAAATCTAATGTCGGTATGGAAATACTTCAATCAATTGCCCATGGCCACAAGAAGACATCATTACCGCAAACCTCAAGGTGCCTTCTTTGGTCACTTCATGTCCTAGTTTGATAAAACTGTTGGCATTACCAATAAGTATGCAACCGGTAAATGGTAAAGTAGTGTTGTCATTGATGTCATTAAATGTCTAAGCTAATAATGTCCAAATACTAGGGAACAGGTGACAAGAGAAACTATTTAGGAAACCGGTGACCGAAGACATGGTGATAAGCAACAATGCTCTTATTGCTCAGAGAAGCGACCGGTGGCAACCGGTGAAGACAGTGACCGGTGAAGTCACTAACCGGAGCAGTGAACAGTAATCAATGAAGTCAAAGACAAGAACACTGAATAAGGAAAGATGTAAACCGGTGAAAGAGATGATCATTAAGATATCATTGAGACCGGTGAAAGGCACGGTTAACGGACACTTAAGAGACTCTTCTAACCGAGATTTGTTGCACAAATCACGCAGGATTTTCTGTTACGGAAAAGACTGGTGAAAGGCACAGTTGAAGGATACTCAAAATATTCTTTTGACAAGACTTATTGCACAAATCATGGAGGAATTTCTTCTAAGGGAAAGTATGTGACACGTATCCGATGTTTCCGTTACAAGACTGAAACACAACTGAATGGCGGATTCATGGCGGATCTTCCATTAAGGGAAAGCTTGTGTCACGCATCTGATGTTTCCTCTCATGACTGAAACACGACAAGATAATGGATAAAAAGGAGATCTTCACGGAGATCGCAACAGCAACGAGCGGGAAGATTTGTCCCACGCTCTGCAAGAAGTCTATTTATTCTTTAGTCGGCAAAGAAAATCATTTGCCTTCATTCTGCCAAAGAAAAAGAGTGAAATTGTATGCTGATCAAAGCTACTGTAAGGGAAAAGGAGAAGAGAAGAAGAAGAAGAGGAGAGTGAGCAAGGAAGCACAATAACCTGAAGAGAGCATATCTATGGTGCCCGATGATGACTCTCAGTGGATGAAACAATAGTCTTATCAGGCTCTGCAAAGCCATTTCAAAGGATCAACCCCTCTATTGCTCTCTAACAATTGCAATAGTCAAATCCCAGTATCTGGGTGGACATTAATAGGTCCCTTGTATCAAATCCCTTAACCAGGTGACATCTAGTAGATGTTCTAAAGTCCTCTAACAAGGTAGGCTTTAATAGGCCTTATTTTAAATCCTTTAACCGGGTCGCACCTAACAGTGTGTTTGTAATCCCTTAACAGGGAAGGCTTTTCACAAGGCGCACTTCAGAAGAGTGCAAAATTTGTGAGTTCTACTCACATCGTGGTTTTCTCCCATTTTGGGTTTCCACATGATATATCTCATGTTCTATGCTGTTGTGATCTTGTGTTGATTATTTCTTTTATAGAATTTGTTCTACATTTAGTAATAGTTAATAGATCTAAGAGCGCTTTCAAGTTTTAGTGGGTGTTGATTAACCCCTCCCCTCTCAACACCCGTTGGGACCATCAAAAACAATTGTGAACAGAAGGGTTTTTGAGGCGGCATGGAAGAAGGTGAATGAATATGGGTGTTTGTTCCTACAATTCCCGATTTTCACTTACATGAGAGTTGGATGCTTTGATGACCACCCATATATGTTACCAAGGTACCCAACCAACAAATTGTTCTGATGGAGTTGGGAAGACAAATGACGTACATTCATGCCAAGCAATCAGTGGCACACAAGCCTGGTTTCGCAATTTCCACCTAGCATCCCTTGGTCATTGGTAGGTATTCTCTTACTTCTACCACAAAGGCAAAGGCTATGGTAACAAAAATTCAAGAAATCAAACTGAAGATACTTAAAATCTGAAGAGATTTTGACTACCGAGGCATGATGGACAAGATCAAGAGAGCTTTCACTCATGTCCACCATATTGAGGATGTTTGGATAGACCTTCGAACAGATAAGGATCTGAAGAATGAATTATTACAGACTTGCCATAGAACAGATCATTGATCTGGATCTTGCTAACATTCCAAAAGGAATGGAAGATGATGGAATAATACTAGATCCAGAATATGAAGAAGAGACGGTTGCAATCAGGACCTCCCCTTAATTCAATGGTCATTGAAAGAAAATAGCTCCATCACTGACGGATTTCAATCCATCATGGTTAATACCCTTGCTTGGCTGAAGAGGGAGGGTATTAAGGTGAGGTGTTTCAAATAAGGGTCTGATGATGATACAAGTGGACCAATCAGCCTGAAATCAGAGGTGAGAACCAAGAATAAAGAGAATGCCTCCTCTTCCAGAACCAGAATAAAGCTCAAGAACAAATCAAAGGAGAAGACTCAAGAGGACCCTTCTAGCAAAGGGAAAGAACAAGTTGTGATTCAAGAAATTGTTGAGGAAGATCAACAAGAAGTGCAGGAACGTCCAAATGCACCAAAACAGAATCTACCGTTGTTGAAACTCCATAGGTATGCAATCCTATGAATGCATCTGTTTTTAAAATTGATACTGATGTTGATTCTTTTCCACAGTCTTAATCCCTACTATTGCACCATTTGTATCTTCTCAAGCCACTGAGTTTATTCTTGACACACCTCGTGATAACTTGGCCAACATGTTCTCATATGATTCTCACCCAAGTTCACCCACAATTCCATTTGTTGTAGGTTATTCTACCCTAAGTGACTTTGACAAATCTTATGGTTGAATCAATGCCTCATATCACCACAAAAACTATCCCCTCTTCTATTTAGACTAAAACACCTACAATTGTTTCAACCACAACATATAGTCAGCCTAGCTCATCACATGCTACAGCCGAAGAGACTCAAGCTGCCCTTTCTGACCCTCCTCCTTGGCTAAGTGTTGTCTTTACCAAGAGGAAGAAACAAGGAGTTTCTCCATAAGATTTTGACTTTGAGCAGCTAAAGAAAGTTAGAACCAGAAGTGCTAAGAAAGCTAAAACTGTTGCAAGGGTTCAAGTAGATAAAGCCAGAACAAAGTATGTGGAGATAGTTGAAGGACTTGCAGATAAGCCACAGGAAGAAATGTAGCTTGCTGATTTCAGGATTACCAGCTTTGATTTGGGTAAACAAACACATAATGGTATTAGCAATGATGCCCAAGAATCTATAGCTATGCTAGCACAGGATTATGATGAACTTAGAAAGAAGGACCAGTTGAAAGAACATAATGAATTGCTCATGGTTGTGATTTGAAAGATCACCAAATCTTCAGAGGAGATTGATCTGTTGTCATCTTCTATTGCTAAGGAGTTCATTACACAAGTAGAGAAAGCTAGAGAAATGGCTAGAGTCATTAATGCATGGGTTGACAGGTTAATGGTACAGGGAACAAGGCTGATAAGGAAAGTGTTGGCTAAATATTTTGTAAGTGGTCGTAGACACACTACTTACAAAATGAAATATTTAGACATAGTATGTGAGATATAATCTCTCCTCTCAACTAAGGGGAGGCGCCCTTCTTATTACTACTGAATCAACTAAAACTTAACAAGAAATTCAAACTAATCTAAGATTAAGTGTTGCACATATCACTTCCTCTTTCTTCAAGAAGGATTTCCACTTTCATAAACATGAACTTTACAAATTTGAGACTTTCGACAGCTTCATTTTTAAGCACTAATTGGAGCAATAATCCCAATAATCTTAAGATTAACCAAAACATTATCCTTAAGCATACCGGAATACTATTAACTAAGGAATGTACATAAGCTCAAATACTCATACACTATCATACAATTATTTAAGGGATGAAGAAGCAATGTGTTTAGCACAAAGACTTTAACACATAAAACTTCCTTTCTAGTTTCTACTATCACAAAGAATCACATCTCAAAGACTATGAATTTGTTTCTACGTAACTCAAATTGAAAAGTACAACACAAAGTTTGTACGAAAACAGATTTAAAGATGTCCTTATACTACCACAAATAACTCATACACTTTCCTCAATAAATTCAAGGTAATACCACTATTGTGACATAAGAACACAACAATGATATAATAACTTCCTTCAACACAAACATTGAAAACACCTGCTCTTTTATTTACTTTAAAATCAGCTTGCACAAATAAAAGCAAAGTTTATATCTTGCACAATTCCAGCTGAGTTTACTTGCAATGCATGAAGATGATCATTTACAATGAGCACACTCTATATATAGTTGAGGGGTTGTGAGAAAAAGGTGGAAAAGTAACTACTTGTCGTTGACTTATTGAACATTATAGTCATATGTAATGTGATTACATGTAATGAGACTATGTGCAATTGCATTTTTTGCTTTACATGTGACGTTACCATATGCAATTGCAATTTTATGCTTTACATATCACTCATCAAAACTAAATTACAAAATGCATGATGAAAACTAAACTAAATGTCTGACAAGACACAACTCTTATTACATCATCCTCTGTTAGAGAGGTCCTTTTGTTACTAGATTGCTAGTGCTTAAAATCTTCAAATATATACATGGTTGGGAACATTTGTAGAAAATAACACCTTGACCTCTACATCTGATGGCATCAACAAATCACTGATTTTCATTCTAACCCATGACTGAAAAATGTTCACGATCCATCCCTCTTATTGGTCTGCTACCACCTGCTTGGAATCAGTCTTGAAAGCTTTCTATTATTTATGAAAATTGAATTTCATCTTTTTATCAGGCGTGATGGTTGGTTCTTCTGACTTTGGATGAGCACTTGTAGCACTAAGATGAAAGACCAAAACACTATAACGTCAGAATGTGTTGATGTTAGTTCCATATCATTCTCCATTATGTCTATACTTCAATTTTGAAACTTGGAAGATCGTGTGTGCCAACAAGGCTTTAAACAAGGCTGAGCTGAAAAAGTTGTTTTTTGTGGGCCATGGTTGCAATTCGTGGATTTTGGAGTGCACTGTAGATGAAGGTGCAAGTGTAGTTCACCTTGTAAAAGTTTATGCAATTGGAACAAAAAGTTCATATTACAAGGGAAAAACAAAAGATTTTAAGTGAAATCGGGGTTTTTGGACATAACGGCACTTAAGATTGCATGTGTAATTCAACTTGCAATTTGGACAAAAATCCTTGATTGCACTTGCATTTGCATTTTCAGAACGGGGTAAACTTGGGTACAATCAAGGTTTTCAGATGCGATTGTGCATGTGACTACATGTAACAAAACATGCAATGGGTGTGAAAATCCCCGAAATGCAAATGACATGTATGGAGATTTTGGAGATAATTACATGTAGCAATACATGTAATGGGTATTAAAAATCCTGATTTGGTAACAAGGTAGGTCTGAAACAAAATGCAATCGGGGTTTTGAGCTATGATTATGAATTACATTGCATATAACAAACATGTATGGTATATGCAGAGGGTATAAAAATTCCCGAAATGCAAAGTCTAAAAGTATGTAAACGGGATTCCTAACCATGACTACACTCCATATTACATGTAATCGAAATGGGAAGTTCTGATTTTGGAATCATATGTAAGTGACACAAAAAGCATTGGGAATTACAACAAGACATGCATTTGAAAGAACCCCCCCCCCCCTTTCCCCACCCCCAGTATCAGCTTTACAAGCATGAAAAGGAAATGTTGAGGGGAAGGAAGGTTTTGGTCAATGAGGATCTTTGCCTTGTATACTCATGCACAGCCATGGCTCAGGATTTTGAGCTTGAGACCACATTATATGATTTTCAATAAAAACCATAGTTGATGCACAACTTAATGGTTTCACATTGAATCCCATCAATGAATGAGAAGACATAAACTTAACTTGCAAGGAAAATCAACATTTTCATTTGCAAAATGTATTTCTTAAAACATTCTGATATAAATTGCAGAGTACAAACAAAGAAGAAACCCTCAAAAATACTTTCAAAAATGCATAAAAATGGATTACAAATACCGTTTTTAACAAAACAGCACCATAAAACCCTAAATGCAGAGCTAGAATGGAAAAATATAACACAAACGACCATGAAATTATTAAAAAGACAATGATTTTGACAAAAACGACCGTAGATTTACCAAAACAATCACAAAATTTAAAAAACGACTTCAATAAATCCCCAAACGAGTGCAAACCAATCAATGAAATATGAGGAACTCGGCATTTATGAATGGACTCTATATTTTGCGAACTCGGAGTTTACAAGCTCCGCAGTTTGCAGGAACTCAATGTTTCATCGCTCAATGCTCGGCATTTTTCTAAACATGCGACTTTATCAACATTTCTCCTTTGCACAGTTTGGCATTTCGAAGAAAAGTAACATTACATGTATTATTACATGTGATCGGGATTCAAAATCCTAATTGCATATAATAATATATGTAATAAAATATGCAAAGACATATAAAATGCCCAATAACTTAAAGTAGTCGAGGTTTTCTATAAGAACCCTGTTGGTTCTACCTCCTAGAAACACAATCTACATGTTTGACTTCCGTCAAACAGTTGGCATGCAAAGTTTAAGTTCTGATTTCTAAGTGTTTGTGTTTGGGTTTGAATGGTTTTGCATTTTAAATCATGTTCTAATGCATGAAATTTGATACAATACATGGAAGACCATTACCACCATCTATTCTCTAGCACCTTTATTAATATTCCTCAAAGGAAATGATTACAATAACCAACAAGGCATGAGAAACAATTAATATAAACAACTATGGAAGAACCAATAGCAGCACCTGCATTCAAATTGACACCCGTAATTGACATCGCAGCCCATCTGAAAATTAGAACAATTGCCACCAAAGCTAGGGATGGATGTTTGAAGACACACCTCCTCCTTAACGTGCCTTGTGTAAATGCAGGATCTCTGATAGAGATATAAACTATTATTGCAGGCTGTGTAGATTCAAATTTACTTACTGATATAACAGTTTGACTGTCTTTGTTTTGCTGAAGAGAGAGCGATCGCTGGGACTGTATATGCCTTGTGATTTATATCAGTCCTCCACGATTGCTCTATGTTATATATGCAAAGAGTTATGTCCCCGTAGAGACATGACTCTACATGGCCAAAGGCCACGTAGGGTCATGTCCCTATGTGGGCATAACTAATAACTAATTGGTGCATAACAATTATAATTAGTTTGATTTCAATCAATGGTAGTAACAAGTATAATCAAGAGCTCTCGATAACAATATTCAAGAGCCCCAATAACACTTTGACTGCTTCTATACATCAACACTCCCTCTTAGCAAGGGAGAAGTGACAAAACTTTATGAGATATCAGTATTAAGGATATCTACACACAACACATTATCTGACTTTAACACTCAGAAATAGTGACTTGTCAAATAGCTACAATCAATATGTTATGAACACTATCATAACATATATTATGATCTCTAATTGTCCAAAACAATATCTAGAGTAATCATAATGCATTCATTATCAATGACTTCCGGCGTATTCAGAACAAAACTATCATAATAACAGGCCTATCATTTGCAAGATCGTCACCTTACAAAGATTACCTTCTGAATATATATGTCCATGAAAGATCGTCACCTTTCATTACATATCTGATGCAACTAAACAACCATAGAAGCATAAACACATATAAATTGAAATTTAAATTCAATATTCAATATTACAATTTAATCATACCAAGTTTTCCTCTGAAGTATTCCAATTTCACTTTGGCAAGAGGCTTGGTAAAAACATCCGCTATTTGCTCATTTGTACTTATGTACTCCAGTTTGATAACACCTCGATCTACCATATCTCTAATGTAATGATAAGGTATTTCAATATGCTTAGATCGATTGTGAAAAATTGGATTAGCTGAAAGCTTGATACAACTCTGATTATCGCAGTGAATGATAGTTGGCTTTAGAGGCTTCTTAAACAAATCAACTAGTAATTTTCGTAACCATACAGCTTCTCTGGCTCCCATGGAGGAGGCTATATATCCTGCTTCAGTAGAGCTTAATGCAACTGAGGATTGTTTTCTGCTGAACCAAGAAATCATCCCAAGTCCAAGACTGAAGCAACATCCAGTAGTACTTTTACGTTCAGTAGAGCTACCTGCCCAATCAGAATCTGAATATCCATGAAGATTGATTTCGACTTGATCATATCTGAGTCCCATACCAACTGTACCTCTTAGATATCTTAAGATATGTTTGGCTGCCATTAGATGTATCTTCTTTGGTGTACACATGAACTGACTTAAGGTATTATTAGCATAACATATATCAGGACGAGTATTCACCAAATACATTAAAGATCCAATGATCTGCCTATAGTAAGAAGGATCTGTAGATTCAGATTCAATCATATCATCCTTCAGCTTATGTAGGTTGACTTCCATAGGAGTAGTAACTGGTTTACAATCCATCATTCCAAATTTCGTCAAAATATCAATAGTATATTTTCCCTGATTTAGGAAAATGTAGTTCCCCTTTTGCCAGACTTCTGGTCCTAGGAAGTAGTGGAGAAGACCTAGATCTTTCATATCAAACTCTGCTGTTAGTTCTTGTTTCCATTTGTTTACAAGATGTTCTTCACCTGTTATCAACAAATCATCAACATATAACGCAAGAATAATCATGTCATCACCATCTATTTTGAAGTATAAGTTAGGATCAACTTCGTTTTTAGAATACCCTAACTTTGTTAGATAGCTGTCTATTCTTTCATACCATGCTCTGGGAGCCTATTTAAGACCATATAGTGCTTTCTTTAGCTTACACACATGGGAATTTCTGTCATGAGTGATGAACCCTTCTGGTTGCTCAGTATAAACTTCTTCTTCAATTTCACCATTTAAGAATGTTGTTTTAACATCCATTTGATGAACTTTCCATCCTTTGGATGTTGCAATTGCCAAGATAGTCCTAATAGATGTGTACCTAGCAACTGGAGCAAAAGTTTCTACATAATCAATACCTTCCTTCTGTGAGAACCCGCGTGCTACAAATCTGGCTTTGTATTTTTCAATGCTACCATCAGGTGCATGCTTGATTTTGTAAAGCCACTTAGAAGAAACAACTGATTTGTTCTTAGGTCTGGGTACAACATCTCAAACATCATTTTTTAGTATTGAATTATATTCTTCAATCATTGCTTCTTTCCAAGGTTTGCTTGATAAGGCTTCTTCAACATTTGAAGGTTCTGTTTTGATAAGTTCAATTAATAGTGCCACATAACATGTCTGGTTTCTTGTTTTCTTGCTTTCTCCGATTACTTCATCAAGTTCAACATGATTCTCTTCTATCATTTTCCTAGCCCAAAGTGGCCTCTTTTTGTTGTTAGCATTTTCAATATTCTCTGAATTTGAGATAGTAGGTGAAGGAGGTTCAGTATCATTCTCCCTCTCATTTTCTACTGGGTGATCTTCATCTAGTTCAGTAGAAGGTTCTGTATATGGTTCATCAATGTTTTTAGAAAGATTGAAGGCAATATCTTCTTCAAATTTAACATCTCTACTAATCTCAATTGTTCTTTGACCCGGAACATAGATCCTGTAGCCTTTGGTTGTTTCATTGTATCCAATGAGTATTCCCTTCTTTCCAGATGGTTCTAGTTTTGTTCTTTTCTCTTTAGAAATATGAATATAAACTGGACACCCAAATATTCTTAGATGACTTAGATCTGGTTTGATACCCAAAAATACTTCTTCAGGAGTGGTGTTTTCTAATATTGAGTGAGGGCATCTATTTTGAATATAAACTGCAGTGTTAGATGCTTCAGCCCAAAAAGAAGTATGAAGATTTTGGTCATGCATCATTGCTCTAGCTGATTCAATAATTGATCTATTTTTACGTTCTGCAACTCCATTCTGTTGAGGATTATATGGTACAGAAAACTCCCTCTTAATCCCAATAGTAATGCAAAAATCTTTGAAAATTTCAAAGATGTATTCACCTCCATTGTCTGATCTTAGAGTTTTTATTTTCTGTCCAGACTGATTTTCAACTAGAGCTTTGAATTCTTTGAATTTTGATAATACTTCAATTGATTCCTTTTGTTTGAGGAAGTAGATCCAAGTTCTTCTAGAATAGTCATCAATAAAAATTACATAATAGAGACACCCATTCAGGGAAGGTACAGACATAGGACCACATAGGTCTGTGTGAATAAGTTCAAGTACAGATTTTGATTTGTGAATGCTTTTAGGAAAGGATTTCTTGGTGTTTTTTGCCTAGGGCACATCCTTTGTAAATGCCTAAGAGATCAGATTTGAGACTAGGTAATCCTTTTACAATTTTTCCTATTGATGACAATGCACGGAAATGAAGGTGACCTAGTCTCCTATGCCAAATTTCGGTAGAATTTGATGTTTCATGACTTAGGGCTAAATTTTGTTGATTGCAAAGTTTATATAAACTTCCATCTCTAAATCCAATAGATATAGCTTTCTTGATGTTGGAGTTCTTTGGCCAATATAGAACTCTATCCTCTTGAAAGGTGATTCTGTATCCTTGATCAGCAAGACCGGAGATAGAGACCAAATTTCTTTTTATACCAGGTACGAATAAAACATTTTTAAGTTGGAGAGTGATACTTGAATTTAGATGAATTGAGCAAGACCCAATACCTTTGATCGGATGAGTAGAGTTATCTCCAATGATTACTTCTTCCAAGGAGTAATCTGAGAAGCTTTCAAATTTGTCTCTAAAATTTGTAATATGACGAGACGCTCCACTGTCTATAATCCAGGTATTTTTGTTTGAGTTTAATTCACTTGAGAGAGCTAGATAAAATGCAAAGTTTCCTTCCTCTTTCTCTTCCTTGATTTCTGCTAGGGCTGCTTGAATTCTTTTTCATTCAAGGCAGAAGTTGTGAGTGTGACCAAATTTGTCACATTTGAAACATTTTACTTTTGACCAATCTCGTTTCTTATATGGTTTGTTGAATTCCTTCTTATTACGTTTGAATTTTCCTTTCTTTTTTTAATTGTTTGAATTAACATGAAGAGCTTGAATATCTCCCTCTTGATTTATGCTTAATCCTCTGGAAACTAATCTTGATTCTTCTTGAGTCCATTCATTTTTGAGTAATTCAAATTTAGGAAGATCAGGACGTGAGCTTAGACCACAAATAAAGGTTTCCCAAGATAGTGGAAGTCCTTTTAATGCTGTGATGCTAAGTTCTTTGTCATCAACTTGATTTCCAATTGTCACAAGTTGATCTTTTAACTCAGAGATTCTTAGAAAATATGACGTAATTGATTCACCATTATTCATTTTTATGTATAGAAGATCTTGCTTTAAAGTTAGCAGTCTACTAGTATTATTGATTTCAAAAGTGTTCCTAATAGTAGAGAACATTTCAAATGCAGTTTTAAGACTGGTTATAGATGGAAGAATATGATCCTTCACAGAGTCTATAATAATTTTCATGGCCTTGTTGTTGTGTCTTTTCCATGTCGTTTTATCAAGATCATTTTCAGGAATAGGTTTGTTTGATTCTATGTACTCTTCTAACTCCATTTCTCTTAGTACAATCATCACTCGAATTTTCCATGATGAAAAATTTGATGCTCCCTCAAGTCTATCTTCTAATCTTACATGATTAACCATTTTGAATAAAATTCTAATATTGATAAATCTGAGATTTTAATTTTTAATTCTGAATAATAGAATTTTCTATCAACCTGGCTCTAATACCATGTAAATGCAGGATCTCTGATAGAGATATAAACTATTATTGCAGGCTGTGTAGATTCAGATTTACTTACTGATATAACAGTTTGACTGTCTTTGTTTTGCTGAAGAGAGAGCGATCGCTGGGACTGTATATGCCTTGTGATTGATATCAGTCCTCCACGATTGCTCTATGTTATATATGCAAAGAGTTATGTCCCCATAGAGACATGACTCTTCATGGCCAAAGGCCACGTAGGGTCATGTCCCTACATGGGCATAACTAATAACTAATTGGTGCATAACAATTATAATTAGTTTGATTTCAATCGGCGGTAGTAACAAGTATAATCAAGAGCCCTCGATAACAATATTCAAGAGCCCCGATAACACTTTGACTGCTGCTATACATCAACACCTTGTATATTGCTAATGATGCCTTTAAGTCCAACACTGCTCCCTGGTAATGGACACTGCCTGTAGAGTGTTGACGGCTCCCAAAAAAACAACAGACGCAGCCCTTGCAATACAATGCAGCCTGAGAAATATAATTGTCGTCTCAATATCTGATCCTAGATGCTGCGATTTGGATCTGCTATCTTCCAATTGCAACCACTGCAAACTAGATCTGATGTAATGCAATTCGAACTCACTAAATTCAATTCCAATTGAGCACAAACATAATCTCTGAATGAGATTATTGTTAACACAATTCATCTGGTGTTGACAGGCCCAAAGTGCTTTAGAAATCTGGAAAAATTTCCAATTCTTCAGATCAAACTTCTGAAACCCTTGGCTCTCAACTGGAAGCAAGACAAAGAGAAAAAAAAGCAAAGCATCTAGAATGAATTAATCTTTGCATTGAATGCATTTATAATTCCCAAACCCAAAACGACCAGAGCCTTCAGCCATACACTTCTCATAACTTGAACCACAACTTAGGCATTTGAATTATATTTTCTTTTGTTGCAAAGAATGAATTATATTTCCTTCCACCCCTTGGTGCTTTATTAAACTTATAATGTAATCATTAAATGCACTTGTCAACTCTATAATATAAACTTTAAAATTAATCATTAATTAAGTGAAACTTAATTAATGATTATAAGTCAAATAACTAACTCATTAACTCCTTCAATTGATTCCTTCAAAATCCAAATGCACTCTGCCTTTGCCTGACACCAAGGTGCCCTGCCATAAATAGTAACTGGTCATAATCAATAAATAGTAAGTGTCAAAACAAAGCTCTGTCGGTGTCCCCACAACTCTACACTGCCCATCAACCTGTTCAGGTGCCCTACTAAGAATAGCAACCCTGATATCCCAAAATAGTAACTTACTATAAATAGTAAGCATGCGTATCTGACCCAAACGAAGAGAAAACCTGAACATCCCTAACCACTAGAGTGGAAACTGGCCTCTAGCTCTGCCAACTAGACCCTCTAAACAACTCGATTAGCCTACGGGGGTCAAATAATAGGCTAATCCCTCAAACACTGATGCTCACAAAAATGGGGACATTACATTTTCAAATGTTCAACTCATTACATTACATGTAATGTAATATGCAATAGAGATAAAAATGTACGTCATGGAGTATTTTGGGTTTTATAATAATATATTGCACAATATATTAATTATAAGACATGTAATGACCCTTAAAACCACGACTTAAGACCTTATATTTGAGCTTGAAAACATTTGAACTCTAAAAGAAATAATAAAGTAAAATAAAAACCTATAAAAGCTAATTAAACATGAAAGAAATGAAAACGGAAAAAACACTAATTTACAAGAAAAAGACTCAAAGACAAAAACATTAACGAAAACAAATTATTTTTATTTTTGAAAACGACTACAAAATGTACTTAGAGTATTTCCATCCTTTTTAGTCAAAATTTCGATTAAATTTTTCTGGGATTGTCATTAATTTCATTGAAACGAAATCCACGACAACAAAAAGCACTCCAAGTTTTAAAATATGCAAGAACAGTGGCATCCAAGCTAAATGAGGTTCTCAGAACTTTTAGTCAAGGCTTGGAGTCTCTCAAAAAGGATTTGGTGATCTGGAACAAGTTTTCAAATTTGAAACTGAAGGTGCTTTGCGAGAACGGAGTATTACCTTCTCATGAAAAATACATTGAATACAAGGAACTACTAATAAACAGAGGCCAGGTCATTGAAGGCTTGGTCACAAATGTGGAAGCAGCAATTGAATTAAAGGCATAGGCTGGCAAGATCTCCAACTCTAATACCACTGTAATAACCACGCTCAAATAAAATTGACAATATGTAAGCTCAACATAAACACATCAACAACAATATAAAGCTGTCATTAAGTGCTGATACAAGATAAAATGCAGATACGAGATGCTGTTGATGGAATTACTCTTTAAAATATGCTCAAAGTCATACACCCATCATTCAACTAAAGATAGCAATCTATACCTTGAAAATAAGAGCTGGAATGACCATAGCAGTCTGAAAGAGAAAATCATAACACAACCTATTGTATGCAATGTAACAAGTTTGAAATGACTGGAAAAGTTGTTGAAAGTCTGATATACCTCTGTTGTAGGTCAAACAATGATGGAAAACCTTTCAAAACACTATCCAAAGATTCCAAACCACATAGAATGCACACCTGACGTTGCCAAACAGCCTCAAGATGACAAGAAAAAGACAGTTTGTAAGTCTGATAATAATTTCAGTCATACATGTCACTGAACATGGTGCTGGAAACAGGGACAGCAAGCATTAAATATTCAAAACTCCTCCAGAACTTTGATTGTTAAATGCAAAATGACTTGGGAATGAGAACCAAGGTCAAGGTCAAGGCACCACCAAAAAAGATGAAATAGTCCCACTTAACTAAACGCTTCAACCTAGAACCCTCGTGCAAGCACTCTAGGAAGCCTATATAGACAGAAAATACAATGTTGTGGCCTCCAATACTGATAAATCTGCCCAATAAGACCTGCCAAGAGTTGTACAACCATGTCTAGGAATGAGATAGTATAGTCAGCTATGGGTCTTTTCCCAATAGCCTAAGCACAAATCTTCAAAAACCCTACAAGCTGAAAGCGTACCCCTCCAAAAATCTGCAATACAATACACATCAAAAACCCTCATAGCTGGAAATTCCAAAACTGAAACCTCAATCTACACAATGGTGATTCCTCAATGAAACCACACCAGTCTAGCTACTCAGTATCCACTTTTGAGGAAATTCATAAGCAACTTTAATAAAATATAACACCGAAGCAAATATGTTATCATTTAAATATATGAAACCTACGTGCATGTTTTAAATATTTCGCCCAAGTTACAGAAAACACTGCAAAGACTTTGGCATCCAATTTTAATCATGCCATGAAAAAACTAAAGCGGTGGAATGATAATTGGTGCCAACTCAGAGACTTGCTAAAAATACATATGCTCTCCAAGAAATTTGGAGAATACCCTAGAAGTGCTTAAACACTTCTAAAAGTTTTACTGTGATCCCTATGGCCAACTAAGCTCGTTGCCATAAATAGAAACCAAGAAAGACTGAACTTGTGCTCTCCAAGAACTATGGAAATAGGTTAATTGTCGCCAAACTAAGTAGGGCTGAGAAAGGGGCATTATAAAGACCATATCAAAAGCTTTCACCCAACCTCTGAGAGGCTCAAATAAACCCTCCATAAAAAGAACAATAAACCTCTTTGTAAAGACATCAGTAACCATTACTGATTATCTCAATAACTTTGCCATATAATTGTAAATACAACTGAGCCAACTCCATAAAACGGATTTCAAGGTCTTTCCATTCAAACTTGTCTATCATTCTCTACCTGAATTCATCAAATGTGTCCATAAGACTATACCTCTGAGTAACTAGTCCATGATACCACCACTTGTGTGCTATTCTTTCTAAGTGAGTCTAGCTGTTGACATAATCACAGATTTGATGTTTGCAGAGGCACTCCTTTCATCTGAAAGAGTCTAAATTAGTCCTATCTGAACAAGTCTAAATTAGTCTTGGGATACTTAGGTTCTACATATTATCTACAAAAGTGTTGCCATAAGGTTTGCAATATGTTGTTGGCCATGGCTCATGTTTACAATAGCATTATACTAGATTTTTGTCTTCTCTTCATCTGTCTGAACCCTCTTACCTCTTCCCTTCATTTCTATTTCTATTTCTATTTCCACTTTTGCACCCTAAATTTGCAACTTCTTTCTCTTTGATAGACTCTAATGTCACTGAACTTCAAATCCTGCTGGCTGGCAAGATCAAAGCTTTGGTACCACTGTAATGTCCTTTTTTTCAAGAAGCCTGCAATTTTTCATGATTGCTAACTATGCAATACTTAAACAATTATGAAATAATAAAAAATAATAATTAATGATCAAGATTTATCATTTGAAACCTCCACTTATCAAATGTATTATAATTGCAGCAAGCTAGACACTTACAAAATAAACAATAATATTACAACAAATATCCCTCCGCATATATTCTTCAAAATTTCAAACTATCCAAGATAAATGCAAAAACCAAACTCGCAAAATATGCTGTGACTCAGGACTACTCAGAAGGTACGGGGGATACAAGCAACGCAAGTATAATGATTCTTGTGGTTGGAATCAACACCAAAATCATACTACAAACTACTATCACAAATATTCATCACAGAGCAAGGGTACTATAGCAACATTGTGGTGATGGTACTATAGTGAGTACCATGTCCCTTTTCAATATCTGTAAACCTGTCATCTAGATATGTGTAGCTATAGTTACTGGATGGTCACACCATTTCAAATCAAGTTACATGAGTGATTGAATAATTGTATAGCTATTTTATTAATACATATATTATTCACCTGAAGATTTGGATATGGATAGGGAAATGAGGACAGGATCCTCGCCCCTATAAAGGAGTCTCCTATTGATGAAGCTTTAATTGTATAAAAAGGATGGGAAAATGAGAGCCTTTCCCCCATCAATAAATTCTGGGACTCTCTCTTCATTCACTTCTATGCTTGGTAAAATAGTAATTTTTTAAAATCTTGGGGGCCAGTAGAAACAGAAGATCAATTTTGATTTGATGACGAGATTTGGTACTATTACTTCTTTATCAGTCAATAATATATCACTTTTCTATTTAGCAATTTTTCATTGAATTCTCACAGACTTCTCACTGAGTCACAATTTACCTAAAGTCTACATATCTTCTGTGATATATTTTAGTTTAATTGACTTCAATGCCTGCAAATGCAACAAATACAGGAAACATATTTTCAATGCTTGTATAGTGGATAATTCCAGTACACATTAGAAGCAAAATATACAAACAGAATTTAAAAGAAATTAGTACACATTAATTTCAAATACTTTAAGTGTCACATTGAATTACCGATTAGCATAAATGAATCAGAACAGTTAAGAAAATTATTATACCTCTAACACTGTGATGGCTGCTGCAACGGCATCTAGATTTCTTCCACATCCCTATATAAAGTTCAAAAGAAAAATGTCATTTACTTTAAACCAGCACAGCTAAAAGGGTCATAAACACAATATGCAATAACTATGTGACCAAGAAGTTAAATGATGACAGAAGAAAGAAAATATAAGAGTCATTGAGATCAACATGAAGGAGCGAAAGTGTTAAGAATGCCTCCTACTACTGAGACCACGTACGGTAGTTGCTCACCATACAGTGAGTCCACCATACGGTGGTCATCGTGCGGTGAGGCACCGTATGGTAAGTGTATAGTGGACCGTGCGGTGAAGCATATGTGCACCGTGCGACGAGGCCCGCGCCCCACAATAGAGTACATGATGCCCGCAATGTAGCACCCACCGTACAGTGATGTCTAACGAAAGGAGTGACCCGATGCCGAAGGAAGTGTCTGAGGCCGAAGGGAGTGACCCGATGCTGAAGGGACTGACTCGATGCCGAAGGGACTGACTCGATGCCGAAGGGACTGTCAACTAGAGGAGTGACCATTGGGACTGCCAAGGCTGCCACTAACCGTTTTGCTTTGTGACAGTTGTTATACCGAATTCTATAATGAATTGCAAAGTGTATAAATGTCTGCGGGATTCATTAGGAATTGTAAGGCTAAGAGGCTGAAGCAGCAGTGCATGAACAAATGCTGAAGAGATACTCCATAAGTTGTAGATGGTCAATCTCTATAAAACTTAGTGATCGAGTATTCAGCATTTGTAGAACTAAGGTTGAGAATTTACATCTGCAAGCAAACAATCTGTAACTTATATGTAACCAAATTTATGATAATATAAGTAACTGTTGCTTTGGGTGTGTGGGTTTTTAACTCGTAAGGGTTTTCCTACGTAAATACTGGTGTTCTGTTATGTGCTTGTTTATCCTTCTGTGTTTACTCTATTTACTTTTGTGCATCTTAATGACTATAATTGAAATTGATAGTCATCCCTGGTTTATTCTCCCCTAAGAATTTGATACTGTGGAAAGTGTTCCGCTCTCTTCTTTCCTAACAAATGGTATCAAAGCAAGGCTAGTTGGGTTATCCTTGTGGGCAGGTTGTTTGTGTCATTTCTGTAGTGGGTGATTTGCAGGGTACTGGTATTCAATATTGTAGATTGAGATGGCAAGCACATCAAGAAGAGTAGATGTTGTGAAGTTTGATGGTAGCAATTATGAGTTGTGGAAACTCAAGATGGAAGAATTGATGGTAGATAGAGATCTCTGGTTTGCAGTGGCTGGAGCTAAACTTTTAGGCATGAAACAAGAGGACTGGGATCTCGCAAATAGAAAAGCCAAAGGGCTGATCAGGCTCTGTTTGGCGGATTTTGTTATGTTAAATGTTCATGAGGAGAAGACAACAGCTTCTTTGTGGAAGAAACTTGGTGACATTTATCAAGGAAAGTCTCTGGTAAACAACTTGTTCTTGAGGAAGTTGTATTCCTTGAAGATGGATGAGGGTACATCTATAGCCGATCATATGAATGTTTTCAACATGATTGTTGCACAGTTAACTTCTGTAGGAGTCAAGATTGATGACGAGGATCGATGTATGCTTATGTTATGTTCTTTGCCTGACACATGGGATCATTTGGTGATGGCCATTGGGAGTACAACAACCACTTTCAAGATGGAAGATGTGGTTGCTTCGTTGTTGTCAAAAGAAGCACGAAGGAAATCTTCTAAGATGGTCAAGGAGGCTCTTGTTGTTCGAGGCAAGCAGGAGGACAAGAAGTCTAAATCCAAGTTAGAGGAAAGGTCTAGGTCTCCTGGAAAGAAGTCCAAAGCGAAGCGCTGGAATTGCAGGCAGGCTGGTCATATCCGAGAGGATTGCAAAGAGAAGAAGAAGAAGAAGAAAATGAAGAGTTCTTCCGATTCTGAATCTTCTCAGAGTGATGATGAAGGTGCTAGCAGTGCTGCTTTGGCTAACCGGTCATCTAATGATGACTAGTTAGAGTAATTCAATCTTCATGTGGAAGATGTTTTTCACGATGCCATGTGTGGCTCGACACCACCATACAGTGGGAGCAGTTGGCAGTGACGTAGATGTCATGTATGACTCGACACCATAGTTCAGTGGGAGTTGTTGGCAGTGACGTAGTGAATAATCTTCATTAGTATTGCAAATATTGAAGGCGTGAGATTCTAATGTTGCAAGGATCTTTTCATATTTGCTGGAGTACTGTTTGGAGATGTTAATCTTCATGTGACTGAAGATGTTGACATCTTGAGGGCTCAATAGAGTCTTTGATAAAGGTGTAGTTTATGGTATGTTCAAATGGAGCATGTTATCTCTTTGGTTGAGATGGTTTAGATCATGTTGTCATGTTTACGTTCTTGAGGCCATGGTTGGAACTTTGACATTGATCTTGGTTTAGTTTCTTTGTATTGAGTATATTGTTCATTTGCTGGATACTTTGTGATATTGCAATGTTGCATTTGGAGTTGGCATGGATTGATCAATTGTAGGTGCTCATGGATACTTAGAGACAGAGATGATGGTGTTTTCTCTTGTGATTAGAGATGTGGTTGTTGGCATGGTTGCTGGTTTCAGCAAGAAGTCCGAAACACATTCACTTCATACAAACTTGAGAAGACATGGTACATGGTTGATGTATTGTTGATGTTCTTGATGCTACGAGTTTGTTGCTGCACTTCTATGTGTCCCTGTCGAATGGATTCATATCAAATGGACATTACCTCTGCAGTGGGAGCTTCCTCGTGTATATGTGGCAGATATTACTTTGATGCTTGAGGCTGTATGTTACAAGTTGTATATGTTGTTGATTTTGAATTCATGTTGCATACCTAAGAGGTAACGGAATAGACACGGTTAAGTTTGAATGACACACGTGGTCGTGTTGAGTAACTCCGTGGATATCAGTAAGTACTTCGTCAAGTGGGAGATTGTTAAGAATGCCTCGTACTACTGAGACCACGTACGGTGGTTGCTCACTGTACGGTGAGTCCACCATACGGTGATCATCGTGCGGTGAGGCACCGTACGGTAAGTGTATAGTGGACCGTGCGGTGAAGCATATGTGCACCGTGCGATGAGACCCGCGCCCCACAATAGAGTACGTGATGTCCGCGATGTAGCACCCACCGTACAGTGATGTCTGACAAAGGGAGTGACCCGATGCCGAAGGGAGTGTCTGGGGCCAAAGGGAGTGACCCGATGCCGAAGGGAGTGTCCAGGGCCGAAGGGAGTGACTCAATGCCAAAGGGACTATCAATCGGAGGAGTGACCATTGGGACTGCCAAGGCTACCAGTAACTGTTTTGCTTTGTGACAATTGTTATACCGAATTCTATAATGAATTGCAAAGTGTATAAATGTCTGCAGGATTCGTTAGGAATTGTAAGGCTAAGAGGCTAAAGCAGCAGTGCATGAACATATGTTGAAGAGATACTCGATCAGTTGCAAATGGTCAATCTCTGTGAAACTTAGTGATCGAGTATTCAGCATTTGTAGAACTGAGGTTGAGAATTTACATCTGTAAGCAAACAATCTGTAACTTATATGTAACCAGATTTATGATAATATAAGTGACTATTGCTTTGAGTGTGTGGGTTTTTTACCCGTAAGGGTTTTCCCATGTAAATATTGGTGTTTTGTTATGTGCTTGTTTATCATTCCGTGTTTACTATGTTTACTTTTGTGCATCTTCATGACCATAATTGGAATTGATAATCATCCCTGGTTTATTTTCCCCTAAGAATTGATACTGTAGAAAGTGTTCCGCACTCTTCTTTCCTAATAGAAAAGGATTAAAAGCAAACATGGTTTAACTTTCTATATAAACATTTAGCTTCTTCGAGCTAAAATGCTAACAGTGTTCCCAATCAAGGGTATTCACATACAAGGTCTAGAGTACTATGAACAAAAATAGCTAATAATAATCCTAATTGCCATAGAAGAAAACCAATAAGATGTTATTGTCAAAGACTCAAAGCTACTAAATTGTTATAAGGAATATCAAAACAAGATAAAGAGCATTTGTTATAAGGAATATCAAACCTTATAAGGAATATCAAAACAAGATAAAGAGCATACATTTGAAACAAAAAAAAACTTTTCAAATACATCAGACAAGAAATCCATAATAGTTGCTTCAAGTCCAATTGACAACGTAGAGAATTTGATGGCTCGAGTACAAGAAGCATAACAACAATTCGTCATGCACAAAAGTGAGATATAAATTTATTGATGGGGAGAAGAAATATAATGAAATATAAATTATGAGGCTTGATCTTTTGTTTGAAAGGTGGAACTCCATAGTTACTTCCAAGATCATTGTCAATATAGAAATATTATAACCTAAATCACAATGACGGACAAGAAAATATGGGCATGAAGGGAAGTGAAAGGAACTTCTAAAGGAATGGAGAGAATCAAGATAAGGATAAATTTATTAAGTTGGGGTAAGAGAAATGAAGAGTCAAAATGGCAATCACAATAAAAAAATGTACAAACCTAAGGCTATTTGTTTCTAACAAAAGCATATTATGAAATATAAATTTATTGATGGGGAGAAGAAATATAATACAAGCTACAAATGGACCCTACCTCCTCTAATGCGAACAACTTCTAAAGTCCCCATATTGGCTAAAGATTTATTGGAAGAGAAATATTACTAATAAACCTATGTACGAGAAGCAATGCTATCATAATCTTAAGTGCAATAAAAAGAAAATAATGGTACCTTCACAATATAGCAAAAGAATTTATGCAAGGGAACCCTTTCAGGAAAAAATTAGCCAAAATATTGAATTATTGTGATGTTGTTTCTGTTTAAAGAATCTCTTAAAATCATGCAACCATGACTATAAAGTCTATGGCCCAATCTGAGCGCCTAGTATGATAAAATAATTAAAATAAATCTTCCCATGTTTTCTTTTCCATCCCTAATCTAACCCTTTTATTTATACCCATTTCCTTAGAGATACCTCTTTTCAAATAGACACAACCATTCAGAAGTCATATCTCTCCCTTAATCGCATCCTTTAGAGAATAATTACTAATCATAAACAAATCGCAGCTTTCTTGAGAATATTTAGTGAATACGCTAAATCGCAATTCTTAAAGCATTAATCAGTTAGATATTAAGCGTTATTCCTTTATTGTACATATGAACCACTGCCTTACACAGTACTATCAGATTCGATTGATCTAAATTGTTGTGTGATTAAACATGAACACATTACACATAATTTTGTGTAATTGCTGTTCTCCTTGATAGCTGGCTTACTTCTTAATTAATTGTTACATTAAGTGCTGTCTACAGATGCTGCGATAATTATCTTGTCTCTAAATAATAATCAGCAGCTACTTATGTGTTCTTTGTACTGCTGTATATCATTCATAATCTTCAGCTTAGGTCACCATCTTTCTCACGATGTCTATTAACCATTACTGCTAATCCCCCATGCTCATAGAGATGAATGTCTTGACATGATAAAACATCGTCTATGTCTTGTTCATCGAATTAGTGGCCTTTGGCCTTTATTAATTGAGAGGGTTATTATAGTGATTTGGGAGATCTCAATTATTTTCTTGGTCTACAAGTTTGTAGATTCTATGATAGATTATTCATCTCACAAGCAAAGTATACTTTGGACCTTTCACAAAATTTAACATGCTTGAATACAAGCTAGCCTTTCAATTAGGAGTCAAGCTTACTTAAGAATGTACTTCTAAAAGTATAGATGTCACTTTATATAGACAGCTTGTTGGTATAGTTTTTTTGACACATTCTAGACCAAATATTTGTTTTGCAGTCAATCTAGTATCTAAATTTATGCAGGCACCTAAAGAGAGTCATTGGTTGACTGCTAAGAGAATTTTGCAATATATTCATGGAATACTATACTTGACATCCACTGTGAGTCTTCAATTTCTTCAGTTGGATATACAGATTCAGATTAGGGAGCTGATATAGATGACAGGAAATCTACTAGTGGTTATATTTTTCAGCTTGGGTCAAGTCCAATTACATGGAGAAACAACTACATCATTTTATTCATGTGAAGCAGAATATAGATCAGCAAAAGAAGCAGGAATGGAAGCAGTTTGGATTCGAAATCTTGTATTTAATATTGGTTTTCCTCACAGTTCTACTACTACTTTGTATTCTAACAATCAAAGTACCTTCCAAGTTGCAAACAATCCAATCTTTCATGCTAAAACAAAGCATATTGAGCTTGATGTTCACTACATTAGAGATATAGTTCAACCAGCTATTGTCAATCTACAGTTTTGTCCAAGTGAAGAACAAACAGCTGATGTATTTACTAAGAGTATGACTGAGGCCAAATTCTTGAAATTACAAGGAATGCTTGGTATGCTAGAGGTGAACATTAAAAGGGGATAGTGTTATAACGTTCCCCTCTCCTTTGTATCTTCTTTGTAATATTCTAGCTAATCTTAAGGGGTAATGTTAAGGAATAAAATTGTCTAGAAAAAGAGAGGAATTTTTTAGAGGGTTAGAATTTTCCAGAATACAGAAAACCTGTCTAAGAAAGAGAACATTCCAGTTTTAGAGTTCTCTAAAATACTAGAAGCTTCCAAGCTCCGGTTATATATATGAAGCTGTTCATTGGAAACAGAAATGTGATTGTATATTGTTAGATTGATTGAATAGAAGCTAGATCAATTTTTCCTTCAGCTATTCCTCTTTATTTTCATGTTCTGTTTTGCCCTGTTTGTGATGTTATTTTAGTTGTACTTTGGGCCTGCTTTTACAAGAAGGGCTGATTGGATTTGATTCCGTTAATGAGTTATAAAAGAAAGATGTTGATTAGTGAAATGGCAACAGGAGTGGCTGGGTGTTGCCCCCATTCAACCTAAATGTGTCGAAATTGATCTTTTATGAAAGGAGAAGTGTGTTGTACGAATAACATCATGGTAGTCATTGCTCATTTTCCTTGTTGACTGACATAATGGATCACACCAACATCTACAGAGCAGCTTGGAAAGTCCAGGAGGAAAAGGTTGTGGCTTTAACAAACGAATGGGAAACAACAGAAGGATGACATGGTCGGAAGTAATGACAGAAAAAGAAGAAAACCGGCATTCTGATTTTCAGCATTGCTAGAGTGGAGAGAGTTGCAGCAGTTACAACTACAGAAGTGAAAAATGACCAGAAGTCAGTGGGGATGCTAAGGGTCAGCAAGCAAACGTTGGAAAACCAATCAATAAATTGCCTTTTCAAATAAACTATGGGGTTATTTTCTTTATGGGAAGAAGGAAGTAACCTTCTCGCAGCTGCCTATAGTGTAATTCGTAGTTGCTTGTAACGTGTTCAATAGCCTCCTACAACGTTTATTTTGCAGCAACAAAACAACAATCTAAAGTGTTCTGTAATGCAGCGGCAAATGTTTGCATATAGGGGAGAGGACCCGGTAGTTGAACGCGTTCCAATAGTTGTGATAGTAGTTCTTAACTTAATACCCATAGTTGTTGATTTAATATCCAATATTTTTGACAACATTGTACCAATGGTTGTGACTTTAAAGTTGTTTTTGCTAATCATGACTACCCATAATTGAATGAAATGTACCCTTTGTTCTAAAAAGCAGCCAATAGTGTGATGCCACATCAGCTGCACAACTATTGGGGTACCTAATTCACTATGATTGGTCTCACTTTTTTTTTGGGTTGTTTTGGACACCTTGGCAAAAAGCATGCTGAAGTGGCATCATATTTGATGATGTGGCTCTGAAACCTTAGTTATAAGCAGGAGACTAGCCAAGTAAGCTACTGTAAAAAAATGGGAGTGATTTGAAATTTCCACGTAGGTTTTTGAGAAGCCCGAAGTTAGGGTGCACAACTATTGGGTCCTCTCCCCTAGCTTCATATTTTTCATAAAAAAAATAAAATCTGAACTTGTTGTTGTCTTGAATGGTCTTCAAAATCGTTAGCATTTGTTTATTGGCGAATTTTGGAAAATAGAGCCAAGGACAAGGTTGTCCTTAAATTAACCCGCTATCCTTGTCTGCATCCCGCAATTAAACCATCCAATGAAATTCAAGGGGAATCATTCATTATGTATACATTGGTGGAAGGTAATAAAGTGAAGTGGGGAAAGTACTTCAATTAGCTGGACTCAGCTTCCACTATTTCCAGCTTAATGCATAGTTTGTGTAAGAAGATAGTTACAGCAGAAAGGGACCGTCAGGACATTCCTGACCTTACCAGATTGGACTCCAAGCTCTAAAGGCTAAATTCATAAGTGGCAAGAGGCATCTGATTACACATATAACTGATGAGATTAAAGAAGAAGACAAAGCTGAACAAAAATTTCTAGTGAATGAAGTTGGCAACATGTTTATAGTTAAAATCTGCGGATTACTGGACTTAAAGTAAACCTCCTGTTTTATGGTATACAAAAAGGAGGAAGATCGTACCTCGGAGAGAATAGAAGCTGCAGCTAAGCAAGCACGGCGCATGAGCTTCTTGTATGCTTTGTCATTACGAGGGGCGTGGTACCCTGCCCCTACATGCACTGCTACGAAAAATCTTGCTTCCTTGCCATTTGGCTTGTGCGGTTTCACTCGAGCAGCGTTCCCCTCTTCATCCATCACAAATGACACCAAAAATTAATGCAATTGCATTTATCCTATTTGCCACCCGCTGAATACCTTGCCCCATATTCAAATTGGTATTGATTATCATTTGGCTTTTGTTAAATGTAGTGTTTTTTTGTGTTGTTTTTGGTCAAAGAGATTGCTGGGTGGATGTGTTGATAGGAGAGTCTGCAATTATGTTGTAATGAATGAATGATTTTAATGATGTTTACGAGATTTAGTAATCAATGACTCACAGCTTTAAATCATCTCCATGTTTCTTTAATGTTTAACCTCCTACTATGGAGTAGATTATAAAACTCGCAGTCAAATAATCTATTCATGTTGTTAGCATTCAAGATGATTTTGTACTAAGCATGAGGTATCTTCATACACTGCGCATTTTGTGAGAAAGTGTCATTTTATCTCAAATGTGTCCTTCTTTCTGAATATACAAATTCTCTCCTCCTCTTTGGGCCTCTTCCACCTACCTATCTCACATTTGAGATGATGTGATCTCATCCTCAATTGTGCCACTAACAGTGTTGTTTTCCCTTTAATAACTACCCCTAAATATGCTTTCTCTCCATGTTCTCAAGTTGCATTAAATTATTTGATGTAGTAATGAAAGTGTTCATAAGAAGTTTAAGAGACCTTACAAATTTATTATTTCTTGTTATGATTAATATAATAGTTTTATCAACAATTAATATCGAATATATTATAGTTTTATATTTATAAATATTTGTCAAATAAATTAAAGTTTTGGAATGGGTTTAGAACGAGGAGAGGAAGGTTAAAGGTTGGATAATTGAAGTTGTCATGATGTGAGGAGGTTGAATTAAAATGAAAGAAAGTAAGGTGGGGAAGAGAAGTGGTTAATGAAGCAAGAGTAATGGGAGGTGGTTAACAAAGAGTGGTTTGTGAGGTATGCTAAGTGAAAGGAATATATTGGGAGAGAGAATATAATTATAAGTAGAAATGTGATTAAAGTAAGAGTAAAAAGGGTTAGATGAGGCTCCTATGTGAGAAATGTGATTACAAGGTTTAGTGGTTACAAATGGGTTGTACATGGAGGTTTGATGGGAATGAATAGATAGAGATATTTAGATTTGGGATAGAGGATGTGGAGGAGAAATGAGAGAAATATCAATAGAAGACATGGAAAAGGAAAGATTGATGGGTGCATGAGCATGTCCAATATGGTCAATTCCCTATAAGATGTCTTAATAATAGAAGTGGTAGTGGGATCTCCCTCACTAGTATAGACAAATTGCTCATAAGCATAGACATGTTTGGTAATTTTGTTTTATTTATTAATCTGATTAGCAACTAAAATGACTTCATGGTAAAAATCATTGATGCAAATCAAACCTTTGTTCTCCATAAGCAAGTCTCAATAATGTTGTTCAATTCTTCTTGATAATCTCTATGGTAAATAATTGCATTTAATTATTTAGCCTTACCTGTACCCCTTTTTCCATCAATTAAATAAATGAACTCTATTTAATTAACTCCTTCTCACATTTCACATCCTCATACTTTTCCCATTTGCACCTAAATATAATCCTCATCGCCCTCTAATCTCCACCTAATCATCCACTAAGCATGAGCACACAATTAATCTCTGATTAAGCATGGTCAATCCCTCTGTATTAAATCAAGCACATGGGTCTTGCTTCCTCGAGTACCCAAAAGGAATTTTTAATTCCTTTAATCCTCTCCTTCATCCTCTTCCATTGACCCTTATATCCAATCTCAACCATTCATTCAATCTCATCCCAAATCCTATATATTTATAACTTGTCCATGTTCATCTCTCTCACTCCTTTTTCATTTGAGTGTTGATATGTTGCTAAAATTTTGAGTAAGCGCACATCCAAACGAATATCATGGGAAAACATAATCGAAGGAAGGTTTTATATACTTTAATTTCATGGTATTTTGTGTTAATTTTATCTCTTTTACCTTATCTTGAGTGTTTGTTTGATTTTTATATTTGTTTATTACTAAATCATTGACATATTAAGCACAAATTTCATCACACACAACTAAAGAGTCTTAAAATAGTATATTAAATTATAGAAATTATTATCTTTTGCTTAAACTAAATGTGCATTACCAATTCTGAGGATAACTAGAAAAATACAACAAGTTTCTAATCATTAACCTAGTGATTCGCATGTACTCCATATCTCTAATCCAAAAATGCTCAAAAATGTAACTATAAGGTGCATTTTGTGTATATTTATAATATAAAAATTTTAAATACATAATTAGGTAATACATATGAGATTTATATTTATAATATATTTATATAGTTCAAACATATTCAATATTAATTTACTTGAAAACATTTTGTGCTAGTGATAAATTGATGTGTTTACAAGAAGTTCATTGGGTTGGAGTCGATTACTATAGCAAATGTGCTTTCTATGTTTTGTTCTAGTAGAGATACATCTACAAGAAATGGGCACTATCATAACTTATGTGTTTCTATTGGAGTAAATAAACATGTTATCGATTCCTACAAATGAACAAAGAAAGTATAGAAGGCAATTGATGACATATATAAAACTATAATACCCAATTTACACTATGTCAAAACCTATAATATCTTTTTGAATAGATGCATGATATATGTGTCATTGTTCTTTTGCTTGTCTTGTTATTCTCTACTTATCAATAATGGGTATGTAAATTATATACATAGAGAAGGAAGTTGAAGTGTTAGTTGAACCAAATTATTTTGCAACCACTTCGCAATTGCCTCATGACCATCTAATATGTGTTAGGACTTGTGGCTTTTCACATGTGGGCGATATTTATGGTGATGATCATACTAAAAACTATTAGTTTTTTCAAGCAACACTTGATATTTGTGGCACATGGTGCAATGACTCATATCCTTATGGATCAACATGTTTTTTTTTTTGTCTTTTGTTATTTATTTAGAAGTGTAATTTGGTCTGCTAGGGTCTAATTTTAAGAAGAATTGTATCCTTGTAATATAAAATTTTCTCAATTGTGTTTGTAAATACCACTAATCCCTTCATGAAATTAAATATTAGAAGATTAAAGTGAATATCTCTAAATAGTCAATAATCTATAATGTCATTTTAATGATTGCAAGTTTAATCCTACAAATTATGTCTCAGTTTGTACATTCATATTTAGACATGATTAATTGATATGTTCTATATGTGTTAAATTAGAATCAGTTATTATGCTAATTTGCATACATTTACACGAAATGAGATTTCTTTATTTTAGTTTGATAAAGGCTCATCTAAATGAAATGGACATTATCATCATTCATTTATATTTCTATTGAAGTAAGTAAATGCATGGTGTGTCACTATAAATGAACAAGGAAACTAGAGAGGATATTGACAACATATGTATAATTATAATACTAAAGTTATATTATGCTAAGTCCTATATATATTTGTCAAAATAAATGTGTTTCCTTCTTATTCTTGTCTCTTTATTCTTTAATTACAAAGAATGGGTGTATGCTATAATATGTTGAACAAGTCGAATAACTGAGAGGAAGGGTGAATCGGTTATTAGAAAATAATTTCCTTAACCTTTGTTAATTTGGTGAATACTTAAAGAAATCAAAAAATTATAATAGATATGAACATGAAAGCACAAAAATATCAACACCATGAACACCAATATGTGGAAAAACAAGATGGGAAAATCCACAAAAAAAGATAATTCTCGTGAAAAGAACACCGAATTGCCAATTTTCCCACTACGTTAAGGCTCATTATCGATTGGGCTAACTACCCAAAAATTAGAAAGGCTCACTGCCAGTACAAATAGGCTCACTGCTAGAATATAAGAAATGAAAATGAACTCACCATTGAAATCACTATCACCAACAATCAACAACACATAACTGATATAACAATAATCTACCAATTGCACCAACTCATGTATACATCAACACACAGATCTTCCCATATCAAATTTGTATTCACTTCGCATATTACCCGCATACACGCATACCACAACAAATAGAATCATTGTTCTCGTATACCAACCCATTCCAACAACTAGATCGGCCTAATGCAATTTGAAATAGGTCACACAAAAGTATTCTCATGGTGGTAAAGAATGAAATGTGGACCACCTCACTTAATACAACACATCTCACTCACAACAACGTGCTACACCATCACCAAGATCTTCAAAACTGACAAATAGGATCTATACATTACAATGCAAATACTTGGACCGAAGCACAATGACCACTTTCCAGATAGGATCAAACCTAAACAAATGAACCATATTATGTTGAAAAATAAATGGGACCAACACCAATATGACTAAAGATAAATCTTTATGGCACATCATCAAGAGCACACTCTACTATATCACCAAAGCATCAATCTACATCTATGCATACAATATGTTGACATCAATGACAAAAAAAATGATAGCATCAACATCACATTCTAATAATCTCCCCATTTTTAATTGATGATAGCATTCATCAATAACAAATCAAACAACTATCTATCAATAGATATCAGCAACAAAGTCCTTTGTTCTTCTCTCCCTTCAACAACAATGACAAAGGGTCAAAACTCTCTCTTACTAACTCACTCTTCTCCTCTTGAGAGGAAGTCACCAAGCATTGATCTAGAAAAAAGAATAAGCATGAAATGCATTAGACTAATGCACATACTGGTGCATTTATTGAACACTCGGAAGGGGCAGAATGCCTAGCTTCCCCCCGAGATACTCAAAAGTATCCTTGCACAATAGTTTTCTAAAGATATCTACAATCTTCTCTTTTGTAGGTATATATTCAAGTTTAACCTCCTTTTCCAACACTTTCTCTCTCATGAAATGATATATGATAGATATATGTTTTCTCCTAGAATGTTGCACTAGATTCTTTGAAATATTTATAGCACTGGTATTATCCTTCAAGGTTTTTTTATCCATAATACCTGAGTACAACATGAGGATTTTGTAATATATTATGATTCAGTAGTAGATAATGTCACATTATCCTACTTGTTGCTTGATTAAGCAACCAACTGGGAGCCAAGGAAATAAGCTCCACCACTAGCAGCGAAAACTTTAGTGGCGATTATTCACCATTTGGCGAATGTCGCATGTCGGCATCCCACGATTTGGAAAATATATTTCACATATGGGATTGACCTATCACCCCGAATTTTTAAAATTGGGTCCAATTCCCCGGTCCATCGCCCATCGGTTTATTTAATTTTGTCCTTTTCTTTCACATTATTGCCAATGGAATATAATTTTTGGGCACGAAAAATTTTAAACATTCGCCTATAATTTCGAAGTAGCCCCAAATGGACGGCCTATATTCGCTAATAGTTTAATACATATATGTTTATAGGCGGCCCCAAATTTGCCTAGCATTTTATGGACGTGTGTCTCAAACCGGTGCATTTTTGCCAACTTTATTAATCATACCAAGGTTTTGGATGACCCATAATCACCTAAAAAATAACACAAGATGTGTTATATGTTAGGATTTGATAACCATCAAATCTTCCCAAGAACACCTGCATGCAAAGACTGCTACAAGAATGAAGACAGAAGAGAGACAGAAAGCTATGGCGGCCAATAGGCCAGAGACAGGAAAATCATCTTGACAGAAATAAGCTTCTATTAACCAAAATGAAATTACAAAACAATCTCCTTATGAATTACAAAGCGGTGAATCCTTATAAAGGATACCGAAACCCTAAAAGGGAAACTTCTAAGAAAAGGAAACTTTCCTAAGTCTAACTTAAGCTAAAAGTAGAGAACTAATAATTAACTGATTTAATTATTAGCAATACTCGACTACTCTAACACCCCCCCTTAAGTGTAACTTAGGGAGAAGCAAAAAAAGCTAAACAACTGCAGAAAGTAGGAAAGATGGGTCCCGGCAACTAGGCCTGATCAGGTACCCAAAACATAAAGCAAAAGATGTCCCAGAGAAAGGAACAAGAAGAGAGCAAGAAGCTCCTCCGAAGCATGTCTGAAAACTCTGTCAAAAGATACTGCTGGAACCCCCACTGAAGTGCATGACCAGGTAGAGAAGACAAGTGTCTGAAGAGCTGATCAATCGAACCAGGAAGCAATAGAACCAACAGGTGAACCCCCCCATAATGCTGAACTGGGAGAGGTGACAGGAACACTGAAATGCGATGCTAGAAACAGCTGCAGAAGAAGAACCAGGAACACCAACTGTGCAACAGAAGCACACACACAGGATAAAGGGCAGTGTCATAGACACAGTCTACATGGGCTAATGTCATGGAAGGTATGCTCACTTGACAAGAGTGGATGCGCCTATAGTGGCAAATGCATCAGAATCCCCCCATGGCACTTTATAACTGAGTGCGAATACTAAAACTGAACCAGGTGAAAAAGATCCCAGAAATACAGAAGAGGGCACTTTATCTCAGTGCGTTTACAGAACAAAGATACATCAGAAAGAGCATGCAAGGGTAGAAGTCAGAAAGAAGAGTGCACTAAGAAACCAGAAGAAGAGATCCCCGGACCTGTAGAACCAAGCACACCACCAGAGGGCATAAACTGCATAACTCAGAGAAGTGAAAACCTGGAGTAGAATCTGGAAAAATAACCTCTGCCACTGAATAGCACACTGAACCAGCTTTCCGACGATATCTTTTTTGCCAAAAAAGGAGTCCGGATGAGCCAGATATGACTCCCGGAAGGCAAAAAGAGATATCAGACTTCAACAGCAAAAAACACTATTGAAATGGTGGAACCAAAACCCCTAACCTCCACCATCGAAAAGAGCTCGGAAAGAGCTTTTTGACGGTATATGGAAGTCAGAAAAAGACCTCCGGATGCTCCCTATAGAGCGAAAAAGGCCCAGGTACCCCCAAAATACCCACCAAGGCATGTTTTAAGCCCCAGGGGCTAAAAAAAAAGGCCCCTGGGCGCATGGCGCGCGCAGGGGGCTGGAACCGGAGCCCTTGGTCACCCATGTGACCGCCGCAAAGGCCTGCGGGGCATAAAAACCCATCGGGCGGCCCAGGCGGCGGCGCGGTCGGCGGAGCGGTGCGCCCGCTGGAGCGGAGCGGGGCCGGGAGGCGGCTGGGGCCGCGGAGGTGCTGCAGCACGGCGGAGCAGAGGCAACGGCTGTGCAGAGCGGTGGACGATGGCGGGGGCCGTGGGAGGGCAGAGCGGGGGCCGGCAGAGTGGAGGCTGCGGAGGGCGGCAGCGGCACGGGCGCGGGCGCGGGCGGCGGCACGGGCGGCGGAGGCCGCAGAGAGGCGGAGCGGTGCCGGGAGGGTTGCAGCTGCTAGCGGCTCGGCGGAGGCCGCGGGGTGGCGCCCGGGTGGCCGCTGGGTGGCGCCCAGGAGGCAGCCCCTTAAAAAAATTTTATTTTTTATTTTTAAAAATCGCCGTCTCGGAGTGCGTGCCAGGGTCGTACGGCCCTGGTATGCAAAAAAAATTTTGCCTCAGATGCCACTGTGTCCAAAATGGACAAGTTTTATATGGATTTAGGGGTTCTTGGGCCTTCCGGACACAATGGTGGTGTCCGTTTTTGCCCAAGGTGAGCCAAATTTTGGCTCCCCCCCAGATCCACAAAAAAAACTTCTGAAACCCTTGAAAACCTCCTGCTTCTGAAACACTTCAACAAAACACAAACAGCGAGCAGCAAGATGGCTCTGATACCATGTTAGGATTTGATAACCATCAAATCTTCCCAAGAACACCTGCATGCAAAGACTGCTACAAGAATGAAGACAGAAGAGAGACAGAAAGCTATGGCGGCCAATAGGCCAGAGATAGGAAAATCATCTTGACAGAAATAAGCTTCTATTAACCAAAATGAAATTACAAAACAATCTCCTTATGAATTACAAAGCGGTGAATCCTTATAAAGGATACCGAAACCCTAAAAGGGAAACTTCTAAGAAAAGGAAACTTTCCTAAGTCTAACTTAAGCTAAGAGTAGAGAACTAATAATTAACTGATTTAATTATTAGCAATACTCGACTACTCTAACATTATAATTACATGGGCTTCACCAAATATTTGTAGACCTAATACCTCCTGCTGAATTTACCAAAAAAGGATTAGTATAAATACATTCATAGATTGGTGTTATTGTACACAATTTTGTTCGGTTCAATTTGATCAATAGTGAAGCTTAGTCTGTTGAGTCTTGTTTGCATTGATGAGTCGCAACTGCAATTGAATTTGAGGCAAAGTTAAGTGATTATTATTCTACGACTATGTAAATTTGAGTTCATTCTTATTTAGTGGGAACCAATTAGTGAACAGTGGTGACCAGGGAGACCTCAAACATGATTTAAGGGTCAATAAATCATATTTATATATATTAAAGTCACTTCTTCAACAAGTAAACATTTTTTTTTGTACTAGTAGGCTGGTAGCCTTTATTTCATTGAAGAATCAAGATGTCGAAAAAGAATAAGGGTAAGGCTCCTGCATATTGGGAAAGCCAAGAGAGGCCAACAAAATGCAGAACCTTATCATCGTACTTTGGTCATGGTGTTGGAAATGTTTCTGGCCAAAATCAGGAAGCTACTTCATCACAAGAAGATTTTCAAGATTCACAACCTGAACCTACACGGCATATTGAAGAAGTCAAAAAACCTGATATCTCATATCATGATGAACTTGAAGAAGATTTTTAGTTAAATGCCCAAAGTAGCCATAATAATATAATCGACTTGGATGAGATTGAGAATGTCAGAGAAGATGATGGTGCAGGGAAGAAGAAAAGAAAATACAATTCAAAGAATGATAGAGAATCAAAAAAAGATCCGATGTGGGATCTGTCAAAGAATTTTCAAGTAGAATGGGTGTTAAAGTATCCATTCATTGAACCAGTGGACAATCCAATTGAAGGTGAGCCTCTGGTAGAATGTAGATGTAAGATTTGCAGCAAGATAAATAAGAAGGAAAAGAGGTTGCAGCTAAAAATTGACACCATAGAGAAGCATATGGGTAAAGTTTAAGAAAAGAAAACCATAGATGGAGTTCAAAAATCAGTGATAAGATGGAAAAGAAAGGAGGAATCTTAGCATGTTAGGAATGCAAAATTATATGAATTTTAGTAGAATATAAAGACGAAGCCTGGTGAAGTTAAAGGATCTATTGAAGCTTGTTTTGGAAAAGCATTGGAAGTAGAACTAATGGGAAAAGTTGTTCAATTAAGTGTTGTGTTTAGTATTTTGAGTAGAGGGCGTCCTATGATAGACTACCCATCATTGAGTGCTTTATTACACTTTCTAAAAGTTCGTAACTATCCTAACAGTCACTGGTCAGTAAACAATGGATAGGAATGGGCAAGTTGTCTTACCGAGGTTGAAAAAGAGGATCTAAAGGCAAAAATTAAAGAGTCAAATTTTATTGCATTGTCTTTAGAAGAGGTTACAGTAGTAGATAATACTTCCTGGGTATGCATGCATGTTTATACTGTACACAATTTTGTTCGCCAACCTCATCTACTAATTGTTGCTAAAATGAAGGATAATGCGACAGCGGAAAATTTATATGAACTAGTAAAGAGTTATCTAATTGAATATGGAGGTATAGATGACATGACGATTGCCAAAAAGCTAGTGTGTGTTGGAGCGGATGGAGCTTCAATAATGCAAGGCCACAAGGGTGGTCTTTTCACAAAGATACAATCTTCTTGTGCACCCTATGTTACTCCCATTCACTGCATGGCCCACAAAATGAATCAAGCTTTTGGAATTGTCAACAAGCATGCTCCAATACAAAAAATTAAAGTTTTAATCAAAGAGCTCTACCAATACTTCTGTTGAAGTTTGAAATGATTGAGGGAATTTCAACACTTTGTCGAAGGACTAACCAACAAGCTTTTTAAGGATAATGATACCAGATGGATCTCTTTGGATAGACCAATGCATTGATTTTTTTTATAATATCAATCATTGCTTGGTCTATTTAACTCAAGTCGTGACGAAGCAGGGCAACCAAAATTTCATGCATTGCTACGAATGTTAAGTAATGTAGAGACACTCTTAACATTAGCAGGTCTTCTTCCCATGCTTGAGGAAATGAGAAATTTAATGAAAAAGGCCAGCAAAGAGCTATGTATTTTTCAAAATATTCTGCACTGTGTAAATTGACATGCATGACACTCGATAATCTCTATCGATCATTTGATGATGTAAAATTTTTCAGCTGCCTGAGAATCATAGATTTGGACAATCCTGATAACTTTTTAAAAATTGGTGCAAATGGGGAGTTATGTCCAGAAGTTCGTGGAGTTAAGATACCAATGCACTACTTTTCCAGGATCGAGTCTGAGGAACTAGGAAAGAACCCCAAGAAGCGAGTATCAAGTATTAAAAGGGAAGACTATACCAAGATCGTTGAGTCTATAACAACTTCTGTGAAGCACGTTGCCTATGATCTTTCTGTACAGATTAGAGCAAGATTCCCTCCAGTCAAACTACTTGAATCCATGGCTATTGTGTTTCCTCAATATTGGAGACTGAACAATTCAAAACATTTTCGAACTAAGCTACTAACTTTGATAGATCATTTTTGAAAAACCAAAGAGTTAAATGGAGTAACTCTAAATGGAATTTTAGTTGAATCTCATTTGAGAGAGCAATCAGGTCATTTTTCACTGATAATGAAGGAACAATACAATATTATGTAGAACCCTCTCGAAGATGGATCGGTAACAAGGCTTTGGAAAAATCTAGCTGAGAGCGAAATGTTGATTAATTCAATATCAAAAATTTTTAAGCTTGCTGATTTATGTTTGACCATGATATTGGGGTCAATGGAGGATGAGAAAGTTTTCAGTGCTTTGGGATTCCTAAAGTCAAAGCTAAGAAACAAACTAGACAAGAATTTAGAAAATTGCTTGAGGCTCTAAACATCCAGGTATGAAGTCAATACTTTTCCTTACGAAAGGGCACTAAAATTATGGAGGAAGAAATGTCAGAGAAGAGGGTTGGGCAACATTTCAAACCAAAGTGGGAGTGCCAGAGATAATGATGTCATTGAATCATGTACTGGTACTGGTACTACTAGTGGTGAACATCAGTTAAACGGAGGTATGCAAAGTAAAGAAAACATATCGAAGAACCAAGGAAGCTATGAAGTTGATGGCGATGAATTTGAGGATCCCAATAATGATATGATGTGGCAGCTTGAATCGTTGTAGAAATAGCAGGTCCTAGGTGTACACACTAAGATGTGCACTTCTCTAAATCATTGCTTCCAAGAGAATCCATGGATTGGAAACCTTGAGAAATCGATTTAGAGCTCCCTAGGCATGGAGTGCAAGGGTGTTTAGAATGCTCTCAGCTAGAGCTATTAAGCCAATAACCTTGCTAGTAAACCATGCAATGGGAGATTCAATGAGACAAGGGCAAGAATGCCAATATCTTCAAGAATCTAAATGGAGATGGAATGCAACTACACTAATAATGAAGATGCAAACTAAGCTATGGAAATGAAAGAATAATGCAACTAAGCTATGAAAGGAAATATGCAAGTATTACAAAGCCTTCTAATTAAGCTAAATGAATTAATCTAAAGCATAAAGGAAACTAAGCTAATATGAAGCTATGAATGCCATGATAAACGAAACTAGAATAACATGTAGATGCAAAAGCCAAGAATGCTCCAAATCTTCAAAAGCTCCAAAGTGACCTAGAAAACCTGCAGCATAACATTAGCATAAAAAGTTGGGGATCTAGAATGAAGAAGAGAGCTCTCCTTTTATAAGAAATGAGAAAGAATAGACCATGGAGATTAAGAGGCAAAAGATTTAATCAACGGTGGAGCATCGAAGAGGAGCAATCCATGTGCACAAGTATCCTCCAATGAGAAAATAAGAGTTGACTTTTGTGTCCATATGAGACAAAAAGTGTTTTTTCTTCTTTTTATAAAATAAGAATAATGTTTCATTTGTGCAACTTAGGATAAGAGGAAAAGTGGGGACTTTTTATTTATTAAAAGGGGAGGGAATTCCTTTTAATAAATAAAGACTTAGGAATAAGATGGTTAGCCCATAGAATATAATCGAATAAATAACAGAACTAGGATTTGATCAAGAATAAGCAATTGATGATTTTAGCAAAAATGCTAGCAAGGGGCTAATAGTCTAGATGACCATTTTTAGATGATTACACTAGGTATTTATTAAACTTTTTCCTGTAGTCTACTGTCAGTTTCTGTATCTCATCATCAATCATGCATAATAGCATATTCCAACGTCAAAAACATGAATGTGGTTGATAATGTCATCAAGATTCAATTTCACAATTAATAATAGTTTTCTTTTGCATTATTTAGCTCATATGGTACAATTCTTGTAGATTTTTCATTATTTTTGTTGATACCGAGAATTTCAACTCCTAAAAAACAAGACGACAGGGAAGTATATTATATATTTATGATACGTTGTAAATTTCCTTTGATAAAAGTGAAAATAAATGAAGATGCGTATTATGTTTTTCATTTACTTAGTTGATTAATTAATATATTTCAATTTATTTAATGCATATTCATTTTGAAATAAATAATATTTGTAAAGATTAAAATAAAGTAGGTAGAAAAAAGGGCGGCGAGAGGGAGTAGAACCCTCGACCTCTCAAGCCAACCTTTTTCCCACCTATCTACCCTCCTACCCCCTAACCAATTAGTCTATTTGTTTTCTTCGAGAGGAATAGGAGGAGATATTTATTTATCTTTGTTTTTATGTGCAGGTGAAGAATTATTACAACTCTTACACAGGGAGTAATTTCTCCTTTAATCATTCTTCTTTTTGTAATAATGTGAATTTTATTTATTTTTATATTATTTATTTTTAATGTTAAAAAGGAAAAAGAATGGGGAGAGGGAGTTGAACACTCGACCTCTCGACCCATCCTTTATCCTACCTAAACTACCCGACCTCCCCTAACCAATTAGCCTATGTTTTTCCTTGAGAATATGGGTAGTATTTAAGGTATAAATTTTAGAGTTTTTTATTCTTTTTTAATAATTTGAGAATAAATTATTAGGATATTGAGTTTCTTGTGCATGATATTTTTAAAAGAATTTTATTTTTTTACGTGATTTGCTTTAGTTAAAATTTAGTTCCTAATTTACCTAAAGTGAAAAGTGTATTAGAATTTAATTCATATTAAGAGGATTACTATGTTTTAGGCTTTGAAATATTATTAATTGATATTAATCTTAGTTTTCAAATACCTAAATATGATCTTGAAATCTTACCATAATTTTATTCTTAATCTTAAAATTAAACTTGTATGGTAAAATAAACTTAATTTATTACATGTTACCATATATATTTTTTTTGTAATCTTTTCAATTTAGGGAATAATAACTAATTGATTTGAAGTGTATTCTTGATTTTATTTTTACCTTCATTTCAATTTATATATTAGGGTTTGTATTTGAAATGCAAAATTATTTTATTACATAGACCCTAAAAGTGTTTTATAAAAGGATTGAAAGATTATTTTATACACTAGTAAATATTTATAAGATTTGGTTGTTATCTTTATGGGAATCTTTTAAAAAAATATTAGGGTAAATACTCTCCTATTTCAAAGGAGTTATGAAACCTTTTTACCCTAATATTTTGGAGCATTTCTATCATTTTTTTTTACTTTATCATATATTTGAGAAGATATTTTTCAAAAGGTAAATGTATTCCGAGATTAAAAGTTATATTCCCATTTAATATTTTAGGTTATATATTATTAATACAATGTTTTTGTTTGAATACCAAAATACTCATGGTTAATTATTTGATTTTTATGAGTAATTTTATTATCTAAATATTTGTATAATTATATCTTGAGTTTATGTTTATTTGATATATATTATTAATTAATGATTAAAATCATTTTTATTTAATTAATAGTTTAATGTAATGATTTTAATTTTAAAATTTTATTGAATGAATATTTAACCTTAAATATTTGTGTGCAGGAATTACATTTGTAGATGACTATACACATTGTCCGAAAATGATAACAAATCTATTTTTTTTTGAAGAGGAATTATTTCCTTAAAAACTATTGTAATAGTTTATTTGATAATTTTTAGGGTTAGTTGGGGATTAGGTTTCTGTGAACAGAGATGACTTTTCACAGACAACCTTTGGTAAACATATTTATATGCAAACATTTGTAAACAAAAGGACAACGAAATTTTTTTACAAAAAATACATTTTGAAATATATTGGAAAACGGGACGATTGCTCTTGCTCTGGAATCATATGAAATTATTGGATCAACTTATAGGTCAAGTGGTTTTTGAAGTTTAATTGCTGAATTCACTGGTAACATCTGTTCCTCTGTGATTGTTTTGAATTTGATACTTTGGATAAAGTATATTTTCTTTATTTGAGATTATTGTATTGTAATTGCAAATAGGAATCTGAGAGCTACGTCAGATTAGTTTTCTATTGTGTATGGCTAAGCATGCCCTTTGGATGTTATTAAATTCAATCGGTCTGTCCTTTGGAAATTAAAATTTTTCTGAATAGTTGTCTTCCTGTTGCTATTGTTATTTGATCACTTTCAATTGATAGATTTCTCATAATCTGTCTCCAAAGTTATATTTAAATCAAGTTTTCATTTTGTTGTTAATAGATAAAACTGAATGAATTTTAACAGTTAACTTCAATTAAAGTAATCACATATATTTTTCATTTCTGATTAGGAGTAGGCACTGGTCTTTATTTTAAGTATAGTTAATTTTTATTATCTTTTTATTATAGCAACTCTTTAGATTATTTTGTTTATTCATTTAGGAAAAATCATTAATTTTAGGTTTACCAGCCTTGGTTCGATTGAACCAAAATTGTAGAGGCACCTGTTACAGTGCCTGTCAGTTGGCCTCAAAACGACCAGCATTTTTGAGCCCCAACAATTTTTTTGACAACCTAGCAATTCATATATTACAATTCTTAGAAATACTTATTCTCATTAATTTAATTACAAATATGATACAATGTAACAATTCATTCATTAATATTAGTAAGAACACAACTCTGTGATTTTGTTTACAAAAGTCAATGACTCAATACCCATTGGCACATTGCCTGAATTCAATTTCATTACCCTAGGCCAATGACCCTGAATTCCCTTTTATAGAAACAAGGGAGCAACAACAGCTTCAGGTCGATTTGCCTAATGTGAAGTCTCAAAATCAAAATCAGTAAGACAACTACAATTCTACAACATTTGTACAACTGTACATTTTTGCATTTGATAGGCCAGTTTAGTAAATTAGCATTGGCAATAGCATTTGCAACATTGATCATGTTCAAAAAACAAAGTTCAAACTTGTTACTTTAAACTCAATTCAAGCAATTAGAAAAAAATATAGAGATGATTGAAACTGAAAGAACTTTCACATACGATGATTAATGAGATCAAGATGATTATGTCAGTTTCTTTAGTATGCTCCATTCTTCATCAATTGGAAGGTTAAATTTTTTTATGTTATAGTAAATAACCAGAAACCTCGTCATCCATCCATACTTGGAAGAGTGGGTTGAAAGCAATGTTCCTTCCAATAGTGCATTTAAATTTGTTAATGTTTTGATGCAGTTTGCAATGCCTTCATGAGTTCTATCTTGAGGAAGTTTGCCTAAATCAGATGTCATTGTGTCCTCCAACTTTTTTTTGTAAGCTTCTCTTCTAACGAAATTCGTTGATGAGTAATCAGGACCAGGACTCGACAAACCAAGAGTTATCATTTTGGTTTTTTTTTATTCAACTTGGCAAGCTTTGTCTTGAATAAGGCAAGAGTTTCCTTTGCTTCTAATAGTTTATGACATTTTTGAAAGATAGATTTTGCCTTTATTGATGCACCAATGCGGTCCTGAATTCCCTTGCTTGCCAAATGCCTATCACTGGCTATGTTGATTTCTTCCAAAATCTGCTTTGCAGTATTCTGTCTCTGACCAAATTTTTTGTTCTTCTCAAAGTGCTCTTTCAGCTTCCCAAAAACATCTCTAAGACTTTCATTCAATTCAAACCAATCACACAACCTATCAGTAGACACCTTTATTTTCCCCCAGAAGTCTTACTTTATTTTCTTGACTGTATTATTTACTAGGTCATTCAAGTTGTTTTCATAAGTTTTAATTGTATTATTTACCTTCTTTAGGTCTTCTCTCATTTCTGAGAGTTGGTGTTCACTATGTTTTTTTATTTTCTCTGCTTTCTCTTCCCACTGTTTTGCTTTCTCTTCCCACTATTTTATTTTTACCCTCTCATTCTCCAATTCTTTATTTAAGTTAATGTTTTCCTATCCCGCATTCTCCATCCTTTTGTATAAACTTAATAAAGAGACTTTTTCATCCTCAAGTTTTTTTTGGCTATGTTCCAATTTTTCCCTTAGAGTTTTCATTTATGCATCCATATGTTCTTGTTGTCCAATTACTTCTTTAGAGGATGAATTTTTTATCCTTTTCTTTAATTCTTTGCACCTATTTTCTGCTACTTTCTCCTTTGCCTTTTCATTTGTCATGTCTGCCTTTAACTTATCTATTGTGCCTTGAAGCTTTCCTTTCTCTCTCTCCAACTTCATCATTGAACTGTACACCACTTGGTTGGTCATTTTCAACACATTTATCTTGTCCACATTTTTTTATTTTGGATAAATCCATTTGGAGGGTGCTAACTTGAAATTGAGATGGATCTAATTGACTCTCTGGTGGATTGTTATCTCTAGCTAGAGGCATAACAACCATGAACTCCATCATATCTTTCTTTGGGTCATATGTGGGAAATAACTTGTTGGATACAGGTTCTACATCACGAGCTACAACAACTGCTTCCATCTTCAATGTCTTAGTATTTTGTCTATTCCTATTTTTTGATTGTTCAAATTTAGTTACAAAATCATTGTAACAAAAATTAGGGTTTTTTGACACAATTGAATATTTGAAATGTGAAATAGCACTTGCACTAAAGTACAAGCTTCCACCTATGTTGCATGTGGTTCTCCTAATTCCACCATGAGTATTACCAACACCCCGACCCATTAAAAGTGGATTTTTTGGACTATTCTAAGGGTTTTGTCCTGAAGGTGTGGCAATTGTTGGACTCACAGTCACCATTGCCATTGTTGTACTACTACTTGTCATAACCTTTTTCTTCTTTACATTGCCTTGATCTCTAGGATCCACTGATCCCATGTCCACCTGTAATGTCCTTTTCAGACCACTAGTTGTACCCATGATATCCACACCTGTGGGAGTGGAAATTGATTCAAATTGAATCTGAGTGCTTGGAACAAGTGGAACTAGATTTGAAGCTGGAACAAATGAAATTGACTGAGTAGTATTTTTTGTTGATGAATATGATGATTGAACTCCAAGGCCTAGTTTCTGACCATATTTTGGTGGAGCTAGTGGGTCAGGTGGAGACCAAGGTCCTTGTCCACTGGGACCTAGACCACCCCAACCTGGGTAGCCCATTTTTTCTATAATATATGCCCCTTTGGTATATTTTTCTTTTCTAGACACATCAACTCCTCTACTAATTAAATATACATTAATGGATGTGGGATTCACATAATCATGCTCATAATCATTATCTTGACGATCATCATCGTCGTGATATGCTTCAGCTAGCTACTCCTTATTCCATAATTCATTGAACATTATATCCTCTTCCACATCATAAAGATCTACAAAGGTCTTTGGCTCGCCGAGATTCTTCCTCATTTCCCAAAAATCAAAAATTTTGGTTTGAGTCCAATTACCATTCATACAGTCATCCACTAGGTTTTTTGGAATAGATTTTGTAGATGGTTTAACAGCTTTATGGTAGAAATTGTACGATGTCATGGCCTGCACTTTTCCTTTTTGTTTGTGCAATGTCATAATTTGTGATAATAATGCCTGTATTGAAATATTATTTTCAGCAGCATATTTCTCCATCTCTTATTTGATCTCATCCCAGGACTCCATGTTTTTAAATTTTTCTATCAATGGCATACTCTCATGTTGACATTTGCTTGTAGAGTTCCCATTCTCTCTAATATTTTTTCCATTTAGGTTGAGTGGATCATACTGCCAGTGACTAACAACATCAAAGCAAAAAATTGAAAAAAAGGCATGTGCCACTTTGAATCTTCTTCTCTCAAATGTGAACCCTCCAAATGAGAAAGGCAAGGAAGGAAATATCATTTTCTTTTGTTGACCATTAAAGAGTACACATGTTCTCTCCATCTGTCGTACATATTCCAATGCAAATACCCTCTCTATCACATGTATTGGAAGTTTGTAGGGTTCTACCACTGAATCATAAAACCTTAACATAGTGTACTCTTCCATGAAGTACCAGTCAAACAATTGTATTTGACTTCTGAGTTGAATGCAATCTCTTCAAGTAACAAGAAATCTAGGCATTGGAGTGCCTATAATTTTATGGTACATTGGTGCCAAAAAGAAGTCTAAAAAATTGTTATAGTTCCTTCTATTATCAATCATCCTTATCTGAGGTGTCCATTCATATATTGGATTTTGGCCCCAACTGCAAAGCTTGTTTGTCTGAAATATTGCACAATGCTTTGCTAAGAGAAGATAACACAAGTAGGTTGTGTTCATCTAAATGTCTTTTGTGAACCTATTTTAATCATTAGTAATTATTCTTGCATGCAACGAATAATATGCTCAATAAAATAATATTTTACTGGTTCATTTTCAAAATGAATATGAAAAAGCATTTCAAGAATGTTAGCACCCACTTATTTGTTACTATCCAATCCCAAACAAAATGCTAGCAAGGAAATACTGTCATGAGCCCATGGCACAAAATATCATAATCATAAGGAGCCTTATGATTTGGATTCAGACAATAATCGCTTTTTATTCCTCTGATATACGAATCTCTCTGTGTTGCATCTATTTTTTCATAATCCTCTGTTAGCTTTTATAGGTTAATGTGTACGTTTGAGTTTTGTTGTTGAAACCCTAGCTCCAACAGACTAGCAAATTCACTCTCGATTATGGACAAAATTTCCTCCTAAGTTTTTTATTCACAATTTCTTTTCTATTTTCATCATAATTTTCGGCACAGACCATGACAATTTCTAGGTAAGGGAATACTTGAGGTAATGCTATGCGTGTCAACCCAACAACCCACACTGTAATTTTATTTGTCGTTGCATTTATCATGCTGTTAAATGAAGAAAATTTTGAACCTTTATTTGGATCATTCCACTTATTTTCAAGTGCAAATCTAATTTCCATTATTCCCTTATTTCCATGGATAAAAAGATCATAAATATCATGGTATTCATCAGTGAAACTTGGTGTTTTAAGTAGATTGTGGAAGTCTATTATCTGACTTGGCTTTTTACTCATAGTCTTGGTATTTGTTTTGCCCATCATGGTAAGTTGGTAATTGGTATCACTATTTACTCATAGACAGGATTTACAGGGGTGATTCAAAATGAAACCCTAATAGGCTAATTTTTTTTCTATAATATAAATAGTAAAGTTGTAAACCAAGAGATTTTTAAAATTTAAAATGTAGGATGTTGTTGTTCAGGATTTTAGTAGTTACCCGTAGTTTCAATTTTTGCAAACTATGAGTGGGAAGAGAGCTGAGAGACTTTTTTTCTTTCCTCAGACCTCAATCCTCAACCTAGAATTTGTATCCCCTTTCTAGATCTCCAATACTAGTTATAAATGAAAAACTTAGATTGAAAACATAAAGGGCAAAACTTGTACAATCTACAGTTGTCACACTTGTCACTAACCATGTGAGTGGACACACATCATGAATCTAGAATGGGTTTGCAAAAATGGGTTTTCTTTTCTCTTTCAGCCTGAAATATAGCTTCGGTCATTGATCTACAATCATCCAATGGTCATTGTTAGTCACTATATGGTGTCGTGGCCCTGTGGGTCCTATTAACTCACCTAGTCACCTCACAAGTTAGACTTCATCATCAAGTGACATGTGTCATGATACCGGAATAGGTTTGAAAAAATGGGGTTGCTTTTCCCTTTCATCCCAAAATCCACCATACATCGTCAATCTATTCTCATCCAACGGTAGTTCTTAAATTTAATAAATATAGAGATTATGTGACGAAGTAAGACTTGACAAGAAAAGGTCATGTCCAAGTCTCATGATAATCAGCGGTTAGTTCTTAATATTCAGCGAATTGGCAAATCAGTTATCTCTTGATCTCACAAGGTAGTGGTGCTTGTTATCTCCAAATCTTGTAACGTTATTGAAGTTAAGGTTAGTATTTAGATATTATGAGAATGTTGTGGTCGCTAGGTCTCCCAATCAAACATGAGTTAAAGTAATCACCTAGAGATCGAGAGATGTATTCGATCGCTGAATCTCCTAATAAAACCATGTTTAAAGAAAGGATCTGGAGATTATGAGAATTGCTTATGTCGTTGAGTCTTGTGATATGATGTGATTAAAGTTAAAATCTTAGAGACCATGTGAATCATTTTCTCGCTCATTCTCCAGATATAACCCCATTCAAGATGAAAGTTTAGAGATTCAGAGATTTACTTCAGTCGCTAGATCTCATGATCAGACCAAGGTTAAGTAAAGTGTTTAGAGATCATGAGGCACCTTCAGTTGTTGAATCTCCAAAAGAGATGTGGTTAGTCTTCATGGAAAATAAAGAAAAGAAAGCGTCTGACGTGTAAAAGTACATGGCTTAAGTGGAAAAAGAAAAAAGTAATGACCAATCAACATAAACTAAGGATTTTTATTAGTTTTCGAGGGTTTATCACAAAGAAAAATAATGATGCCCTTTTTTCTTGCCTCAGAGAATTAAATGGACATGTCAACTTCACATGGCATGGCTAACTAATTTGAAATTGGTTATACACAAAGTGACATAAGTGAATCAAGCAGGATGTTGTCTAGTGAAGGAGCTAAGGAGCAGGGTGAGGATCAAAAGGGGAAGCCTAATTATTTAGAGGAATTCATTTCCTTGCTTCCAGGATCGACCCAAGATAAAAAGGTAAATTATGAGACCTTTTTGGATTCAATGGAAAATTGTAGAGATCCCATTACTCCTTTGTGCTCTGACTATCATTTATTCAATTATTTCTATAGTAATAAAATCAAGCAGATCCCTGCATGCAATGCCAAGAAGCTAGGCATGGCCAAATTAATAGTCCCCGATGTCTTCCTAGATGTAGACCTATTATTTGAGTTGGCTATAAAGTATGACCCTATTTCTAAGACTATTAGGAAGACTGACAAGTCTACCTTGGTTACTCTGGACCGAGGGTCATTCATGAAAGCTTTTGGAGCTTATGCCTCTTCCTCCACAGAAATTAACTTGAGGAAAGAGAAGAAAAAATATGCAAACCAGTTGAACTTGGTAAAGTCTCAAATAACACATTTTATGCCCAAGACAGGGAAGTACATAGCCCCTCTACCTGCTAAGATGAACACACCATATGAGTTCAAAGACCTCCATTTTTATATGAAATACTTAGCATATGGGTTGTGTAGGGTGCTAGGTATAGATGGAGATGTAGAGAGGATGTCTGAAGAGCTACTAATGATCATCTTAGACATACAAAATTCCCATGTGAGTATTGACTATGATTACATCTAGTATGTGATCGATAGAATGCATGAGGGTCTGGTAGCCATCATGGAAGATAATCATCCATCTAGGTTCATGCATTACTCCTTGTTAATGCACTTGATCCTATTTTTCAATATTGACCACATGGAGATGAACATGTTAAGACCAAGAAAAATGATAAATGGTCAACCAAACCCAGTACAACTCTAGCTGAGGGTTTGGAATTACACCTCAAATGAGAACGAGTTGTGTGGCTTCCAGAATTCGATTGTCAATCCAATTTTGAATTTATTGGGTACAAAAATTATAAGGCTCCCAATCAAGGTTCTTAGACTCTTAAGGCCTAAGGAGTATGTTGATAAGTGGCCCGGTGATCACAACTAGGGTGATTTATACTTGGGAAAGACCTTCACTTTAATGAGAGTCTATGGTTTCCCCCAACCTCCTCATGTACTCCCAAAGTTTGTGCCACCAAGGGTGGCCTTGATGGAATTCATATGGAAGCTCATATGGACAGATAAGGAGCACCTGGCTCTACACAAAAAGGGAACATTCACTCCCCGACAATTTAAGATAACCAATTTTACAGTGGGGAAGAGAGCTTTACCTAGAGTCAGCATGTAGTTGGGCCACTTTAAAATGAGCACAGCTAATTTTAGGTATGTGGATCCTGAGAGTTTCATCAAGAATGGCAAGAAGTTGTTGATTCCCAGCATCAGCAACATCCATGACCATGAGGGGTTGGATGAAGAGGATATTGTTAGAAATATTCTTAATGAAGATGACGCCGAAAGAAGGGCTACCAAATTTTATGATCTCTTGGAACTAGAGGCTCAGTTAAAAAGGGTTACAATTGCCTTTAGTGGTTATTTCCCTGAGTTGCCTTATATTGTCAGAATAAATAAGATGGTAGAGATGTATGATACTCTATCTAACCAACTAGAGGCACAACTTGATAAGAAGCTAGAAGAAGAGGATAAGTACTCATCTTCAGAGTATGAGGATGACAATGAATGGTCTAATGAAGAAGATAGTCCTCCTCAGGAAAATGAGCCTCCTAGCCAAGAACAGGGACAAGTAGCCTCGGAGGCAAGGGATGAAATTGAACCTCCTCAAAAGAGGTAGAGGATTGAAAAAGGAGGACCATCTTAGAGGAGGAGTCTAGAGAAAAGGATTGATAGAGTAGCCACCCTCATTCCCAGTGATAGGCCCTATCATCACTAGCTAAGGAAGCAAATCAAGGAAGGGAAGAAGAAAGAAACTTAGGAGGAGGTGGAGTTTCCCCTCCAAATGTGCAAGGATGAGAGGGAGCTCTACTAAGAAGAGCTATTACAAGATGATGAATTCATCAAAAGTGATGAATTCAAGAATTTTCTTATTTGGAAGAAACAACAGGAGTTGAGGAATCAAGTTCAAATCATAGATGGAACTGACCCCAACAATGAAGCCCTAAAATCCGTAACCACGTATGATCCTAGCTCAGAGAGCATAATAGTGGATGAGGCTAGGAAGCTTTTCAAGTGAAGTGGGATGTTACTTGTCCCAGGGTGGGATCTGGCCTCTGTATTCATTATTGATTAGATCAAGAGGCATCCAAAGGCCCAATTGTCTCATGAGACACAAATTGGGGACATGATAAGGGGATGTTGATATGATCCTAGATCTGAGACATTAGCAATGTGGTCCTTGGCCCCAAGAACACAAAAGCCTTCCCTTTTCAGTGTTGAAGAAAAGATGGATGGGGATAAGATAATTTGGACTACATAGAACACAAGTGACCTTGAAGTTTCCAAGGATGTCACAGATTTTGCTCACCTCAATGAGGCAAAGACTACACAACTCTCAAATAGCTATGGAAAACTATATGATGAGGCCACAATATTGGTAAAAGACATGGAGAAGACTCTAATGAAGATCCAAGTCATGGAGGAAGAAATTGAGGACCTTGAGGTCAAATTGGAAGAAGCCTCAAAGGTTTCTCCCCCTCCAGTTCTTGAGATTGAAGCTCCTATTCCTCATGTGGAAGAGGGTCCTGATGTGGCAATTGAGAGTTCAGATAAGGATAGGCAAAAAGTGGCCCTTAATGCCCTATCACATATATTGTAAAATTAAAGCCAATTAATAAAGGAGAAGATGGATTTAATCCATAACTCATTTAAGGTGTTGCATAAGACCAATGAGAGTATCAAGGATGCAATGGCTACTTTGGAGCCACTATTTAGCATTTGGTCTGGTAGAGGGTCACTTTTTGAGAAACTAGATATGTTGCAGCCCCATAGGATAGATATCTCTGAATTAGTTGGGGAGGTTGGAGAAAAGATAGAACTAGTCAGTGCAACCTTGTCTTTTTTCAAAGGAAAGGTGATCCAGGTCAGATCTAAAATGGAAATTTTATGTCTAGGTTTCAGTAAACATATGCCTCCATTACATAAAGAGGATGGTTGCATCAAAAGTGTTGAGGAATAGAGAAATGTCATGGATGAAATACTGGTAGGGCAGAATCCTTTCTAAATGAGGATGGTACTTTGAACATGGATAGTTTCAATCATGTCTTGGATGACATGTTCAAAGTGGAGACTGATTGCACAAGGTTCGTAGCTGACACCAAGGCCATAAAAGATTCCAGGTGGGCCAGGTAGGTGAAATAGTTACAAAGTTTAAAAGAGTACACTTGGCCAACATAAGAGGAAGTTGCAACATGGGATAAAAGCACAAAGCCCAAGAAAAAGAAGCCTACAACTGTTGATTTGGAAGCAATGGATGAGGAGTAGGAAACATTTGGTACCTGATTAGTATCAATGTACTGATACTGAAAATTTTAATGAGAATACACTAAAATTCCATCTCAGATTTGTGAATGTCTTATTGTTATGATCTTGAATGCTTATATGTTAATGTTGCAAAGCAAGTTAATGTATGGTTTACAAAGTATATTGTGAAGTTATTTTTGAGTTCCTTTCAAGGTAGGGGTAATTCTTAGGAATAATTTTCAGAGAACTCATAGTTCTTGTAAGAATTTGATGTCTAAATGTGAGAGTGAGGAATAATCTGCAAAGCACTTATATTATAATTTATTTATATTTATATATTATTTAATGTTATTTAGATGTAATATTAAGTACTGTATATTTATATTTATATTATTTTATGCTATATATTTATATTATTATATTATTTCAAACTATATTATATTTATATTAATTTATATTTATTATAACATAATTATATTCATTTGTGCATTATTCTATGTTATAATTGTATTTATATCAATATTAACAAATCATGCTCATATTTTAATATTCTCTAACCTTATTAATTCATTTGTCCTTCAAAATTCTACAAATCTTTCATATTAAATGTACAAGTGTGTGAATTGGAAAAAAAGTCATGACAGGTAACATTACCCAAATTTAATGTCAGTGATAAGACATTTCTTTTATTCACTACAATTGTGACACATTATCAATTTATCAACCAGTTGTAACTTGTAAGACTTGATACGTGTAATACATTTAAAATGGTGTAATTTTATATCAATAATTAATTGGGTAAAAAGTTCATACAACTTTGATTAATGGTTATCTTAATTTAGGAATTCTAAGTTTCTAAGTTTCTGACAGTAATCGATAAGGCAATGACATTTTAAATATTTAGATTTAAAAATGGAAATACCATTGCATCTTTATTTCTACTGAAACATACTTACATGTCTAATACATCGATAACACAACTAATTGAAATATTGCAATCACAGAGAAGTCTAAGAATCATTTTTTGTACCAATAAAATGTAAATTGAAATGAACTTGCAAATTTTTCATTATTTTTTTATAACATTAATAATTACATTGTCTAGTACAAAGAAAAACCTACTAGATCACTAGTAGTGGACCAGTGCCAGTGGTATTTTTGTATCCAAAAAATCCCCAAAATGTGGTATGTTTGTAATATATAAAAAAACCCAAAAACATGGTATGTTTGTATTAAAAAAAAACCAAAAAAGAGTGATGACGGGCCATGGGTAAGTGGCACCACTAGTGATTTCCCCCTCCAGCTCCATTTAAGTAGAATTCTCTAGAGAGGATTAACTGCGAGAATTCATTGAGCCACCCGTATTGCCCCGCCTGAGCCTCCGCTTTGTCATGCAAAAACTACTTATGGAGAAAATCCCTAGCAATCAACACCCATTTCCTATGGCACTTCAACTGCCCAGCATTCAGGACCAACACAAAAGGTTGCATGGCCACATTCTAGCCTGGGAGGAGAAGCTTGGGTATTTCACTTGCCCAAGGGATCCCCACCCCTATTTCTACAAACACAACAACATTAACATTGTCCCCCAGGTATTCTTCTTTGAATATCTTCCTCAGCAGCATCAATATGTCCACCTTCTCCCCTCCAAGTTCGAGAAGAGATGCAAAAAAAAGGGATGTAATGTCCATGTTGACCCGGTGATTGTCTTCATTGTGTAGAAACTCTCTACCTAGCACCATTTTAATAGCCTATATTACAAAAGGCCCACCCTCCATACAAATTGATTCTAAGGTTTCATCTAAGAAGGAACCCAAAAAGGCCTTCTGGGCCTCCTCAGATGTGCATCTAAGCGTAATTGGAGTGTCCATCTAAAACTTCAGAAACCTTAAAAATAAATTATTTACAAACTAATGACCTAAACAAATAATTTATATAGTAGACTAGCAATTAGCAAAGACAAATTGAGGAATAAAGAAGCTAGATCATCTATAAATAGCCCTTTCGTTACTTAGCAATAAATTTTATTTTTTTTAATGGTATTAAATCCATTGTCCTTAATATGCCTCTAAATCTTTCATGTAAATCTTTCCCCTAAATGCATGTGTGTAGGAAATTAAAATTTTGTCCTTAATCTTTCATATCTGGCTGTAAATCTTTCCCATAAATGCATGCATATCAAAAATTGGTAATATCGTCTATACAAATTTGGAAGTGGTGCGTGACTCCGTGTTGAGTGGATGGTAGTTAAAGAATGTCGCTTGTCATTGACAAGGCATTTATTTCTTACCGAGTTAAGAGTTGCAAGTTGCACTATAGGATTGTGATACATGTCGTGCTTATCGATACCAACATGTTAGGTCTGCATACAAGTTGACAAGTACAACCCTAATTTGATACGTGTCAACATTCCAGTGACTTCCTGGAGAACTCTTTTTCCTTCAAGAAATTGGGGGCTGAAATTAAACTTCAGCCATTGATCTTGGATCATCAAATGATCTCAAATAATACTTTTAACATTATAAAATAATGTATATATGTTAGGTTACGTGTCAATGTGACTATCAATGTTATGTCCCATCTTTTGAAAATTGCCAATAAAATATTTTTTCCCCATAATTAATGAAGATTAGCCAATAAAATAAATAAATTTTCAAACGGTACATACAATTCACCAATACAATTATTTTTTTCCCTTCAAAAGAAAATCATTCGCCTCATATATTATAATTTTTTTACTTCACAAGAAAAAAATTCGCCTAATTCAATATATGTTTTCCCCCACATGACTGTATGATTCACCAGGAATTTATGGAAATTTCATTCGGTAGGGAAAAAATGGCTAATACAAACTATGAAAATTTGCGGATTTTAAAAAAATCACCTTCATTAAGAAAAAAATTCCCCTAAAATAATGTACGATTCGCCAGGATTTTACACTTTTTCCTAAGAGGGGGTTTCTTAAAGTTATCCCTAACCACTAGTACTTTGTTGGTTATCAAGACATCTAGCCCAATAAACATAAATATAAGCTGTCAAAGTGACATTTGAACCTTTTGGATACCATAATCCAAAATATTTTGCACCTCTAAAATATCTAAACATCCTCTTTACTGCCACAATATGTGATTCTTTTCATTCTTGTTGAAATCTGGCTGCTAAGCATACAACATACATAATATATGGTCTAGTAGCAGTCAAATACAATAGTCCTCCAATCTTTGATTTATACTTACTTGCATCAGCTTTTGGTGATTTATCTTCTTTAGTCAACTTACATTCGGTAACAATAGGAGTACATACTAGTTTAGAATTCTCTAAATCAATCTTCTTTACTAATTCTTTGATATACTGGATTGGGAAATGAAAATTCTTTTACTATTCTGATTTACCTAGAATCCAAGGAAGAAATTCAACTCACCAATTATATGCATCTTGAATTCCTTTTGCACCTCCTTTGCAAATTTTCTGCACAAATCATCTTTTCCTCTAGAAATTATGTCATCAACGTAAACCACAATAATTAAGATCTAATTTGAATAAATTATGTGATACAAATTACTATCAACAAATCCTTTTTGAAATCCTTGTCCACTTAGATTCTTATCTAATCTTTCATACCATGATCTAGGTTCATGCTTCAATCTATACAATGATTTCTTCAATCTACAAACAACATCAGGGTCCATTCCGGACTTGAATCCCTCTAGTTGTTCAATTTAGACTTCTTCCTTTAGTTCTCCATTAAAAAATGTTGACTTAACATCCATCTAATAAACCTTGAAATATTTCAATGCTGCAAATGCAAAGAATATACAGATCACCTCCATCTGGGCAACATGGGCATAAGTTTCATCAAAATCAATACCTTCAATTAGAGTGTAACCCTTGCAAACTCTTCTTCTTCTTCTTCTTCTAAAAATGGTGCACTTTTCTATCCTCCCATCCATTATTTCTCATCAGTAGAATGGATTTATTCTTGGAAGATAGATTTTGGACTCTATTATTTCTATTCATGAGAACATAGAACATACAATCGTTGGAAGCATCCAATAAGCAGGGGTTCCTTATGAATATGGACTTATCTATGGCATATGATCGGGTGGATTTTCCCTTTATGTGTAAGGTTCTTAAAACTTTTGGCTTTGGGGATAGAGGGGTAAATCTCATTCTGCAACTTATCACCACTTCCTCAGCTGCAGTTATTGTTAACGGTGTCTCTTCAAACTTCTTTAAACCTACTAGAGGGCTCAGATAGGGTGATCCCATCTCCCATGTTTTGTTTGCAATTATGGTTGAAATCTTGGGAAGATATATCAATAAATTCATGTTGGAAGGAAAAATCCAAGTCCTCCAACCCTCCTCTTCCAACTTCACCTGCTACCATGAACATTTTTTTGATGATACGATCATGATGGATCTTCTATTATGAAAGAGGCCAAAAAATATGAAGCTGGCTCTTTCTATCTATATGAATTCTATGGGTCAACACTCATCAACTAGAATAAAATCTCTATCTTTTTCATTAACACTAAAACTGACATATAACACAAAATTTCATCTATCTTAGGATGTAATATTGTTGTTCTCCCCTCGTCCTATCTAGGCCTTCCTCTAGGAACTAAACCTCTTGATTGCTTCTGGAATTCTCTTATTGACATATTTAATGAGAAGTTAGTAGGATGGAAAGGTGCTTTGTTGAGTCAAGTTGGAAAAGTCCAACTTCTGAAGTCAACCCTTCAAAATCTGCCTATTTATGATATGAATCTATTTAGAATCTCTACAAAATTTGTTGAAATAATTGAAAGAATTCAAAAGAGATTTCTTTGGTTAAGAGTGGAAGAGAAGAACCTTCTTCCCTTGGTGTCCTAGGATAATGTTTGTAAACCTAAAAGTTACGATGGTCTTGGGATAAGAACTATAAGAGTGGTCAATAAATCTCTTCTAGATAAACAGATATGGTGAATCTTTGGTGAAGATAAGGAACAAAACCTGATAACTAGAAGTAAATACTGTTGGAAGTCTATTGGGAAAATGTGATACTAAGAAGGGGGGTGAATCAGATATCACTGATTTATCCATTTTATCACAAATGAAAACTTTCATAACATTAACATAAACTTCAGCAATATAAAGAATCTAATAAGCTAAACATCATCCATGAAAATACTCATAACACAATAATTTTGGTTACTCAG